>JANRMT010062850.1:12059222-12082110 GCA_026402145.1 Polypterus bichir lapradei | reverse complement strand
CTATCTATCTATCTATCTATCTATCTATCTATCTATCTATCTATCTAATGCGATCTTTACTATCAGTTTTTGGAAATTTTTGAATTTTAGTACTTTCATACTCTCTAACCTGCTCTGCATGTGTATCACGCCAAAGTTTTTGAACCTCTTTACGATGTTCTACTGTTTCTTCTACTCTTTGTCTTTTATTTCCGACCCTGGCACACAGGAACGGTGTATGAAAATAGCATTCACAGAAATGAGAAGTGATTGGACCGTGGGCGTGATTGTAAATGTTTGATAGGAGGGTGGGACTTGTCAAAATCTCTTGACAAAAAGTCTCATCTCGCAGGACCTGAAATTATCCCTTGCGGGAGTTGAAATTATCTCCGAGAATGTCTTGTCACAGGATTTCCTTTTATAATACAGAGATATGCATTATCAAACTGCCTTACCTTAAAGTGTCTTGTCTCTATTTGTGTTGTTTTATTTCTTTCTAACTTGTTTTTAGATGCAACTGAGAAGGCAAATGGAACGTTTTCTTGTGTAAACATGACTAACCAAAGCAACCTTGAACCTTGAATTCCAAGATCCAAACTTAAAAGGAGTGGTCAGGCAGCCTTTTGCTGTTATGCATCTACAATCGGGAATACTTTACCGATACAAATGTGACAGGCTAATACTGTGGACCACTTTAAAAAACTGCTAAAAACTCATTATTTTAATATGTCTTTTCTGTAGCTACATTTTAGTTGTTCTCCCAAAAGACTGTATGGGCTTAGAATTATCATATTCTTCAGGGCTCTGCAAACTATACTAATCTCCACTATTCTCTGCTGTCTTTTCTGGTTCTTCTTTGGTGCGATCAGTGCCACCACTACCTTGTCAAGGCACCATGAAGACCCCTGAGATGAGGGAATGAAGTCAGGTGTTTCAGCTGCCCATGACTTCATCAAACCCCATCAAGTGATCCCTGAAAACTAAGAGGTTTGATTTAAGGACATTTCTGTGAGGCAGAATGCCCAGTGGGTGCTGGGTGGTCTTTAGGCCTTGGAAACCCTGCAGATTTTGTTTTTTGTTTTTTTTTTTCTTGAGCTTAACTGGAGTTTTTTTTTTTTTTTTCTGCCCTCCTGGCAACTGACCTTACTACTGGACTTATCTTTAGAGACTTATATCATGACATTGTATATAAAGATGCTACTCTTCTACTTGATATTTATCTGTTTTTAAGATCATTTAGATTAATGTATTTTCTTTTTTTGGTTTATTTGTTCCTTATTCTTTAGTATTATTGCCTAATCCTATTTGTTTTTCTTTTCTTGTAAGTTACTCTTTGACATCGTGTGAAGCACTTTGAGCTACAATGTTTGTATGAAAATGTAGAACATTTATAGAAGTAAATCCTGCTTAATGAGGTGCCGATTCTTGTTGTTAATTAAATTCATTCTTCAATTCCGTGGCTTGTTGCTGCTCTTGTGGTGCAATAGCGGACATTTTCGAAATTGTTGATTTTCTCTTTCTAAGACCACTGGGGACCTGAGTAGACCAACATTCCTGAGACCTTCATCGTTCTTTATTTTCAGATATTGTATGACGGACACCAGTTGTTTTGGCTCATTTTTTATCTCGTTATTGTTTGGTTGCTAATTAAGGAAAAAGAAACAATTAAGGGGTCTGGGTCTTCAAGAGCAAGTCAATTGAAATTCAAAAGAAGTTAATTAGACAGCAAATACATGTCCTTCATTAAGAAAAGGGTTAGAATGAAAACCTGCAGCCATGGTGGTCCTCCAGGCCTGGAGTTGGTGACCCCTGTTTTAGATGAGGGAAGACAAATGGAGTCCCTGATGATGAAAAATGCAGACAAAGGGGAAACAAAATCCATGCAATTAGAATGAACTAATTAGAACTCAGGATTCTGGAACTATCAGACAGCAGCACTGACCACTGCACCAGCCATTCATTTCTTGGGGTTTGTTATATTTTAGCTGAACTGTGGCAGATGAAAAACCAGCACAGGAGGAAGATGGTGAGAACACTGTGAGGCTTTCCTCACAGGAAATGCAGAAACCCTTGCTGTTGCAATAAGTCCGTGTGAAATCTTAGAGCCACACAATGAGAAAAGTAAAAGGATTACATGATCATTTACTGGACAGTCGACTTCATAACCATCTTCATAATCTGAATGAGGGCTGAGCTCATAGCAGCCATTCCTCTACATCCTCCAGGCTCAATCACTTCTAGACAGGATGGCGTTCATTTTAAGGCAACCAATATTTAATATATGAAACCAGATGACTCAATCCCATTGCCTCACCTATTATTATTTCTTTTGAACAATTACAACCAGCAAAACACTTTTACTTCATACAGCACCTACAACTCAAGGTCGCTTTACAAATGCACACTGTTGTGTGGTGGGTTGAAATGATGTGTACTTCATACTTTAGTGTTGTTTCAGTGAATCTTGAATGATTATTTCTCATGTCTTTATGCTATTTCTGTTGGTTTTTAGCCAAAGTGCTCACTCAGTATATTTGTAGAACGGGTTAAGAAAAGAAAGCAAAGCACTGTGTGTTTGTTAAATGGTGACTCTGTTGTTACATCCGTCATCCACACTGCCTACCTGTCAATGTCTGTGCCCTCATACATCAAGAATGTATTCTTTTGAGGTCTGATTGGATTCCTGAATTGTGGTAACTCCTTGCTGGGCAGTAGCCATGAATGCTGTCAAGCCTGACTTGTCCTCTTAGTTCAAGGTAGACAGTTTGTAGTGCCTAAATTATGAAGAAGATTCAACAAAGCAGAAGTTAAACAACAACCCTTAGATTCTCCTTTATGTTGTGCTGCACTTCCACTCTCGATCAAGTCTCACCCAACACTCCTGTAATTTTATATTATGGTATATAGAAGCAGCATCAGGTAAGTAATTTTAGGCATTTTATCTGCTACTTTGGCTTCAGTCTGTTTGGATGTTTTACTTGCTCCGAGCCAGCAGGTGGCACTGGTGTGCTAAATGTAATCCATCCAATCCATCCATTATCCAATCTGCTATATCCTAACTACAGGGGTCTGCTGGAGCCAATCCCAGCCAACACAGGGCGGAAGGCAGGAAACAAACCACAGGGCATGCACACACACACACACACATGCCCACACACCAAGCACACACCTGGGACAATTTAGAATCACCAATGCACCTAACCTGCATATCTTTGGACTGTGGGAGGAAACCGGAGCACCAGGAGGAAACCCAGGCAGACACGGGGAGAACATGCAAACTCCACGCAGGGAGGACCCGGGAAGCAAACCCGGGCCTCCTAACTGCGAGGCAGCAGCACTACCCACTGTGCCACCGTGCTGCCTGCTAAATGTAATATACAAGAAAAAAAAAAAAAAACACTGAGACCACCAGGGTCTAAATTTTGTGTTCCAAAGTAGTCTATCTTGTCCGTCTGGCCCTATGCCAAAATTTAGTTCCAATCGGTCAAAGCACTTTGGATCGTATAGGGAACAAACAGACAGACATTCTGTTTTACATATACTGTACAATAAATCTGCAGTGGGCTGGCACCCTGCCCGGGGTTTGTTTCCTGCCTTGCCTTGCCGTGTGTTGGCTGGGTTAGGCTGTAGTGACCCTGTAGTTAGGATATAGTGGGTTGGATAATGGATGGATGGATGAATGTACAATAGGTGTTATAATTATGTCCTGCCTCTTTAAATGGACCAGTATTCCCTGTTCTTTGTGGGTGGAGCCCTAGGAGGTGGGGCTACCCTGACATCACCACCCCTGGGCCCTCCCTTAGACTATTTAAACTGAGTACAAAAGCTTCAGAGAAGGCACCATTGTCATTTATTGGAGTTATTTTCTAAATATTACCATTTATTGCTGGATTTTCCCTTTTTAATTGATTTCTGGCTCTCGTTTAAGGTATTCTGATTTCTGGACTGTGTATTGCACTTTGTTTACTCTACGACTGCCTTTTAGGCAACCTTTTGCTGCCTTTTAAATTTCAGCATCTCATTGTTTTATTAGCATTTTGTTAATAATTCTTTTTTAAAGATTATTTCCTTGACATGTATATACAAACCAAAGGCTGATGATCACCCTTCTCCTTGTGGGGCTTTTGTCATAGATTTTGAGATTTGTAATCGTTTTTATGCCAGCTCCTCATTTGTGGCCCTGCTTCTGCTGAAGGCAGCAGATTGTCTTGGGGCTTAGCTGAAGTTAAAGTTGCCTCTGCTGGGCAGACCACAGAAGACCAGGTAGGCTTCTTTCCTGCTTCCTAGCTTCTTCTTGGAGGCCTCAGCCACTTTTATTTTGGAAGAAACACCAATTCATAACAGAAGCGTAATAAAATAGTTAACAACAGTAACAACCATCCGTGTTCCAGGACCCCCTCCATCTTATGCTTCTGGCTACAGCAGTCCACCTAAGGTCCAGAGGGGCCTGCTGCCTCACAATTAAAGAAAGTCTTGAGTTTAACATAACAGAAATCATCAGCATGTGTAGTGGATTCAGACCCCTTCACTTTCTGCACTTTATTGTGCTGTAGATTTAATTGTAATTTGATTTGACGTTTTTTGCTCATTAATCTACACTAAATAACCTATAATGACTATATGAAAACATCTTTTGATAAAAGTTTGCAAATTTATTTATTCAATCTTCTTCTATATAGCAGATGAAAATGAATGGAGTTAATCTGTGCATTCATGTATGGATCTGTGCAGCAGTATCTACTGGATAGTCATGGAAATGCATTGTATGCTGGCTATTGTTAGAAAACAAAGGAAAATACCCAGAGCGCAAGAAATTAAAAAGAAAAACAAACACATTTACTTTTATGCCAGCTATAATTTATTCAGAGTACATAAGCTGAAAAAATATGATGCAGTTGACAATTTAACACGAAAAAAGGCTAAATTGGCTGTTACAAAATTACTTTGGGCACAATTTCTAATAAAGTCATATACAGTGAATCATAAGGTTTGCATATTATCTTCAAAAGAGAAATGTTTAATATTTTTCCCTCTAGTGGGCATTTTTGCATGTGTTCTTTGGGACTCTCGTCTCATTAAAGTTTGCTTTTCATTGATTCATGGCACATCTAGGCCTAGTAAAATTAAAGGTCAAATACCCACTAAACCCAAACTACAAAGCTAAATCAAAGCTGGCATCTAAATGTACATTTTTTTATTTCTCAAGTACAATTCTGCAAAATTTTCGTTTTATTTTCACAAAGCTCAGATGCTGTTCAATGTGTACTGCCATTTATTATAACGTGACAGTGTGACGTAGCATGTGGATCACATGCCTAGCAATAAGCAGCATCCTAATACCCTGCTACTCCAAAATGGCAGTACCCATGAAACACACAAAAAGGTAAAAAAAAGAAGTCTTTAAAATAGCAGTAAAAATATATACGAAGTAAAGCAAAAAATTATGTACAGCATCAATGTAGGGATTTGTACAGAGACATCTGGTGAATAGTCATGAAATTCAATGCCTGCTGTTTGGCAAGCCATGATCAAAGCCACGGATATTCAAAGAAGTGAACGAAAAATAAACATTGGTGGGTTTCTTACCCGGCCGGGATGCCTAAAAGGACCGGAAGGTGACAATAATAGCTTCCGGGTCAAGAGAAGGCAACCGCCCTGGATAAAAAGAGGACCACGGCTCGTTGGACCGGGAGAATTGTCACTTCCGCCACACCAGGCAAGATGGCGGCTGAACCTGCCAGGAACGCCTGGAGTGCTTCCGGGGCAAAGGGCAGCACTTCCGCCACACCAGGAAGTGCTGCCGGAAGACCGTTTCCAGCCACCTGGAATCCATTCAGGGGGGAATAAAAGGGCCCGCCTCCTAACAGTCGGGGAGCTAGAGTTGGGAGTGGGAGCAGGACGAAGCTCCCAGGAGGAGATTGGTGGCCAAAGACTGAGATATTGAAGAGATTATTGGGGTGATTATTGCTGTGTGCATTGTGTGTTGGTGTTCGGGACTTTATTCCTGTGATATTTGATGGAAAATAAACGTGTGACTTTTATAAAGATGTGGTCTCGGACAGGTGGTGTTTGGACAAGTCTCACAACATATAATTATGATTTCATAATACTTTTTAAAATTTAACAACCAACTTGAATTAAATGTTAAGTTTGTTGGCT
Source organism: Polypterus bichir lapradei (assembly GCA_026402145.1). Classification (NCBI taxonomy): domain Eukaryota; kingdom Metazoa; phylum Chordata; class Cladistia; order Polypteriformes; family Polypteridae; genus Polypterus; species Polypterus bichir. The sequence goes on along the minus strand of JANRMT010062850.1, from coordinate 12,075,972 downwards.
CAAACCAGTTTCTATGCTTATTTTGCATACTTATTTTTGCATTTCCCTTTCTGTCCTATTATAGTTTCAATTTTATAGTATTTTTTTAAGACATTAAATATTTTTCACGTCTTTTCCAATACCCAGTCAGGAAACGCATGATGAAGATTAAGTGACCCACATAAGGTCATTCCCAATGATTTCTGGATCATCCAAGATTACACAGAAAGCAAACCACTGTTTGTTTGGTGTGTGATTTACAGGAAATTCTATTTAAAATTATTTTGCAGTAATTATTTTGACAATGATTATTGGGGTTATGGTTTTGGTTTTGATGAGAGATAGAATTGATTTTTAGCTTCTGAATCAGATACATTTTTACATTACATTTCATTTTATGTACAGCAATAAATAATAAAGAAAGTGGGTGCTTTGGATCTTGCAGTGTGCACAGCTAATCAGCAGCTCTAGTCAGGGTATACTGGACTAAAATTGTGAGTCTTCGGCCTGGTTTAAAAGCTGAGGGGCATCTCTTATATTAGCAGGCAGACCATTCCACAGCTCCGGGGCGCTGCAACTAAAAGCTTGACCTGCAACTCTGTATTGCTGTATTATGATTAAATTATGTTCTATTTTATTAACAATTTACTCTTTCTTCATATAAAAAAATCCTATAGACTGAAGAGGTTAACTGTTTTAGAATGCAGAAGAAAAAGCAGAAAAAATATAAAAATTAAAATTGTTCTGTTATTTTTGTCCATATGTCCTATATGAGAACAAGTATGAGACTGGGAACAAGTAAAAAGGAGAAGTTTATTGATACATGCGTAACGCTCAATTTTATTTAGGGAATGATGTTAAGGAATGCAACAGTAATCAAGGATGATTATGAGACAGAGAAAACAACAGGGGCCTCATGTGTAAATGGTGCATATGCACAAAAATGTTGCATACTCCTGTTTCCACGCTCAAATCGTGATGTATAAAACCTAAACTTGGCATAAAGCCAATCACATTTTCACACTAGCTCATACCCTGGCGTACGCAAGTTCTCCGCTCGGTTTTGCAAACTGGCAGCACCCAGCATCAAAGCAATGCTTTTGTTCCAGTGTGGTTTCCCTTTCTCTTTTAGATCCACATCCCTGACGCGGCTTTATAAATACACTGAAACTAACCGCATATTGTTTATTAGTTTAATGCATCTGATTGTAATTAACCTGTAACAATTTAATGATCCACGGAATGGCCAAACTCTTCCAAATACAATAGCTGCTTTAGCGTTGTTACTCTCACTGCACCTTTTTCTTCTTCTTTCAGTTGCTCTCGTTAGGAGTTGCCACAGCTGATTATCTTTTTCCATATTACTCTCACTGCACCACTCGGAGTATTTATATCACTGTATCGGTGTGTGAATCACAGCAGCAGCTGATCGGAAAGAGAATTATCGGGATACAGCATCAAGCACACACTGCCTCAGCCATGCTGCCTATTGAACTGCTCTCATATGACAAACGCTTCAGAGCCTTTCCTATACGGACCTCGCGGTTCAGAAACAGTTTCATCCCAAGAACTATAAACATACTCAATCAGTCCATCAAGTGCGCCTTTTAGAACTGCTTGTATTTATAAGTACAATTACCTCACTGTAAACTTGTGATACAGTTATAATATTGCACAACCCTAGCCAACTTTATAAAGTGCATATTTACATAAGATGACAATATCATTTTTAAGATGAAATGCAGCAAAATATGTTTATTATATTATACAGATAAAATGTTAACATCATTTAAATAATCTATATTGTTAATCATTAAACATGTGAGGACACGGTGCCGCAGCGCTAGCAAGGAGCTGGATGTTCAGGAATTGTTCCTGCCTTGCGCTGTATTCTTGCTTGGGTTGGCACGACACTGGAAGGATAGATGGATAGAATAATTAAACATGTACTATGAAGATATTTCGATGTTCCTTAAAAGTTTTGAAGCATCAGAGTTCTAAGCTTACGGATGGCTTAACAACTATTACTGAGCTGATTGTGTGGCGATTGGGTACATGAAGAAAGAAAAGGAAGGACAGGAATTGGGGGTTAGCATGTTTGAAAGAGACAGGACTGCTGCAATAAATAATTTCATCGAAGGTTGCGCATGGCACAGTAAGCATCTTGCGTGAGGCAGGAACAATCTCTGGACGAGGCGTCAGTTCGCCACTATCACTACGCCACCGTGTTCCATGTTTAATTCATGCTTTAATTGATATGATATGAATACTGAAATGATATCACGTATACATCTCAGTATTTAAATTATTCAGAGAACTGTAATATCACGAATGTAATAGATTCTGTGTCCTGTCAGAAGAAGCACGTAGTGATTCACCCACAGAGAGCACATAGAAGATCAAATACAAAACAAAGCATTTAATGTGCTACTTTAGTTACGACAGGATTTTAGAAACTAGTAAATTAAACGATTTTAAGATGAAGTTTATGATATTCTACTTTAATGACAAAATAAACTATGTGATTAAAGTGGAAATTTTGAGATTAAAATTCCATGCTTTTCTTCCCACTGTGTCCCTATTTTTTTCTTTTCTCTGTACCCTAATAAGCTTTCAAATGACACTCAGACGGTGGGCTACGACACGCCTTTTCACAGCGACTTTAATATCTGACAACTTCTTTTTTATTTTGGGCACTGTGCGACTTTCGAGTTTCTCCGGCACTCTATGTCACTCAATCAACTTCCTTTTGCTGTTTTTACCACTGTTTAAACCAACAAATAGTATGTTTTTTCTTTGCCTCCACTTGGTATTCGCTAAAATTCTTCTATTTTCCCCTGTGCTTTTGCCATTGCCTTTTCACAGAACGCTGAGCTAAAGGGTTATTTATATTGATTTGCATATTCAAAGAGGCATAATTCTGGGAGGAGTTGGGGTGGGGCAGCAGGCGCATGCACGCGTGTTACTTTTCACGCTGACTGGGATTTATGGAGCGGAAGAACGTGGAAGATGGCGAGTGCACAGATTTATGCAGCTGGATTTTTTTGGTGCGTACTCACGTTTCCGCTTTTGTCCGTACGCTATGTTATAGTGTGAATTCTAGGCACGTCGTTATGCATGAGGCCCCTGGACATGATAAGAATTATCATGGTCGGGACAGTCAAGGTCAAAAGTGGGAGACCAAAAAACCAAGCAATCAGGAGCAAAACGAGGATTGTAGGTCAAGACAAAAAGAGATTCAAAACCAAAACCTAATTCAAGATATTTTTGAGGGGTTGTTTATCCACCAGGGGAAAGCACATACTGGAATCTGCCACCATATTTATGGCATCACTTCATGTCATTAATGCAATAATTGAGATCACTTGATGCATCCAAAGTGCATTATATGAACAATGCAAAACTAGATGGGATAAAAATTAAACTTTGCCATAATGAATCAAAACTAAAGTTAAATCTCAGAAACAGAATCCTGGTAACAAAAAACCTTAAAAGAGACGTAAATATATATTTAAAATGCGTTATCAGAAGTGACGTAGATCTTTGTTTAAGGCCTTGTCACACTTTATGACTTTTCCAGCAATTTTCAGTTGCAGCCTTCATTTACATAATCTTAGAATTTGACAGTCGGTGGCGTTTTCCCTAGAAGGTCAGTCCTGTACTCTGACATACACAGCAACTCAATCCAAATAGTCCATGACTCGATCTGACACAATCGGACAGGTTCAGTTTTGTCTTTAGTTATGGGGGGTGGCCTCTGTGTGCATGAGAGCTGACAACCAATGAACGCTCATCAGGACTTACAATGAATATAATGCAGCAGTGAAGAACGAGGAACACCAGTGTAAGGACCTCGCAAATACAAGAGAAGCTCATCTCTCTAATTTCTTTCAAACTATGACAGAATGGGAAAAATGAGGTCAGAGATTGCATGTGAATCAGTGCCTTTTAATGTTTCGTATAGCACAATCTCCGCTAGACAGTATATTATTGTCTGTCACAGAAAGGGGTGAGCACAACTGAGATGGAAAGTTGTAATGCAGTTGCTAAATTTGATATACCTGGTGATTTTTCATTCATTTAAGTTGATAGGATCCACTGACAAGATCAGCAACTGCATTTGGCAACTTCTGACTAGAAATTGCAGGCATCGGTGTTTGGGGCAAAATAAAATGACTGATGAACTCTTAAGCTAAGGTTGTTGCAGTAGATTCTTTAATTTGTTCATTAAAATCTTTAAGGACAGAGCCAAAGTCATACGTGAAACATAACAAAAGTCAAAACCAGATTTCTTTCTAAATATACTTTTCTCTTTCACGTTTTTATCCTACATCACGGCCACCGTAATAACACAGGCCATGCAGCACGTGTCACAAGTCTATTGACCATGCAGGATCATAACAACACGTAAATAAAAAAACATAAAACAGCAAATGCCTTATTTTAATTAAGAATATGTTTCTGAAGGCATGCATCAGTGTAAGGATCTTTACAGTGCCATCTAGAGGACAAGCATGGAAGTTCAATGTTCGCTAATGGGCCAGATGTGGTTAGTGCCACAGGATAAGCAGAAATTCTCCATGGGCCACAAAAAGGAATAATTCACCCAAAAATAATATATTTTTTATATGTTACCTTGTGGTTTGTAGTAATGGCCAAGAAAACTATTTCAGCTTATGTTTTTGTGGAGAATGTAGATAACAAACTTTCAGACAGAATAGCCAACAACAAACAAAACGTCTATGAAAAAATCTGAGGTTACTCGTGTTACATAATCTACACGCTGTTATGAGTCTGTGAGGAATTTGATTTTCTTTTACATGCCTTTGAGATTTTTTAACCCTTTAAGCTTTGAATGTGGAGGTTTTCAGGACAAAGACTCAATTTTTAACATTTGTTTTGGGATCAGGGTTACATTTCATGATTTTACAATTATTTCGATAGCGTTTTGGATGACATTTTTTACCAGACTAGGAAGCTGCACCTTTGGCACTCTTGATTTGCCATACAAGGGGTGAGGCTTCAGAAATCATGATGCTAAAGTCAATTACTGAAAGGAGTTCAAAGGTCATGCAAGGCTGCCAGTCTCTATTGATGGATAAAACCTTTCGATTTTGCATTTATTTTGGCTATAACCCTTTGGGTTTATTTCTTTTGACTTTGATTCTCATGGTTTGTTTTTGGTTTTGATAAAAAATATGGCTTTACTTCCCAGTTTTTCTCATTTCCTGGTCTTCCTCTTGTAAAACAGTATTCATTCACACGTACACATGTCAAGTCATCCATTCGTAAGCCCACAATAGGCAAAACACATATTTTTTGCTAAAATATTAACTGAATATTTTCAGAAAATCACAGCAGTGCAAGCAGATGAAATGAGCTCACATGGCAACAAGCTTCTGAATTTAAGACCTGCCTCTTCTGTGGCTTAAATTCAAAAATATCGTTTTTGGGTGGAGAATTCCTTCTCCAGAATGGTTAATACAGTCTTAATAGTTGAATGCCAACTGAGGCAAAAAAAAGATGAGATTAATGGTAAATTATTTGTTCTAGAAATATAAATGAGACCAGAGGGCCTATTTCTAATTTGGCTGGCACCTTTGGAGCAGTAGCCAGAAACAACTGAGAAGCGCTGTAATAAATACATACAGGCTTGGGCAGATTTGTGGCAGATGAAATTTAATGTCAGTAAATGTAAAGTGTTACACATAAGAAGTAAAAATATTAGGTTTGAATACACAATGGGCGGTCGGAAAATCGAGAGTACACCTTATGAGAAGGATTTAGGAGTCATAGTGGACTCTAAGCTATCAACTTCCCAACAGTGTTCAGAAGCCATTAAGAAGGCTAACAGAATGTTAGGTTATATAGCATGATGTGTGGAGTACAAGTCCAAGGAGGTTATGCTCAACCTTTATAATGCACTGGTTAGGCCTCATCTTGAGTACTGTGTGCAGTTTTGGTCTCCAGGCTACAAAAAGGACATAGCAGCGCTAGAAAAGGTCCAGAGAAGAGCAACTCCAGGACTACAGGGGTTGAATTATGAGGAAAGATTAAAAGAGCTGAGCCTTTACAGTTTAAGCAAAAGAAGATTAAGAGGTGACATGATTGAAGTGTTTAAAATTATGAAGGGAATTAGTACAGTGGATCGAGACTTGTATTTTAAAATGAGTTCATCAAGAACACGGGGACACAGTTGGAAACTTGTTAAGGGTAAATTTCGCACAAACATTAGGAAGTTTTTCTTTACACAAAGAACGATAGACACTTGGAATAAGCTACCAAGTCGTGTGGTAGACAGTAAGACGTTAGGGACTTTCAAAACTCGACTTGATGTTTTCTTGGAGGAAACAAGTGGATAGAACTGGCGAGCTTTGTTGGGCTGAATGGCCTGTTCTCATCTAGAATGTTCTAATGTTCTAATGTTCTAAAATCACAGTGAGGTGGGTCAGTGACGGACCCTGTCTGGTGAACCCAAAGAGCTCACCAATATGTAAAAGTACATGGGGCTACCAGTATGATAAAGACCTCAATAGGATTCACTAAATAGATAGTGAGACAACTCTCTGTTCAGGACCTTGAAGGAGTCACACAGTGGCATGAATGGATCAACTAGCAAGTGCTAAAGACTTATGGGATATGCACCGAGGTGTAATGCAACAGGCTTATGATGCACTTCCGAGGCTTTTTAAGACAAACCACTGGCTTTCTAACAGGCTATGACAGGGTATTGTACACATCATTGTGCGACATTGTTTCCTGACATAGTGGGCTGTAAATACCATGATCAGTGCTGTTACTGCCAGCCTGGGGTGAGGCTGATCCTGGTTTCTTCTTGACACTGGCAGACCTGTAAGAAAAAAAAACAAAAGAGTCGATTATACACGCAACTCACTCCAACTGGTTCATGACTCAGTCTTACACAATCAACCAGGTTTGATTTTGTCTTGGTATGCATGAGAGCTGATAACTTATGCAAGCTCATCCAGAAGTACAACAACGGGGCTTTGGACCTCACAAACAGAACAGAAGCTCATCTTTCTCTAATTTCTCATGTTTTACAGTTTACGACAGAATGGAGTGAATTGTGTATCTGACATGAGTGGCCTCGCACATCTACAAAGGGGATGGAGCACAAGCCTGAAGTGTGAAGTCTCTCTGATATAGGAGGCTCCCATCTGCGCCAAGTACATTCCCACTTTTCCTTGTTTACTTTGTCTCCCCATAACCATCATGCCTGGTCATCCTTGATTTTGTAAATGTTTGAGGTGGGACAGTTAATGTTTATCCCAAAAGATGCACACCCTCATCCAAACCCATTATGAGAGACGAGACGTGAAAGACAAAGGAGGATGTTTGTCCTGTACAGGTGTGTCTGATTTGCCCAGCTTATGTCTGGATGTGTCTGCTAATTCTGCTTTATTGAGTGGTGGCCCATGTCCCTTATCAATGGCCTCCATTAGTACTGTGCTATGTGTTAGGCCTGTCACTACTCCTTGTGTTAAGGGAGTAAGGGAGTCTCTGTCTGGACATACATAATTGTTTGTCATAGAGTAACCAGGAAATAGCAGGGGGGCGATGACAAAACAGCCTTAATTGAGAATAATAACTGGAAACAGTCTTGGTCAATTAAAGTAATAGACTGTAAGCATAAGTTCAGACCGACCTAGATGGACATCTAGCATGGGAACTTTGAATAAAGCTGATTGACACCTTCACACACTAAAAGCCGTGATCCATTTCGTGTTACTTCTGACGGCTGTTTAAATAAATAATCAATTGCTTTGAATCATCAAGCTTTCTCAGTTACAACACACCATGCCATTACGTGAAGATCTTCCAGCAAATAATTGTCACCTGGCTCACCGGCCAGGTCCCACATTGTAGAAGTATGGAAATAAATTCTCAGAGATGTTTTGGTCGTCTCCCTCAATTGCCTTCTTCTCTAATGTTCACTCAGGTTTTCTGTACGGCCTGCTCTAGCAGATTGACAGTTCTTGCATACTTTTTCCATTTCTCCATGACTGATTGAACTAGATATTCAGTGACTTGCAGATTTTCTTGTCTCTGTCCCCTGACTTCTGCTTCTCATGGAGTTACCTGGACTGTTCCTGTGTTTTCATTCTCTATATTAGGCCAGCATACTGACTCCCCACAAGCTGATCCTTCAAGATACAGTCAAGTGATGGCCCAGGTAAGTGGTCTGCATTGAACTAATCATGGGAGTTCTTAAACCAATTGGCTGCCTGGGTGATAATTTAGGGATGTCATATTAAAGGGGGTGAATACTTATGAGATCAAGTACTTTGCCGTTTGAAGTTGTATCTAATTTAAACCACTATGCAGAGATTTGCTTTCATGCTGACATTAAAGAGTCCTTTTCTGTTCATCAGTATCAAAAAAGCCAAATTTAATTCATTGTGGCTTAATGTTGTATAAAAATAAAATATTATAACTTCAAAGGCGTTGAAACATTTTTATAGGCTTAAAAGCACAATGGCTGTGCATGTGTGTCATCAAAACAGATCAAGTGGGTGTATTATAAAGGCAAAATCTGTACCTGGAAGTTTGTGTAAAGCCACTTTTAACTCCAAGACCCTTAATATTGCACTCCCACGGGATGTCCTCTAACATGGCTGGCATGAGCGTACATGACAAGACCTTTATATTTAACATAATTTGTGCTAGAAGGGCTCAGCTTATACCCTACCTTATTATAACTAAGCATGCATTACAATCCAAAAGGCAAAATTTAATTTGAATTTAATAGGGATTTGTTACAAATGAGCAGACATTTCAGGGGGTGTATCACTCACTGCATATTTTTAGTCTGATTTATTCTGTTGATGAAGCTTGTTGTATACGCACCTCTGCTGTCCTCCCCTCCCTGATTGCTCGCCTCTACTTCTTGCTGTCTTTCACCTTTCTGACGGGTGACTGGCTGTGGCTTTACAGCTGTGAGCTCCACCATGGCTGACTGCCTCTATATTTTCAGTTCCTTTTAAATTTACATTAATTTCGATTTCACCATCACCAGCATCGTCCTCAACATTATAATCAACGCAGTGGATTATAAGCACTGAGACGCATCTTTCAGATCATCATACTGCAACGTTTGAATCCCCATACAGTATTTTGCTGTTTTGGTTCTGTTTTATGCAATCCTGACTGGTCACTACTGCATTTTCTTGAGTTGCACAGACAAGAAAGCACACAGTTTAAAGATCATTACGACAGAGACTTTAAAACAAACTGCTTTTTATTGCTTCTGCGGCGGATGGCCAGATGCCCAACACAGCTGGGATGCCATAAAGAGGAGAAAGATGGAGGAAAGCAGCTACGGGGGGACACTGCCTCCCCCAAGATGCCAGATGGGATTTGGAGTTTGGCTTCTTAGCCCTTCTGGATGCCGTGGGTGCCGCCAGGAGATGCTGAAGTGGGACTTGGAGACTCGTATATTTTCCATAGCCGGAAGTACTATTGAGTCACGGGGACAGAAGTCCCAATGTACTTTCTGGGCTGACAGAAAACTCAACTTCTCCAGCTGACCCAGAAGTGTGGGGATGTCACATGGACAGAAGAACCGAAGCACTTCTGGGTCAAGGACTATTTAAAGGACTGCTGGAGACCCAGCAAAGGAGCCTGAGTCGGGAAGTGGTGGAAAACACTTGCTGGGAGGTGTAGAGGTGAAGAGTATTATAAACAGGTAATATGGTGGCTGTGGTGCTTTAGAGGCACTGTTTTGAAAAAGAAGGATTCTTGGGGGGGTTTGCCAACCAGGATCCCGAGTTGTTTTGTCATGTGGTGGTTGTGACAATGCGCTGTACCAGTGCATGCTCCCCAATCTGACCTGACCTGACCTGAACTAATTCTGGATTCTGTACTGGGACTTTATTCACTGTGTAACGCTTTGCCTTTTCAGTCAATTCCTTGTGCCCTAGGCAGCTTGGTTCTCGGCCCTTTGGGTTTCTAGTCAGGGTTTTTGACAGAGCTTTCCCCCCATTAATGGGCAACATTACAAAGTTTTGTTTTTTTCTGGTGTTTCAGTTTCATGACACATCCTAGGATCCTTCAGCAATAAAACATTTATCTTACTCATTTTTGATATTTATTGATTTGGTCTGAAAGATGTCCAAACTCTAGTGCTGCCACTGCCCACTGGGGTTTGAGCTCAAATTTGCTTTCTTTGTCTCTGTCAGAGAGGGTGGCCTATCATTGACATCCATTTGTTTGTGCTGTGCGATTGATGCTGTCGTCACTTAGTTTTGTGACTGCACCTCACATATTAGTGATTGACATCTATTATATGTCATACATACATGCGAATATCCTGAGATGGCCTGCCCTTATTTTGGTTGGTTCTCCCGCTGCTGGATGGTTGGGCTCTGGCTGCTCCACGAACCTGCCTGGGAAGCAAAAGGCAGTTAGAAATGGATGGTAAAGAATACAAGCAATGAAGAAACCTGAGGTTCAGACCAAGGTTATTATAGTTAACGAAAACTAAAATCAAAACTGAAACTATTATTAAAAAAACATTTTCGTAAACTGAAATAAAATAATTAACAAAGCCAAAATTAAAAACTAAAACTAAATGAAACTATTAAAGTAGCTGGAAAGACTAACTGAAATAAAATAATAATTTACTAAAATATTTTTAGTTTTAGTTTTTGAATGAATATTCTTGCCGTTAATCTTTAACCCTTGTAAGTTTTGCAGTCCTACTCTGGATAAACAAGTTTAGATAATGTATATGTTTTCTTAATCTCAGACGCTGTCTCTGTTGTTTTGTGCCTGTCCATACTCTTATTACCTGCTCCTGCTCTGCTCATTATGGGTTTACTGTTCTTATGGTGGGCTATTCAAGACTCACCACCCCTAACCTTGACACTACATGCTTGTTGTTCTTTGTTTCCCTCAATACAGCTAGGTGGGTTCTGCACACTGACTCAAGCCTAAGAGTCCTGTTCTTCCTAAGCCCTTGTGATTTTCATGAGAAAATATTTTAAAAATTATAAAATTGTGTAAAATTGTTCATATTCAGTGTCTAGTTTTGATTATGTTTGTTTTTATTAGACAAAAACAAAACCAGATAGTAAACTAGGCATTGTAGTAAGCTTCCACTAACATTAAACTCATATCCAAATCTGTTAAGTGTGCAGTTCTGTCTGATTGTGACACAAAAGTAACTCTGTAGGAGCTCCATGCCATAATTACTAAAACTAAAACTGAAACTAATATATATAAAAATAAAATAGAAATACCTTTGTGAAATAAAAACTAAACTAAAACTAAAAATACACTATGAAGGAAAACTAAAACTAAACTGAATTTCCAAGTAAGGTCAGAAAAAATATAGAAATAAAAACTAATATAAAAAGGCAAAACTATAATAACCTTGGTTCAGACACTCACCAGTGGCTCCACTGAGTGAGCCTGCGCAAGTCAAATGAGCTGCCATTGAGCAAATGTACATTTAAAGTGGAGAACATAAAGATTTCTTCTGTGACACTCTTTGAGGTTTATTTGACGGATATAATAATTAGCAGCATCAGTACTGTATATTGTCAATAAGAAAGAATTAAAGCTTAATCCAAAAGGATGAAATATGCCACTTTTTATGGAGACCAAGGCTTTGACAGACAGAGAGCACTTGAGCATGGAGTTCTTCTGGTAGACTGATATGGGCTTTCTATTACATAACATGAAGTGGCAACATCTATTATCTAAAAAATAAACGCAAATTCATAATGTGTGAGAATATAAGAACTTTGGACTTACTTGCTAATAGATGGGCTGGGAGTCTGTGGTTCTGTAACTTCAGTATGAATGATTGCTATGCAAAACAAGAAATTAGACAAAAAAAACACATTGTAGACAGTTGTAAGGTACAAAGAATCACAAAAAGCAGACAGAGTCCATCCCCTCAGTAGACCTTTATGTGTTAACCTTACTCTATGACTATAAAGTGAAATAATGTCTGTAGCTGCTAAGTAGGTAAGGTAGGATCGAGCACGAGTCAAACGCGTACCAAACAAAATTTCTTAGTCCAAAAAAGTCAGTTTTAAAAAGGTTTAGTGCAAATTCAAGGAAAACAGTCCACACAAGAATAGAGAAAAGTCATTACACATGTAGATTAAAAGGCAAAAAAGAAAATAAAAAGCTTCTTCTTTAAACGTTAACTTTTTCTTGTTAACCTCTTGTTTTCTATACTTGGGATGAGTTCATTTTCTATGCTTTACTTCGCCTTCAGGGCATTCTAAACGTACAGCACTACACGTTCAATGGAGCACATTGCGTTAAATAAAACTGGGCAAGGTTACGGCATGGCAGGTCACTAACTGAGACTAATCTGTAGTCAGAGGGACAAGAAATAGTATATTCTATTTCAATTAGCTCATGGGGGTTAGAACCTCCTATAGACTATGCACTAATATACAGTTGTGCTTGAAAGTTTGTGAACCCTTTAGAATTTTCTGTATTTCTGCATAAATATGACCTAAAACATCATCAGATTTTCACTCAAGTCCTAAAAGTAGATAAAGAGAAACCAGTTAAACAAATGAGACAAAAATATTATACTTGGTCATTTATTTATTGAGGAAAATGATCGAATATTACATATTTGTGAGTGGCAAAAGTATGTGAACCTCATGGATTAGCAGTTAGTTTGAAGGTGAAATTCGATTCAGGTGTTTTCAATCAATGGGATGCCAATCAGGTGTCAGTGGGCACCCTGTGTTATTTAAAGAACAGGGATCTATCAAAGTCTGCTCTTCACAACACATGTTTGTGGAAGTGTATCATGGCACGAACAAAGGAGACTTCTGAGGACCTCAGAAAAAGAGCTGTTGATGCTCATCAGGCTGGAAAAGGTTACAAAACCATCTCTAAAGAGTTTGGACTCCACCAATCCACAGTCAGACAGATTGTGTACAAATGGAGGAAATTCAAGACCATTGTTACCCTCCCCAGGAGTGGTCGACCAACAAAGATCACTCCAAGAGGAGGACGTGTAATAGTCGGCGAGGTCACAAAGGACCCCAGGGTAACTTCTAAGCAACTGAAGGCCTCTCTCACATTGGCTAATGTTCATCTTCATGAGTCCACCATCAGGAGAACACTGAAGAACAATGGTGTGCATGGCAGGGTTACAAGGAGAAAGCCACTGCTCTCCAAAAAAACATTGCTGCTCGTCTGCAGTTTGCTAAAGATCACGTGGACAAACCAGAAGGCTATTGGAAAAATGTTTTGTGGACGGATGAGACCAAAATAGAACTTTTTGGTTTAAATGAAAAGCGTTATGTTTGGAGAAAGGAAAACACTGCATTCCAGCATAAGAACCTTATCCTATCTGTGAAACATGATGGTGGTAGTATCATGGTTTGGGCCTGTTTTGCTGCATCTGGGCCAGGACAGCTTGCCTTCATTGATGGAACAATGAATTCTGAATTATATCAGAGAATTCTAAAGGAAAATGTCAGGACATCTGTCCATGAATCTCAAGAGAAGGTGGGTCATGCAGCAAGACAACGACCCTAAGCACACAAGTCGTTCTACCAAAGAATGGTTAAAGAAGAATAAAGTTCATGTTTTGGAATGGCCAAGTCAAAGTTCTGACCTTAATCCAATCGAAATGTTGTGGAAGGACCTGAAGTGAGCAGTTAATGTGAGGAAACCCACCAACATCCCAGAGTTGAAGCTGTTCTGTACGGAGGAATGGGCTCAAATTCCTCCAAGCCGGTGTGCAGGAATGATCAAAAGTTACTGAAAACGTTCAGTTGCAGTTATTGCTGTAAAGGGGGGTCACACCAGATACTGAAAGCAAAGGTTCACATATTTTTGCCACTCACAAATATGTAATATTCGATCATTTTCCTTAATAAATAAATGACCAAGTATAATATTTCTGTCTCATTTGTTTAACTGGTTTCTCTTTATCTACTTTTAGGACTTGAGTGAAAATCTGATGATGTTTTAGGTCATATTTATGAAGAAATATAGAAAATTCTAAAGGGTTCACAAACTTTCAAGCACAACTGTATATGCAAACATTTAACACAACTAAGAAAAAACTTCTATCAACTTAACATAACCTAAATAACTAGCAAATGGCTCTTACAATGACCCCAACACTTGACTTTAAAATCTTTAAAAGCTTTACAATAAAAGCAGAACCTGAGATCAAGAGATTAAATAGAACAAGTTACATGTTTTTCAAAAATGTGATCAGCAAAGACAGTTGGCCAAACTACAGGTGAGCAGGGAAGCATGCAAAGCAATAGAATTAAAGGCTAAAATCTAAAGACTAGACATAATCTAACAACACATGAATCTTCAATACTAGTGTGCAACAGAAAGGATTAGGAGGTTTGAATTCCTTCGTAGACTTGAAGGCCAATACTAGCGCACAAGCCAAAGGGTGTGCTCCCCTTTTATTTCCCCACAAATCCTATTGCTTAGTCTTGTGGGGCCAGAAGTGGTTCTCAAATGAGAATGCAAGTCCCAGTTAAGAAGTGAGTAGTGAATAGCGTGCTGTTTAGGCTGCATGCACCCACCAGTGTTTCTCCAGTCCATGTATTTTAAACCGCTGGCTGGGGTTTCAGGAGGAGAGCAAAAGATACTGAACAAAAGACTTGATGCTGAAAGAAAATCAAAAGCAAAAATTTCTGTCATCCATTCTAGAGCTCTGCAGCACCAGGTAACTGAAGCTTAATAATGAATTCGTCTGGGATGCCCCTGCACTTTATATTCAGGGGGAGCAGCCCTGGATGGTTCAATACCTCCCCCTAGACGTTAGTTGGCAGCCCCCCTGGGTTGGAGCAGTGCCTCGGTTTCCCGCAGGGTTCCAAAGGAATTGGAGTTGGGTGCAGCCCTGTTGGGTCCCACAGGCACCGCGAGGGGGTGCTGAGCTGGGACTCCTGAGCCCGTATGGGCAGCGTATTCACCAGACCCGGAACTGTAGCCGGAACTCAGCAATGAAGCACTTGGAGCACTTCCGGGTGAACTATGAAAGGAGCCTGCAGCCACCACTCCGGGAGCCAGAATTGGGAGAAGGAGGAGGACGAGGTTGCCTGGGAAGAGTGGTGGAGGAAGAAAAAGAGTGCTTTATTGTGTGTTTCATTTGGTGTTTGTGCTTGGGACTGTGTACTGCCTGTGGGACACGGGGAAGATGTGTGCCCACAGGTGAAGAAAAAATAAATCTTTTTGTTTATTTTACGTGTGCCTCCGTGTCCAGTCTGTGTCAGATCGGGTGCCTATATAGCGCCTTTTTCACAACATGTTGTAATGTGTGCAGTGACAGTGGATACAGGCAGGCACATGGAAAAGTAGATCCATACAGCTACTGGGCTCCACATGTTTGAGAAGTGTTTCTGTCTGCTGTGATATCTTTCTGCTGTTTTAACTGTTATATGACATAATAACAGCAAATGGTGTTTAGATAAGCATTGTGGTTTATGGATATACAACAAGCTAAAATGCTGCACCTATTTTGTTTTGCCATGTTTGCATTTCCAGTTTAGACAGTAATGTTATATTTCTTTAATTATTCATTTAGCTGTACAGTCAGTACAGGTGGATGTTGCACTGCCTCATCTGGACTTCTACTGGTGTTGTTAGGCAGAGTTGTTGATTTGGGTGATTTGAGTTCTGAAATCTGCATCTCCTGCAGCTCATCGTCATCAGCTCACTTATTGACTGTCTTTTTGACAGACTATTACACACCATTTACTTCAAATGCATGTTTTGCAGTTCATATTTTCATGAATATAGCTGCCAGCTCTTTCCAGCTTACATTGACTCATTCTCTATTGATGTAGTTGTGAACAACAGAGAGTACACACAGCACCTGCGAGAATGTATCATTCAAATTTACCATTCGTCTATTGATGTCCTCAAATACCATAATTTGATATGACATAAAGGTTTTTCCCTCGCAACAGGTTATGTTAATTTTGAAAATATGCAATGTGCTCTCAGCACATGTAACACACATGTATAAGTCTAATAGAGTTTTTCTTTTTCTTTTGACTGTAGACAGTTCATCATAATCAGAAGCTTGCTGTCTGTCGGACCAGATTAATGAGAGCACCTCTGATCCTTGCCATTCAAAATCACCACCCTTACTTTTAGGCATTTTTATTGGTTTAGAAATGTGACACTCAGTGAGCTGTCTAACTGTTCCCACCCCTTTTTAAGCAAATGTCACTCATTGTTGTCTCCAGATATGTATACATCTGGCTTCAGCAAGACTAACCATTTCCTGACTGTCAAACAAAGCTACTGGATAGGTGGGGATCAGGTTAGGGTTATGCAGCCAAAGCGAAGAGAGCAGCCAAAGCTGGAGCCTACACTCATGCCTGATTCCAGATTCATGCAGCATGTGCTACTACTCTATAAATGTAAAGAATTATTATTATTATTTATTATTACTCTAGTGAACTCTGCACCCCACCATGACATGTGGAAGACATCTTAACTGAGTCTTGCTATTTCTCTCTCTTTCTTTTCTGCCTACCCTTGGTCATCTTGATGGTGCCCCCTGCTAATGCCTGGTATTGCATAGACTGATAGCCAGGCATCTCAGAAGCAAGGCAGCACTGGAGAACGCTTCCATACTTCAGATGAGAGGAATGGACTAATGAACTAAGTGAAGATATTATTTAAAGAAAGCTATTTTGTAGTGCTATTCAAACCTATCTATCTATCTATCTATCTATCTATCTATCTATCTATCTATCTATCTATCTATCTATCTATCTATCTATCTATC
>JANRMT010062850.1:12037897-12055744 GCA_026402145.1 Polypterus bichir lapradei | reverse complement strand
CTATCTATCTATCTATCTATCTATCTATCTATCTATCTATCTATCTAATAGTGCCTTTCATATCTATCTATCTATCTATCTATCTATCTATCTATCTATCTATCTATCTATCTATCTATCTATCTATCTAACAGATGGACCCTCAGAATCCCCAGAAAGTGGCTACTTCTGCTCAGTTCCCATCTTGTCAGATTGTGTATTGCATTCAAGTTTTATCCATGCAGCATAAGAGTGGAGCGTTGTTGTAGAGCAGCCGAAGGAGGAGAAGATGGGTTCAACCACCATGGAACTACTTCTGCTTAAACTACTGTCAAAGGCACCATATAGCATAATGGCTGAGTGACCAGTTTGCCTTATGATCCTGCGCCACTCACACTACGAGTATATGTCATATTCACTTGTACTGAAAGACACTACATAACATAAGTGTTGATTACTTGCCTAATCTGCATGGTTACCCTGTATTGATTGATTTTCAATAAGTTATTGTGATATGACGACAGGCACTATATAACGTCATGATCGAGGGATGGGTTTCTTTTGCACTGCATTCATCTGTTCTTTGTAAAGCACCTTCTGAGGGTGCCCAGCGTGACAGACACTGGTTAATAGATCTGCTTTATTGCTCTGTGCCAGTTTATGTCAGGTTCTTATTTGTTTGGCAAACTGCTTTAGGAAGAAGCTTGCCGTGAAAGGCGCTATATAACTGATCTGCTCTGTTATCTCTGCTGTTTATATTATGCTTTGCCTGCTTTGTGTATCATTTGCTGTTGAAGATGTTACATTAAATAAGATGGATTGATTGACCTCCCTTGTTATGTCATACTTTGTGCTGCATTTTTATTTTCCTTGTTTATCATTTTGTGATGCTGCTCAGTGTGAAAGGCAATATATATATATTGATGATTGATTGACTGATACTTGACTCATCCATCTTGTCATCCTGTGTTGCTTTGATTTGGCGGTCACTGTGAAAGGCACTGTATTCATTAAAAATGGGTTCATCTGCTTTGTTCTCCCATGATGCTTTGTACTGAATTCTCGTATCACCTGGTTAACCAATTTGTGATGATGCTCACCATGAAAGGCGCTGTACAAATTAAAGACTGATGGATCTGCCTTGTTGTCCTGTGCTGCTTTGTATTGTGTTCTTGTTTTCTTTGTTTATTTCTTTCTGATGGTGCTCACTGTAAAAGGCACTATATAAACTATTGGCTGCTTGCTCTACCTTGCTACATAATGTATTTTTGTTTCCTTTGTCAATTAGTTTAAGATACTCACTGTGAAAGGCATTATATAAATTGAAGAATGTTTTTTTTTGTCCTGTGATTCTTTGCAATGCGTTCTTGTTTTCTTTGTAAATCACATTGTTTTGGTGTAGGTTGTGAAAGGCACTATATAAATTGAAGCTGATTGATTAATCTGTCCTTAATATCTGCCTAATGAACCTGCCTTGATATGCTGTGTTGCTACACTACATATTGCACTTTTGTTTTCTTTGTTAATCAATTACTGATGGTGTTCACTGTGAAAGGCACTATATAAATTACATACTGATTGATTCTCCTTCTTATCCTGTGTTGTTTTGTATTCTTGTTCTTTTGGTGTTGACTGTGAAAGGCACTATATAAACCATCAGCTATTTCAGCTGCCTTGTTTTGCCATGCTGCTTTATAATAAATAATAATAATTCTTTACATTTATGTAGCGTTTTTCTCACTAGTTAAAGTGCTCAATGAATTGTATTTCTGTTCTCTTCATTAATCACTTTAGTGTGGTGCTGGCTGTGAAAAGCACTATATAAACTGAATCCTGTTTGATTGATTTACTCAGGGCTTCCCAAACTCAGTCCTGCGGACCCCCTGTGGCTGCCGGTTTTTGTTCCAAGCATCTTCTGTTTTTAATTGGACTCCTGGGCTGTTTCCCAGATTCTGTGTTTTGGGAACAATATAGAAATCAGAAAACTAAGTCTGGTAAAAAAAACTTGGTTTGCTTCCCGTGTCCTCCCTGCGTGGAGTTTGCATGTTCTCCCCGTGTCTGCGAGGGTTTGCTCCGGTTTCCTCCCACAGTCCAAAGACATGCAGCTTAGGTGCATTGGCGATTCTAAATTGTCCTTGGTGTGTGTGCCCTGCACTGGGCTGGCACCCTGCCCGGGGTTCTTTTCCTGCCTTGCACCCTGTGTTGGCTGGGATTGGCTCCAGCAGACCCCCGTGACCCTGTAGCTACGATATAGCGGGTTGGATGGATGGATGTACTAAACAGTTATATGGGAATGATTTGTTTTTTTTTCTTTTTAACAATATTTTAATCTTGATTTTAATTCTACTTTTCCAGGTGTTTAATTAATCCATTATTTACTAATTTGTGCGTCTGACGCTAAAGTAGTTGCAGCCTTTAATTATTCAGTGTTGTTTGCTTGGGTGTCTGTTCTGTTCGTTTCTAATTTGTCATTAATAAGATACAATGAAGGGGGAAAACTGCACAGAGAAAGGGCAAAATATAATGAAATCGACAAAAGAGAGTTAAGCATTTAAATCTATAGCAAAGCAGAAATATTTCTAAAATTCATGCTGCTGTGCTTTCTTAATGTAGAATAAGAGAAGAGTAAAATAATACCAGCTAATTAAATGAGATCAGTGTTATCACTGATTATGAAGCTGACTGGAACAAAAACCTGCAGCTACGGTGGGTCCCTACGACTGAGTTTGAGAATCCCGATCTACCTTATTGTACACGGAGATTCACTCGAAAGAGGCCCCGAATATTCTGTTGTAACTCCCGTTAGGATTAAGCAATCTGAATCTAAACAATACGCTCTATACCTTGGCGTATGTGTAACCGATTGCGTTACATGCGATGCTGGAAGTGGTTTCCATTTTCTGCCACACACATTTCGACTTGGCACTCCACGTTCCTGAACGTATCGGCAAGCGTCTCAAGAATAGCAGCGATTTCATGTTGGATGTTTCCTTCAAATCTCCCACAGTGCGAGGCTTGATCCGATAGATTTTTTTTGAACAGACCCCAAACGAAGAAATCTGGTGGTGTCAGATCCGGCGTCCTTGGCTTTGGCTTAGCTGGAGACTTGGGGTGAGGGGGTGGGGGTGGTCGAAGGGAGGACATCTGTCCCCAGGCGCAGCATCCGGGGGGAGCCAAATTGATGTTACGAAATTTTAGAATGAAATGTTTTCCATTCTTAAATACAAAAAGTAAATAAAAAACATTCGCATACTCAGTCCATCACTCCATCAGTATGAGGATATCTTTTTCCTATGTTTTTGTCTCTTTCTGATTTCGAAGCACGTATTAGTTCTATACACAACAGACAATAATTTATCCCCTCCACTACTCTAACATGCTTGACTCCCACCCAGAAACATTTTTGACTTTATTAAACAGGTCACGTGACTGACATGGGGCATTAGTGTATCATTGTCTAAGTTGTTGCAAACGCCATTTCTGTGTGCCAAGTGATTTGTGTTTATGTGTTTGATAGAAAATTGATTGGGCTGTGGTGAAGTATTCTAGTAGTATTCCCCATCATATTTTCGTAAGAATAAATTGTAAGTACTGCAGTTTTTATAAATATATAATTATTTTGCTTGATAATTTGCTATATACTTTCTTTAAAATCATTTTTAAATGCGGAAAACGAATTTTTTCTTACAAAAACTAATGACGGATTTAGATTTTAAAGAACACGAGGCGGCGTTATCATTTTCGGAGACTTGCATGAAATTTTTTTCTTACAATACTATTATTTTAAATACATTTTTAAAAAATTTCTTTCCCTTCCCCATTGTATTTTGGCAAACAGAAGGGGGCGCGAAATCTTCAGTTGTCCCCGGGCACTGAAAACCCTAACTACGCCTCTGAACCGTGGTGGCCAAAGCCCCTATGAAATTACCCTGTTGCTGAAGAAGGATTCAATTTCCACCATGCTCCTTGGTGTGTGTGACATTTTGCTCCATCTTGCTGGAAGTAACCTTCTGTTAACTCACAATCATCCATTTGATTCTGACAAATTGGTGACCCAATAGGTTCGCACCATGAAGACGCAATGCTTAATACTGTACACCACCATCCTGATGGGAAGTCGAGTGACTGAGTGAAGGGGTACGGGCGGTATGCACCCAGAAGTTGCAAACGGAGGTTAAATGTGACGATGGCTGTTCAGCTCCTACCTCATCGCTTCGACGCAGGGGCATCCCGGCTTGTCTGAAGCTCCATATAATGAAGGGCACATTGTTTCGTTCAGATTGCTTCATCCTAGCGAGAGTTATTACAGAATAATTAGGGCCTCTTTTGAGTGAATCTCCCTGTCCAACATCACTTGGTACTGGCTTTGTTAATTTCTTTGTGATGGTGCTCACTGTAAAAGACACAATATCAATTACAGGCTGATTGATCTCTCTTTGTTAGTCACTTTGTTTTGGTGCTGACTGTGAAAGGCGCTATATAATTTGAAGCTTGATTGATCGATCTGTCCTTACTATTTGCTTTCTTGAGCTGCCGTGTTATCCCGTGTTACTTTGTATTGTGTTCTTGTTTTAATTTTTCATCAATTTGTTTTGCTGCTGACTGTGAAAGGCGCTATATAATTTGAAGCTTGATTAATTGATCTGTCTTTATTATCTGCCTTATGGAGCAGCCTTGGTGTGCCGTGTTGCTGCATATTGTGTTCTTATTTAACTTATTAATCAGCTTCTGATGGTGTTCACTGTGAAAGGCACTATATAAATGAATCTGCCCTCTTACCCCATGCTGCTGTGTATTGTATTCTGGCTTGCACTGTAAAGCACTCTGTATACTTCCTCTGTTTGAAAGACACTATATATTAGAATGAGTGACTGTCTGATTGAAATAGAAAGCCTTCTTTGTTTCTTCTTTTATGTTTCCTGGCCACTCTATCACTGCCTGATTTTATAATAAATACAAGTGCAGTTGGATCTTCACATTTTTTTAATATTTCACATTCTGACATTTCTTTATGCACTTGTATGCTGCTCTGGGTGCTGGAGACCACCATTCTCCATAAGAGCTCCATATTGAGGAGTCGCAGGGTCCCAGTGTGGATAAAGTGGACTTCAGAAAGTGGATAGCTGGCTGACTGGCTGGCTGGAAGGAGGAGGGATTTTGTGAAGAGGCAGCACACCAGAGATGAATCAAACAAAGTGGGACCGCCAATTGATCAAGGAGAGCGGCGAGAGCTCACAGAGCAGACGTTCACCTCAGCGCGCCCTCGAACAAACAGAACAAATTCCTCTCTTCAGCTTTCATTTCTTTATTTGTGTGTATTTTGGACTGCCTTCTGTGGACTTGTGTTTGCCTAAAGTAGGCCATTTCATGTGTCTGTTGGTTAAACAAACTATTGACATTAAAAAAGACAAAACAAAGAAGTTGAAGAAGAAAGGAGGAGAGCACGTCCTCGTCAAAGTAAACTCGCCATACTCACTTTCCAAAGCTGACGTCCATGTGCTGCTCGATGTGATATTGAAGCTGCCCTTGAGGGTCATTGCTTTGCATATGTAACTGTCATTGCCCCCCAGGTCTGTTGTACTGAACTGAAAGGTGGCTCCTTCACTGACCTTGGTGTGGCCACCGGTCTTTGGATCGAGCTTGAACCAGGTGTAGTTGATGGGCCCGTGTCCGTACTCAGAATGGCAGTCCAGTGTAATAGTTACCCCAGATGAATTATGGAAAATGGAAGCATTGGCAGAGATGTTTGGTTTGGGTAGTGGATCTGGAAGAAGCACAGGGTGTTAACAAGTGGCATCAGGAACATGGCTTACATGCCCTTATTAAACAAGCTCTAGTATGACAAAGAAAATGTGAAATGACACAAGGAGTCAGGGCAAAACAAAGCACGCTTCAGGAGATTTCTTATTAAAATTACAGGTAAAAGCCCCTCGGTTCTGGACTTTCATTCATTCTCCATATCTGCTTATGAAACTTTAAAACAGAAATGAAAACTTCCTGTGAGCACCTTGTGATTTCAACTTTGCGACAGAGTCTCTCTGTGTCTGTAGGAGGTGCTGCTGCTAAATAGGCTTAGGTGTTGTAGTGACAGAAGGTAAACACCAGAGGGCAGACTGTTACCTCTATTAATCTAGACTGGCCTGGGTGGCGAACTCAAGGCCTCGAGTGCTGCAGTGGCTGCAGGTTTTCATTCTTACTATCTTCTTAATTAGTGACCAGTGTTTTGCTGCTGATTACTTCTTTTAATTAACTTGACTCAAAACCCTTAGTTGTTTCTTTTTCTTTAATTAGCAGCCAAACAATAATGAGACACAAAACAAAGCCACCACATGACCAGCTCCCCTGTGCCTATCACACAGTATCTGAAATTAAAGAGAGGTGATGGTCTTGGTAAGGTTGATCTCTCAGGACACCAAAACATTTTGACGGTGTTCTTAGAAAGAACAGAAAAACAACAGTTCTGGAAATGTCTGCTGTGGGAAATGAGAGCAGCAGCAAGCTATGGAATTAAATAACAGGTTTAATTAACAGCAAGAATTGGCTTCTCATTAAGAAAGTGATTGGAGTGAAATTGGTTGGAGTTTGAAGCCCCAGTTTAGCTGGTCATCTATCGGCTCGTTTCACGTCTCATTTCTGCTTGGCTGTCATTTAATGAAGAAAGGAATCAATTCACTGCGGTGGGCTGGTGCCCTGCCTGGGGTTTGTTTCCTGCCTTGAGCCCTGTGTTGGCTGGGTTTGGCTCCAGCAGACCACCATGACCCTGTAGTTAGGATATAGCGGGTTGGATAATGGATGGATGGATGGAAACAATTCAGAGGGCTGAACTCTTCTAACAGGGCTATTACAGTGATGGGGAAAAAGTTAATTAGCAGTGAAAACTGGGCACTGATTAGGAAAAGGTTAGAATGAAAACCTGTAGCTACTGCGGCACTCGATGCCTGGAATTCACCACCCCTGATCTAGACTGTCATGAAGAATCATTCAAGTAAAGGACGTCTCTTGATTCATTTCCCATTTCTTGACCATCCGGAACCCATCCTGTGGTTGAGTTTAAAAAACGAGTAATAGCAAACATATAGGTTGATAAATTTAGGTTATAAAATTAGCTTTATATGCCAGTTAATCAAGGCTGTCCATTGATCCGATGATGATGCTCTCCATCCATTTGTCCATCTCTGACCCCCAGTGTGTATGTTATAAGAGCAGCCCAATTTGGGAAAAGCAGACCAGGGGACACAGTGGGCAGGGGAATTGCCCCAAGGCGCAGTAGGTTGTCTTGCTGCTCCTTTATCCTTTTGTTGTTGGGTCAATGGTTGTTTGAAGTGGTGGACTCCTTCAATAAAGGTGCATCTCCACAGGGCATGATCCCCAGCAAATGTCTCAAACTGCCTATGTGGAATTGAGCAGGCCTTGAGAGAAAAAAATTTGCTTCATATTTGTATAATGTTTTAAGAATAAGGGAGAAATGCAGCACTGTAGTAACCACAGAGAGACAAAATTGATGAACCACAACATAAAGTTATGGGAAAGACTAGTGGAAGCTCGGTAAAGAAGGGAGCAGCAGTGTGGTTTCATGCCAAGAAAGAGCACCACAGATGCAATGTTTGCTCTGAGGGTGTTGATGGAGAAGTTTAGAGAAGGCTGGAAGGAGCTGCATTGTGTCTTTGTGGACTTAGAGAAGTGGAGCTGTGGTATTGTATGAGAAAGTTGGGAGTGGCAGAGGAGTACATAAGAGTTGTACAGGATATGTACGAGGGAAGTGTGACCGTGGTGAGGTCTGTGGTAGGAGTGACAAATGCATTCAAGGTAAAGGTGGGAATACATCAGGGACAAGACAAGATTAGACAGAAGTCCCCGTGGACTATGATGTTTGCTGATGACATTGTGCTCTGTAGTGAGAGTAGGGAGCAGGTTGAAGAGACCCTAGAGAGGTGGAGATATGCTCTAGAGAGGAGAGGAATGAAAGTCAGTAGGAACAAGACAGAATACATGTGTGTGAATGAGAGGGAGGTCAGAGGAGTGGTGAGGATGTAAGGAGTAGAGCTGGCGAAGGTGGATGAGTTTAAATACTTGGGATCAACAGTACAGAGTAACAGGGAGTGTGGAAGAGAAGTGAAGAAGAGAGTACAGGTAGGATGGAGAAGAGTGTCAGGAGTGATTTATGACAAACGGGTATCAGCAAGAGTGAAAGGGAAGGTCTACAGGACAGTAGTGAGACCAGCTATGTTATACGGAGACGGTCCCACTGACCAGAAAGCAGGAGACAGGGGGAGGTGGCAGAATACAAGATGCTAAGAGTTTCATTGGGTGTGGCAAGGATGGACAGGATTAGAAATGAGGACATTAGAGGGTTAGCTCAGGTGGGAGTTTTGGGAGACAAAGTCAGACAGGCGAGATTGCATTGGTTTGGACATGTGCAGAGGAGAGATGTTGAGTTTATTGGGAGAAGGATCTTAAGGATGGAGCTGCAAGGCAAGACGAAAAGAAAAAGGCCTAAGAGAAGGTGTATGGATGTAGTGAGAGAGGACATGCAGGTGATGGTGAAATAGAGCAAGATGACAGGAAGATATGGAAAAAGATGATCCTCTGTGGCGACACCTAACGGGAGCAGCCAAAAGAAGAAGAAGAAGAAGTTTAAAGGGAAGAAGGCTGAGTATGTGGCTGTAGCACATTTATGATCCTACTAGATAAGATAACTTTTTTTGTTGAGCCATCTATGGTGGGCACTGATGTTGACCAGGTGGATCAGGTGGATACAGATGCACTTTACATTCTTTTAATTTGTATGAGCTTTCAAGATTCCCACCTAATCACCACTCCCACCACACCTACTCGAAGAAAGAAATACAAAAATAAGCCACAAACGTAGGTGAGGCCCTTCATTGGCCTATCCTGTAGAAACTCACCTCAAGGCAGCCAGTGTCATGTTTCAGCCAGCATTTTCCCCCTAGCTGGTGCTCACAGTTGTGTTTCTTCTCTGTTTTTTTAAATTTTGTATAATTTATTTATATTAATTTTACATTTGTACATTTTACTCTGTGGGAGGAAGGGGCGGGGCCTAGATTATAACACTTGTGTTTTGTGGTTGGCTACCCAGGAGGCAGGGCCACCTGCCAATCCTCACCAGGAATGGCCTTTCACTCAGTTTAAGAGAGATCCTCCCATAGTTCCTTGCGGTTCATTAAATGTGCTGGGGAGAGGCGAGTTTTGGTGAGTTCCTGTGCTATTGCTATCTCTATTGGTTGTGTTTTCTGGATTTTCGACCCTGTGTTTTGTTTTTCCATGTTGTCTTTGGATTACATTTAGGGACTGTTGACTTTTTGAACCTTTGATCTGTTTTAGACCTTGCTTCTGGATCTCGGATTGGGACTGTGTTTATTGTTATTGTTTGAACCTCCGCTCTGTTTCCGACCACAACTTCTCGATACTTTTTGGCAATTGTTTGCTGTGTCTGCCTTGCCGTTTCGGGCATCTCCTTGTGGTATTTGGAGCTTTGGGCCTTGCACAGCCTTTTGTAAAAAGAAATGTTTTATTTTTATCAAGATTCGTCTCTGCCCTTTTTGTTTCTAGTCGAGGTGTTTTGACTCTATTGGGCAACTTTGGAACTATTATTGGTGCCTGTGCTTTCAGGACTCCCAGATCACGACAGCCAGTCCCCAGTTACTATCAGCAGGCGTCAGCCCACTCAGGCCTAATAGGGGAACTGGCACTAAAGTTCAAAAAGTAAGAGTGTTCTCAATTATATGTGTTTTGGGAGGTTGGGGTGTTGTTATTGCTTGTTTTTATTACAAAATGTGTAAATATTTTTTTGAGCTTCTTTAAAACTTTGCCTCGATGGTAGTGGAATGTCTCCACCATGACCTCCCATGGACACAACAAGCTGGAAGTCTTTAAATGTAAACCTGTGACACAACTGGTCAGACCCGACCACAATGTAATTTGTCTTACTGTCACCTATAAGGTATCTACAATTAAACAGCAGCAGCTCTCCTATTATCCAAGCCAGACATTCTCTTGTTTGTTTTTGTTTGTTTCATTATTTACATGGTTTTTGAGCTCCTGTAAAATGTTTATTTTCCGTTGGGGACAAATAAACAACTGTCTCTCTATCTTTATATGTATCTGTTTATGGTCCAGGGAGCACTGAGTAGATTTTCATTAAGGATTTCTGTATACTGTACTCCATTCAGTTTCACTTAACCCTGAGTTCTCTTAGAGTCCTAATGCTGCTACCATCATGCTTCACCATTCGAGTGGTATTGCCCAGGTGATGAGCAGGGCCTGATTTCCTCCAGACAAGAAGCTAATCTTGGTTTCATCAGACCAGAGAATCCTGTTCCTAATAGTCTGAGAGTCCGTTAGGTGCTTTTTTGCAAACTCTAAGTAGACTTCTATATGTCTTTTACTGAGAAGATACTTTCGTCTGGTCACTCTGTCATTAAGCCCAGTGTTTCAGTAATGTTTTTCCTTCTGGAAGTTTCTTCCATCTCCACACAGGTTCTCTGGAGTGATCATCGGGGTTCTATCTCTATTACCAAGACACTTCTCCCCTGATTGATCCTTTGGGTTGGGTGGTTGTCACGGTAATTCCAGACTTCTTCTATTTGACAATTCTCAAGTCATCTGCTCTCCTGGGTACCTTCAATGCTGCAGGAATTTTTGTAGCCTCCCCCAGATCTGCACCTTGACATAGTCCTGTTCATAATAGTCCTTTGTCCTAATGGCTTGGTTTTTGTTAAGCTGTAGACAGCTGTGTGTGTCTTTCCTAATCATGTCCAGTCAGTTGAATTGACTAATGGTGGACTTCAGACAAGGCGCAGAAACATCTTAGCGATGAACAATGGAAAGGGATGCAGCTGGGCCAAGTTTCAAGTGTTACAGCCAATGAGATATTCAGTGTTTTTATCTCTCTCTATCCATCCATCCATCCATTTTCCAACCCGCTGAATCCAAACACAGGGTCACGGGAGTCTGCTGGAGCCAATCCCAGCCAACACAGGGCACAAGGCAGGAATCCAATCCCGGGCAGGGTGCTAACCCACCGCAGAACACACACAAACACACCAAGCACACACTAGGGCCAATTTAGAATCGCCAATCCACCTAACCATGTCTAACGCATGTCTTTGGAAACTGGAGCGCCCGGAGGAAACCCACGCAGACACGGGGAGAACATGCAAACTCCACGAAGGGAGGACCCGGGAAGTGAACCCGCATCTCCTAACTGCGAGGCAGCAGCGCTACCACTGCACCACCGTGCCGCCCTTATCTTTCTGTATATATATAAAATCCAACGTCTGTCTGTCTGTCTGCATGTCTGTCTGCTTTTCACGAGAGAACTACTTAACAGATTTAGATCGGGTTTTTTCTATAATTTGCTTGGACATTCCAGTTGATTTTGTGACCTCTCTCATTGCGCTAAGTGTCATAGTTCCCTTGTGGTATCGATTTATTAGCACAAATCCAAGAGAGAAGCAGCAGGCTGAGGGAAGAGGAGTGGGGCCCTCCTCACTCAAACGCCAGCCTCGGGGCGTATCTTACATCTGCTTAGCTAGCGAACAAGAGAACTACTTAAAGGAATTAGAGTGGGCATTTTTCTAGAATTTGCTTGAACATTCTGGTTGATATTGCGACTTCTCTCATCACACTAAGAATCGTAGTTCACTTGCAGGAGCGATGTATTTGCGGTAATCCGAGACAGAGGCTGCACGCCGAGGGGAAGGAGCAGCGTAACATCAGTAGTAGGGAGTCGGTCTACCTCTGTGTTTTGGAGCGTAACTTCTATCCTCTTAGCTAGCGATACATTTTTGTTAACTGATTTTTTAAAGTTTGTCCTGTTTCACTACTACACTGGCAGAGCCGCAAGGGATGGCTAGTTTATAATAAACTGGGAAAAATTCCTAAAATCCTGTTTTTGCTTTATCATTCTAATATATTGAGTGTTGCTTTAGCTGGGAAAAAAAATTAAAATGATTTTATCACAAGGCTGCAGCATAACAAAATGTGAAAATGCGAAGGAATCCAAATACTTTCCGAATCCAATGTAGAAGGACTCCCCTTAATACCGAAAGACAGAAACAAAATTACAACATGCAAATAAAAACCCAAAGTAGTAAATACAGAACACAAGTGTACAAGTAAGGCAAAGCAAAAATCAGAAAAGAAGGTCAACTCAAGCAGAAAAGTAGACAGACCTCAGCAAAGCTGAACTATATTTCCAAGAAAGTCGATTTGAAAATGGCCAAAGCTAGATAACAAGAGCAAATTGCTCAAAAACAACAATTTTGCAAGACGCAGGGGAAATACTTGAGCAACATTGCATAGCCATTGCACTCCATTTTAATTTCACGGTGCATCTGCCATATGCTTGCCCGGTAATAAGACCTAAATGCTGGAGCAAAACTCCAAATTATAATTTGCTTAACAAGCTTACAACAAAAATAACCATTAAGGACAAAGCCCAGGCCAGGTATTAAACCAAAGTAGGCTGGGAGAAAGCTGAAAAAGACCAAAGGTGCCATGAGGTGCCATGTTTGAAGGCAAAATCATACAATGATGGAACCGAATGCTGAGGGTTTTAACGTAGCAACTAGACCTTGGGGGTCTAAACACGGTGGTGGGTTTTTAGGAATGACAGTTCTTGTCTGGATGTTGGAAACAGGACAGGACTCTTGACAAATGAATGAGGGGGAGAGGCAGATGTTCATTTCAAAAGAGTGATACCATGGAAATGGGCTTCATGTTGGTGGACTACTTTCATTTTCTGGTGCTATTTATTTAGCAATATTTTAGCAAAAAATGTATGTTTTGCATGTTGAGAGCACATAACTGGATGACTTAATATGTGGATCATGGGAGATTTTTTCATGGACCATTTTGGTAATGCTTGCTGTGATCCAGCATTGGTCACCATAAGCTCCCATTCTATTAGAAATGTTCTTCACAAAGACATGGAATTAAACATTTTTCTGGATCATCACTACAAACTATATGTGGGAAGTAGCATCTAAAAAAATACCTTTTTTGGGTCGGGACGGATTGCTGGGGCCCTTTCCCAGCTGGGAGGCTGTCGTAAAGGAAGGACCTGGGGAGCAGATGTGCACAGGGCTCTGCCTCCTATGGAGCACAAGATGGCTGCCCCCCTGTGTTGCAGCGGCACCTCAGATTCTCACAGGGCTCTATGGGAGTTGGAGTTTGTCACAGCCCTATTGGGTTCTATGGGGGCCACCAGGGGGAGCTGCAGAGCCCTACTTTGGGGTTCCACCATACCTTGGAGTGCTTCCAGATAATGCTGATGGACCACCTTAAGTGCTTCCAGGCGCAAGATAAAAGGGACCCCCTCACTTCACTTGAGGAGCCAGAGTTGGGAAGAAGGGAGATGAAGATTGCTGGGGGAGGAGTGAAGCTGGAAGAGAGAGAGAGAGAAAAAGAAAGAAGAAAAGGCATTGCTGTGTGCTATTTATTATGTTTTATCATACTGTTCTGAGCAGGTGGGAACGGCTGAAAAGTGTGTGTTGCTGGACTTGGGCCTGGTGTCAACCTTAATCAGATTTGGGGAGCTGTTATGCCCCTGGGTGGCCACAGGGTGGAGTATGAAAAGAGGATCCCAAGCAGTGGTTCTTTGAAGTTTTGTGGAGTTTTATTTTCCCATTGCATTTTTTATTTATTTATTTATTTTTTAATGTTTACTCTGTTTTCCTGGATTGTGGCTCTTGGATTGTGTTTTGAGACTTGTTTTCTTGGAATTGCCTTTTATGTGACTCTTTAGAGCATTCTGCCTTTTTTCTCATTTTTTACAACAGATCTCCAATTTATAAAGATTCATTATTTTCATTTGCCTCTAAAAGCCGGAGTTTTCAC
This sequence comes from Polypterus bichir lapradei, assembly GCA_026402145.1. Lineage (NCBI taxonomy): Eukaryota > Metazoa > Chordata > Cladistia > Polypteriformes > Polypteridae > Polypterus > Polypterus bichir. The sequence continues at coordinate 12,041,905 of JANRMT010062850.1, read as the reverse complement.
AGTTTCTTCCTCTTGTGAGTCATTCTGATATTTGAGAAATGTTATGAAATCAAACTTGCTACATTTGAGAAATGACAAGGAGAACAGACAAGTAAAGAAAAGGTTCAAAACCAGAAGATCAAAGACCTGAGCCAAAGAGTGAATTGAAAAGGGGTGTCGTAGCCACAACTCAGATAAGGAAGTGCATTCCCAGAAAACCTTTTATCCTGTTGTGTTGTTTGTTACCCAAAGACCTCGACCTCCGAGGACACAACCTTAGAAACATGGGAAGTGGTTCTGATGACAGGAACCATACATAGCAGCAAATATAACAAATACAAAATACAGGGGGTCCTCGGGTTACAACGTCTCGACATACAACGTTTCGAGTTTACAACACTTACTCCCATAAAAACTTAAAAAAATTGAGATGTTAGAAGGAATAAAGGTAAGAATTCTTTTTACACTCATTTTTTCTGTTACTACGGAATACAGTATATTTATGTCCATTACCTTTTTCTGTAGTTTAGTTGTGTTTCTATGTTCTAGATTATGATTTTGCAAATGTGTTAGGATAGGTAAGTGACTTTGGTTAGGGTGTGTTTCGACTTACACCAAAATTCGGGTTACATCACTGTTGTAGGAACGGAACTGTATCGTAACCCGAGGACCCCCTGTAGTGGATGAAGCAATGCAAAAAAATTAGATAACTTTGTATATGATTGTAATTTCCAAAAATAAACATCATAATCAGAAATAAACACACCAAAATAAGTGTTTGATCTAGGAAATCCCTGCAACAAAAGGTATAAAAAATAAAAACAGAAACCAAAACTCTAATGGGAACTTTTGAACTCTAAAAGCTCATTTCCCACTTTGGGCTTGGTCTGGTCATGCTGGAGCCTGTAGGTAGTTATTGGGGCAAACTGGTTCTAAGGTGAGCTCCTTCTGGGCAGGCCAGTGAAGGTCCAGGGCTACTTTTGGTAGCATTTCTGGACCCCTCAAGCCCCTTTTTCCATATGTGAGACTCCACCTCACAACACCATATACAGTCAATTCTTGATATCTGAAAAACCCCATGATATGATATGGAAATCGCAGATACTGTCACATTGATCATATGGAAAAAATGGGGTTAAGTTCTGGTAGGATGGTGGCTCAGGAGGGGAGAGGAGATTGAATGGACATGTTTGGCCCCTGCTCTTGCCTCTCAAAGCCAAAAAAATAAAGAAATCCTTCCACAGGTTCACCAACAGAAACCTCATTACAACTTTTACTTCCTCTATAGTCACATTTAATGATCTTCTAGTCTCTCTGCTGGAGGATGCAAGTGACCGCAGAAGAATAGATGCCAGGACCTCATTAAACCATCCAGTTAGTAGTAGTGAAGGGTGGTGTGTAGAAAGGCAGAGGCTTGATCAGTGTAAGCTTATAACCCACACTTGCAGGGAATTCCTTGTTCATGGGGAATATTTTCAAGCCTCTGTCTCCATCATGAATAGGGTTCAATGGCTTACCCTTGCCCCTCACCATCAGGTAGACACCCATTGATTCTCTCAGTGCAGTGGGTGTGTAGCCCTGGATATCTAACAGAATCACAGATCATGTGTTACTCATGTGTGATAGACCTTTATGAATTTTTTTTTTCTGCTCTGCATGGCAGCAAACACAATCCCCTCATGTCTGTTATCACCCCATCCTGTGGCCCACAGCGAGGACCTTATCTGCATATGGGTGTGATTAACCTGTGAGTGTCTTGAAATGGGTTTCACTTTTATAATAGCAGGCTAGCTGTGCTACCCATCTTTTATGGGCTGAACTCTAAGTGATCAACGCTGGTCACAGCATTAACATTTGCAGTGCATCATGCAATGTGTAAGTCTCTGCTATATGCCATTTGGTATGGAATTCATAAAAGCAGTGTTAATGTTTGTGATGTGCCATCTGTTGGAATGAAAAATGCAATGCATTTTATCACTAATAATGTTTATGAGGCGCCATCTTTTGGAATGACAGAGACATAGCAACTGGACAGACACAAAGACAGACATACAGACACTTATCCTTTTATTAAGGTTCATAAGAAAATCTGCCGGAATGGAATCCATGGATAGGGAGGAGTCACTGTATCTGACCATAAAATAAATATAACATCAATAATATAAGCTAAGAGCATTAGTAATGTGGACTTACCTGGAGTCACATTCACATGCTCATGCACAAACGAGGTGTCATTCTGAAAGCCATGTGATCCTACTGCAGGAACAAGAAAAAAGAAAATCAAAAAAAAATGTCAATGACTGCCACCAACATCAAAACCGACACTCACTGAGCATCTGAGAGCTTCATTCTGTATAGCATGCCACTGATTTATCAAACACTTCGGCCTTCCAGCCTCTGTATTGGGCTTTGCAATAAGAAAAATATCTTGAAATGAAATGGCGCATCCCAAGAACGGAATTGCCAGCAGCTGCGGCAAAGGGAGTTTTCAGAGATTTACAGGGGAAATGCTCTTTTCGGCTGAAATGAAGAAGAAGCTCACAACTGCCTTTTAGTCAACTCTGTCCTCCCAGGATTATTAGTAGGGTAGGCAAATGACCAGTGGCGAAGAAGCTTACTCCATAAAGATGTTTGCATTGAAATTCTGGAGCAATTCTCATCTCATTATGAGGGACAGCCGGGGTCCTTACCAGGCCAGAATGCCTTCATATTGGAAGGACCGGGGGAGAGAGCTTGTATGGGGCATTCTCTCCCCCCGAGTGCTGGATGGCAGCCCCCTTGAGTTGCAGCAGTACCACGGTTTCCAACAGGGAATCATAGGAATTGGAGTTCTTTGACTCAACCCTGTTGGGAACCATGGGTGCTTCCGGGAGGTGCTGTGGGACCAAGAGCTGCCCGCCACTACTCCGGGAGCCAGAGTCGGGAGGAAGAAGGACAAAGCTTGCTGGAGAAAGAGTGGAGGTGGACAGAAAAAGAGAGAGAAGAAGAGACAGAGATGGAGAAGAGAAAGGCATTGCTGCGTGCTGTATAGTGCTTTGTATTGTGCTTGTGTGGGAAACGAGTTGGGAAGAGTTTCTCACAGCCCAATAAAAGCCTATTCTGTATTCCTATTCTATTTGGGGAGCTGCTGCACCCCCTGCCAGACCCAACCACTTTAATACAAGAGATCTCGGTGACTTTGAGAGTGTGCTGATAGTTAAAATACTTATGGCAGAAGCTTCACTGGCGATAGCTCAACAAATAACTGATGTTTCATGAGGTGGCATTGAAATCTGAAGTAAAGGCGTCACATTATCAGCTAGGGGCAACTAAGGAAAAAATCACAGACTCTTCATCTGTGAGGTTTGTCAAATGAATTGAGCTGCAAAGTCGGATGAACAATAATTTCTGGGTCATTTGACTGTAAATGTCAATTAATGACAGGATCGTTAAGCGTTATAATGACATCTTATCAAGAACTTTGCACAGGATATTACGGCCATATTGTGGTGTGTAAAACCGTTAAAGGTCATCTGCCAAAACTAGCCATCTTTTACATTGTTCTGAGTATGACAATAACCACAGTGCAAAGCAAAAGAAGTCTACTGATCTCCATTCTGGCTTGTCAGAGTGATGGACTCTGGTGGCTCACTTATGGTGTGTGCTGCCTATTCTTGCCTGGGTTGAGTCCACTGATTCCCAATTTTAATGAAAATGAAAATTTATGATAGTGGAATGCCTCCACCCTGACAAAATCCCATGTCATTCATGGACAAAACGAGACGAACCTGCTTTATCTGGAGTTAAAGATGTCTTTAAAGTAAATCTGTGATACAACTGGGCAGACGTGACCACAATGTGATCTGTTTAACTGAAGTTGTTTGTCTCATTATTTGTATTTTTCTTGAGCTTCTGTAAAGTTTTCATTTCCTGTAATATCTATCTATCTATCTATCTATCTATCTATCTATCTATCTATCTATCTATCTATAATATAGTGCCTTATCTATCTATCTATCTATCTATCTATCTATCTATCTATCTATCTAT
>JANRMT010062850.1:11986919-12014207 GCA_026402145.1 Polypterus bichir lapradei | reverse complement strand
TATCTATCTATCTATCTATCTATCTATCTATCTATCTATCTATCTATCTATCTATCTATCTATCTATCTATCTATCTATCTCAAACAAGTATACATATGAAGCAGATGTGCGTTTAACACTGCTCGGGTTTCTCTGTATTTTCCTCTAATGGTTCACTGCAGTGCTGGCTTGCTTTGCTTTATTCAGCTGAAGTCTTTCAAGTTCAGGATAGTCGGAGGTGCTTGTGCTAAAATGACTGTTGGTCTCCCCCTGCTGGTCCTTCTCTGTAATAAAAGATAATGTTGGATATACTGTACAGGTATTTATAATTTTATGAACTTTTTCATTTAAATTTTAACGATCCTAAAGGTCACAACAGATTCAAAAGTTACAATCAATACAACATTTTCAAAAAGACACTTTGAATCACAATTAGCACTTAAAGCTCCTCGCCTACACAGTTTGGAGGGCTATTTCCCAAATACAGTGTGTTTAAGTGTCAAAAGGGCAGAAGCTCATCAGGCTTATTGTAGAACAATGTTAATACATTATTCCCAAATCCAGAATGTTTACCATAATCAATATAACAAAAATGGAATTCTCTCCTATTTTAGTTAGATCACTTTTTTATGTTATTTAGTGAAGATTAGAATTCTCATAGAACGAGATAAGTGGATGCATGAACAATGCAGTTTGTTATAGTTTAGCCAGGCATTTGTCCCTGACTGAAGTAAAGTTTTTTTAATTTCATATTTTTGTTGTCTTTTGAACATTATTTTGTTTTTGCTTTTATGTTTTTTTTTTTATCAATATAGTGTTTTTATGTCTAGCCATTCTGTATGTTAATAACATGTGTTTTAGTTGTCTGCCCTGCTTCCTTAAAGAAGAGTCCAGGGAGACAGGGCCACCTAATGCTGCTGCTTGGGGGTCGATGGCCCCAGCTGTATAAAAAGTAGACACGTCACTTTGTACTGAAGCTTCGGCATTGTGATTGTGATTCTTTGTCTTGTTTTCGTGATTTCTTTGGTCTTCTCTGTGGATCTCCTGTATATTAAACCCTTCTATCATTCAAGGTATTGCTATTAGATTTGTGTTCTTTGTTTTGTTCACCTTTAGGCATTGCCCTAATAGGAAAAAAAGCTATTTTTTTCCTTCCTGGCCTTATTTTTCTTTAAAATAAACTTTTTTATTATTAAGGAACTTTGGTTGTGCGTTCATTCTGCCTCCCTTAATATTATTTTTGATCTTTAAAAGCCTGTGGCCCATTTTAGGTCTGTGAAAGCCAAAGCCTGCCAATTAAGTTTAGGGTTAGGCTGCTTGGCGGGGAGGCACATTTCTGGGCCCAGAGCAGAATTAGGATTAGCCTGGCCTGATTCCCATATGAATTTTACAATTTGTCTATCTTAAAACAGAGGAAATTCTGTGTGACTTCAATTACTAATTAGTTTACTGTTTCAGGTTTACTTTGAGAGTAGTAACTTCAACTTGTATATTCTGTATATGTTCCTCTTTTATTCATCCAGTAGCTTCTCCTAATGGCAAAACAAATCTCTAGTTAATCAAAACTGGGGGAGGCACATGCGTGCAAGCCTCTTGTACACCAGCTCATATTTCTTGATGTTTGGTGGAAGTTAACTTTGAAAGAAGAAACAAAGAACAGAATAAGGGTTGGGGTACCTCTGGGCACCCTGTTTAATTACTTCAATAAAAATAGATAATGGCTAAACAGTATGTTGTGGTCTAGGCTTCTGGGGCAAGGTGCACCTTTACCCTGAAGGATGGCCCCTGAAGGAATGCCCACTTTCAAGTGTGACTCTGTTGATACAGTAAGTGGAATTAAAGGGGTGGGGCTTCTGGGTTCATCCTGGAAGTGATGTCACTTTATTCAAGGTGACTTGTAACATTTATGATACAATTGGTTACTTTTCTTTTGGTTTTCCAATTGGAGCTCAGGCAGGTCAAGTTACTTGCTCAGGGTCACACAGTGGCAGTAGTGGGGTTTGAACCCACAATCTCAGGATTTGAAGTTCAAAGCCTTAACAGCTACACCACACTGCCTGCCACAACATCTTCTGCTCTACAGAGAAAACAAGAGCAATAAAATATGAGAATAATTGAACAACCCTGCACTCTTGGATTGGGTTTCTTATCTTCATGTGACTCTGAAGGCTCTCTTGTACAACGTACAGTACATGCTGGATATAAAACAACCTGATTATCTGCATTTTATAATGATGCTGTATTTCTTGACAGTGAAATTTGTTGGCAAAGCTTCAGACCAGCTCTCCATCTTGAGACTTAGAGACTTCAACAGAGATTTGAACTCTCCTTGTAGTACTTCTTTTGAAAAGTGTTATCTCTCTATTATAAAAGAAAATCTTGAGATGAGACAAGACTATTGCCAAGAGATTTTTTTCAAGTCCTGCCCTCCTGTCAACCATTTCCGGTTAACGGCTCACGCCGACTGTCCTCTCACCTCTCATTCGTGTGGATGCTTTTGTCAGACACAGTTCCTGCGCTCTCAACTCTTATAAATTTTAATGTTTTCCTCACTTTAAGTTCCCAATAAAAGAAGACTTATTATGTTCAAATCTTATTGAAGAATTTCATCCTGTAGGGTTATCAACTGAAGAAATGAGTACACATGCAATCCTAGCACCGAAAATTGTCGATCAGTTACACAGCAAATTGGTTAAATGCGTATCAATAGACTATGCTGAAACAGTTGGTGGTGATGGTGCAGAAGATGAAAACATCAGCTTACAATATCCCATAAAATATCTACAACCATTAACACCATCCGGTCTTCCATTACTATTGAAAGAAGCATGTATCGTGATGTTATTGCGTAATTTATGTCTGAGTGATGGGCTATGAAATAGGACAAGATTAGCTGTATTCAATTCTGACATGTAAAATTGTAATAGGTGACAAGAAAGGTAATGGAATACATCTTCCGCGGATAACATTAGACACCAAAGGAGATCTTGATATGCCATTCATATTAAAACATTTATAGGGTGGTCCAGATCTAATTATGCAATTTTCATTACGTTATAACTTATTAAGTGTATTACATAAAAAATCACCCAAAAAATCCTGGACCATCGAGAAGTGTGTGAACTGACGACATGAAGAATCATCTTTGCGCCAAGCTTGAATCGTCCCCGCATAAATCAAAGTCATCCAGATGATCTGGATCTGCATAATTAGATCTGGACCACCCTGTACAGTTTCCCGTTAGGATAGATTTTGCTATGGCAATTAACAAATCACAGGGACAAACATTCAAAAAAGTAAGTTAATTTATTAGAGAGAAAAAAACGATATTCACTCACGGGCAGTTATACATTGCGTTGTCACGATGTAACTCCAAACACGGAATCAAAATTAATTACGATATTGACAAAAAGTTAATTCCAAATATTATTTTTACTGAAGTTTTACAGTAAAAGTATAAGTTTAAAAAGTGTTTGCGTGTTAATTTCAAAGCCAAACAGTACAAAATCGTATAACGCAACGAATATCTCTAACGTACCATGAAACATAGTTTTCTCTCAATTTATTTAATTTTACCAATTTTTACTATGGTTAATTATTTGCTGTAATGTAAAATAGTTAGGTCTATTATGCATATGTAACAATTCCCATGAAAATAACAATCTGTTTAAATTGTACATCCGTTTCCCCATACGTGAGTGGCATAGCTGTGAAGTGGCTAGTGTGTAGCGCCCACCCGGGGGTTGGCGAGCGATGTGAGCAGGTGGCAGAGCCCCCTAGACTTTAAAAAATTTGAAGTACAATTAGACACAGATCCTCCACAACCAACAACTACCAGCACATCAGTTGATGTCTTTTTACATCCCAAGAATTGTACTCTGCTGTCTATAAAAGTTGCCAAATCACCCCAAGCCTGTTTAGGTTCTGTTTTTAACTCCATGATATTGTAAAGTGTTGTTAAAAATGACTCTTTAATGTAGTCTACTAACACATGGAATTGCATTCTGTTATTGCTGTTATTGTGGTACTGTATTACACAAATATTTGATAAATAAAAATATAACTGACTGTTTGATACAGCAACTAAAAATTTAAAATACTCCAACTTTCACATTGTTATTTGGAATGTTACGCCATGCATTCATAACTTGATAAAAGCTGTCAAGGTAAATAAATGATATTTTTGTTCATCCTACTGAAATGCATTAACTCTCATGTTTCACTTCGGTTTCCTTATATTCCCCGTCACACAAGTGCATATAAATACTGCTTATGTTACAATTGCAGGGTGGGGAGAGTCTTGGAGCTGTACTAGTCCGGGGCTTCAAGAACATTAGAACAACAGGGATGAGGAAAGCCCATTCAACCCAGCAAACTAGGTTAGGAGCATATGCTGAAACAGCCCGTTGCTGCACCCACCAGCCATGCAACAGGTGACACCTCAGCACCACACTAGTTCAGAAGGAATGAAACAGTGTGAGGTTTTCTCTGCAGGTTAACTGTCTAAAATACAGGGTGGCCCATATTTATGTATATGATTGAAAAGACGTTATTGTCAGGAAACTACCAATGTTATTATCAAATAACATAATGAAACATGAACATTAATGTTTTAATGTCTTAAATGTTTTTTCATCCCCTGTTATCCATGGTATGGTCCATCAATGTGCCATCCAGATCGATACACGCCTGAAGAAGAACCCAACTTTGAAAGGCATTCACCACAAGAACTGTGTTGGCACCGGTACGCACACTCCTGGGCCTGCCTGCCTCCTTCACTTGCAAAACAGTACCGCTGATGTCGAATTTTGTGTTAATTCTTTAAACTCAGCTGCCATCCTCTGTTTCACCACCACATAGTTGTTTGTTGTGGAGTATAAACGGACACACCATACACGCTGCTCTAGCGACAATCGATTTGCTGCCATACTGTATTCAAACACAGCAGGGGTTGTCCAGTCCAGCACATTGTTATTCCCATTCTCAGGCTACACAGTGATGCCATTTTCGATACTTTTCACACAGCAGTTTAAATGGTACAGCCTGTGATACGTCATATACATAAATATGGGCCACCCTGTACATTAGATTAGATTACACAGAGTTTATTAATCCCATAGAGAAAACCAGATGCATACAGCAACAGAAACAGAAAAAACAAAGAAAAAGACTCACAGGACAGATAATACAGCCAATCAATCAATCAATCAATCAGTCAATCAACCAATCAATCAATCAGTCAATCAATCAATAATAAACGTATATATTGCGCAGATATTTCAAAATGAACTTAAAGAGTACATCGGAGTAAGAACTGAATTTCCTTCTAGCAGTAGGTAGAAAGGACCCCCAGAGGCACTTCTTAATCACCGTGGTGGAATGAGCCTTTGACTAAAAGTCCTCCAAAGAGAGCGCCTCCTGGAGGGAATGGAGGAGATTTTTCATGATAGCATCCAATTTTACCACCATTCTGTTTTCCACAACCACTTTCAGTGTGTCCAGGGTTGTTCCCTGTGATGGAGCAGGCCTTCTGCTTCTTTTTGTGTTTAAGTTGCTTCCCCAGGAGACGGCATTGTAGAAAATCACACTGACCTCTATGGACTGATGAAACATTTCCAGCAGCTTGCTGTAAACATCAAAAGATCTGAGTCTCCTTAGAAAGTCCAGTCTCCGCTGGCCTTTCTTGTGTTGTCAGATCAGTCCAGTTTGTTGTCTGTGGTACTTGCACCACTTCTATGTCCACCCCCTAAATGGTGACTAGTCTCAGAGACTGCTTGGCATGCCGGAAGTCCACCACCAGCTCTTTTGTCTTACTGATGCTGAGCTGAAGGTTGTTGTCCCTGCACCAATAACATCAAGTGAAGATCTGAAGGTCCCTTTATCCCTGTTCTCCACCACACTACCTGGTCATTTATTCCAGGAATCTAAAGTTCTTTGTTCTAAGCATTTGTGTAAAATCTGCTCTTCAGTTTCCATCTGTTGTTGCAGAATTTATTTAAAGTAAAAACAGGGATCCACTGTACCAATTTCTTTAATAATTCTAATCACTTCAATGACTGAAAAGGCCCAATTACTTCAGTCTCTCCTGATAGCTCATAGCCCTAGTCACTCTCTTCTGAACTTTCTTTAACACTGCTATGTCTTTTTAGTAATATGGAGACCAAAACTGAACACAGTACTCAAAGTGTGGCCTCACTAGTGCATTGTACAACTTGAGCATAAGCTCCCTTGACTTGTATTCCATACATCATGCTGTGTAACCTAATATCCTAGTAGCCTTCTTGATCGCTTCTGTCCACTGTCTGGATGTAGATAGTAGTGTGTCTACTATGATTCATAGGTCCTTTTCATAAGCTGTACTTCAAGTTTCTGACTTCCCATTGTGTATTCAGGTATAACATTTTTACTTTCTACATGTAAAACTTCACATTTACTGACATTAAATCTCATCTGCCAAAAACCTTCCCAGGTCTGTATGCTGTCCAAGTCCCTCTGCTACAGTTCACTTGATTCTATGTTATCCGCCCTTCCACCTAGTTTGGTATCATCTGCAGACTTAACCAGTTTATTGATTATTTTCTTGTCCAGATCATTTACGTATATGAAAAAAAACAGCGGCTCGAACATTGTCCCCTGAGGAACGTCACTTTTAATATCCCAATTCTGAAACAATTCCACTCACCATAACCCTTTGCTTCCTGTGTTTGAGCCAAGCAAATAACCTCCATCACCAAGAAAGCCAGGCAGAGATTGTTCTTCCTTCGCCAGCTTAAGAAGCTTGGCATATCAAGGCGGATCTTGTTACATTTTTCCTCAGCCATCACAGAAACTATTGTAACCTCCTCCATCTCCGTTTGGTTTCCTTCTGCCTCCTCTCTTTCTAAGTCTTGGTTGCAGTGGATGATTTGTTTAGCTGAAAGATCTGGTCATCACCAGAGAGAAAAAGAGAGCAGGAAAGATTGCAGCTAACTACACCCCCACCCCAGCAGCCATCTGTTCATTAAATTGCCATTACAGAGGAGCCACAGATCTACTGCAACCCAAACTTCACGTCATCTCCTCAGCTTCTTACTTTAAATCATTCAGATCCTAAACACAGGGTTACTCCTAACTATTTTACAACATTTAATTATGCTGTTTATCTATTCACAAATACTTCATACTTGCTCATCTTGTACTATCTGATATCTAAATTATTTTGTATAGTTTTTCTATTTATTTGAGGGTACTGTTGAAGTTTGTAAATATTTTTGTTCAAGAAACTTTTGTATGTGTATAGTAGTTTGCATTGTGTCAGGTTAATGGTGGGTTGAAATTGTGCTGTCTTGAGCTGGTAATATTTTGTATTCCATGTTTTTGCTCCTCACCAAAGTTAATTCTGGTATGTTTCACATGCTAGCACTAAAGTGATTCTGATTCTGAATTTTCATCCACCGACACACTGTGCCCTGAATTCGCACTTCTTTTATCGTGATCTCTAACTTTTCATGTGGTACCATATCAAAAGCATTCTGAAAATCAACATATTGTACGCTGCTTGTACACTCACTGACCACTCTATTAGGTACAGCTTGCTTTTACTGGGTTGGACCCCCTTTTACCTTTAGGACTGATAGAATTCTTCATGGCATTGATTGAACAAGGTGATTCCTCAGGGATTTTGCTCAACATATTGACATGATACCATCACGCAGTTGCTACAGATTTGTCAGCTGCACAATCATGATGCAATTCTTCTGTTCCACCACATCCCAAAGGTGCTCTACTGGATTGAGATGTGATGATTATGGAGGCCATTTGAGTGCAGTTAACTCATTGACATGCTCAAGAAACCAGTTGGAGATGATCTGAGGTTTGTGACATGGCGCATTATCCTGCTGGAAGTAGCCATCAGAAGATGGGTACACTGTGGTCATAAAAAGATGGACATGGAAAGCTACAATACTCAGGTAGGATGTGGCATTTAAATGATGCTCAGTTGGTACTAAGGGGCCCAAAGAGTGTTAAGTAAAAATATCCCCCACACCATTACACCACCACCACCAGCCTGAGCCGTTGATACAAGGCAGGATGGATCCATGCTTTCATGTTGTTGACTCCAAATTCTGACCCTGCCATCCAAATTTCGCAGCAGAAATCAAGACTCATCAGACCAGGCAATATTTTTCAAACCTTCTGTTTTCCAATTTTGGTGAGCCGATGTGAATTATAGCCTCAGTTGCCTGTTCTTAGCTGACAGGAGTGGCACCAGGTGTGTTCTTCTGCTGCTGTAGCCCATCTGCTTCAAGGTTCGATGTGTTGTGCGTTCAGAGATGTTCTTCTGTATACCTCAGTTATAACTATTACTAGTGCCGGCCAGTGTCCTCTGAGCTCTGACATCAGCAAGGCATTTTCGCCCAGAAAACTAATACTCACTGGATATTTTCCCTTTTTTGGACTACTGTCTGTAAACCCTAGAGATGGTGTGGGTGAAAGCCCCAGTAGATAAGCAATTTCTGAAATACTCAGACCAACCCATCTGGCACCAACAGCCATGCCACATTCAAAGTCACTTAAATCACCATTCTTCTGAATTTTGATTCTCGGTTTGAACTTCAGCAGGTCATCATGACAATGACTACCTGTGTAATTGAGCTGCTGCCATGTGATTGGCTGATTAAATATTTGCATTAACAAGCAGTTGAACAGGTGTACCTATTAAAGTGGCTGGTGAGTGTATATTGTAAAGTCTAAAGCTGAAAATGTGATACTTTTAAAGGCCTCAAAAGTGAAGTTCCATCCACGAGGGCTACCTCCCTTTCTTTTGTGTCCTGAAAGGATTCTGCTTCTGGCACAAATCAGTAGCATTTTAGCACAGGCTGCAGGTAATCAATCAGACAATTGAGATGCAGCTGTGTCCTTGCCATTTTCTGGAGAATCGGCACTCCTGTCTCTCTGTCTCTGTCTCCCTCTCGCTCTCGGTAAGCAGGCAGAGGTGAAAGAATGAAGAGAGGTGTTGTGATGACTGATAGACCTATCAGAAATGTTACCAGTCATTACACAAGCTGGAGCCCCTGGAAGACCTCAGGAGATGAAGAATAATCACTCACTGGTGGGTCTCTATGGCTACTCTCTCTCTGTCTCATTCTGCACATCCTATCCATGAAAAAATAAAATGAAGAATGTCTTTCCAAAGAAATATGTCATGTCTGTAAAAGTTAATAAAATGAAGTGATCTCATCTCCAACCTGTTTAATCCAATCCAGTGTCCTGCTGGGTCCCAGAGCTTATACATGCAGTAGTGGCCACAACAAAGAAACTGGTGCTGCTTACAAGGCATCCATCCATGTCAGGGCACACACACACACACACGCACACACACACGGCTCAAGTTAGAGTCACCAGTTATACTAGTTAACATGTCTTTTGGAATGTGTTAGGAAACCCATGCAGACAAAGGAAGAGCATGCATACTCCCTATGGATAACATCCAAGCATAAACTGAGCCCAGGATGTGAGTCATGGAAACAGAAGTGCTAACCACTGCACCACCCAAGTAATTGGATATATGAGGGGCTTTCAATAATTTATCCACCTCAGTAGGAAAGAAAGTTTTCAAAAAAAGTTTATTTTTCAATTTATTTTTCAATAATCTCCCCTGATTGCTCCATACACTTCATCCACTCTTCCTGCAATGACTTTAACCCCTTTGAAAAAAAATCTTCTGTTATAGTTGCCTTGACATCTTCATCACTTGAAAAACGCTGTCTATGGAGAGATTTCTTCAAATATCGGAAAAGGAAATAATCTGAGGGAGCCAGGTCAGGACTTTAGGGTGGATGGATGGTTCAGCTGCTGGAATCCACCTTCTTGGCAGTGGCGTAGTTTGGGGAGGGGTGGTGCTTCAATTTGCCACCCTCCAACATGTCTGAATAAGTTAACCTATTTAAATAGAAAATTAAAACGACGTATAGAGAAAAAATATATAGAGAAACAGCAATAATTTTTCATGTATAATTATTTATAAGTATCAACTAGACAAGAATATAGTATAGATGCACTGATAAGCCGTGTTCTTATTATTACTTTAATATCATTACGCTGCAAAAACCAGAATCAGTGTAGTGTACAAGTGATGAGGGGGATGTTTTCTGCACAGAGCAAGAATGCTTTCGGATTGATAACGAAATGAAATTATAAATTGTAAATTAGTTGTTTATCTTCCTAGAAATTATTATCAGTGTAATTTTTATGTTTATTTTTGTTATTGCCTCATAATTTTCAACTGCTGTGTCTGATGCTGTCACAGAAGGACAGTCTGAAAATTATTTTTGAAGCATTTGTGGATAAAAATCAGAGCATTTTACTTTTTTCATTCATGCTTTCACATGAACTGTACTGAGCCTTTTGGCCAATAATGCCGCCCCCAAAAATGTGCTCTCCGGGGTGGACCACCCCCTCCACCCGCCCCTAGCTACACCACTGCTTCTTGGATGGCAGCCTGTGATTGACAACACATGTTAACTGGTGCATTGTCGTGAAGAAGCTTACTTGATTGGCCCAAGGACTCTCCTGATAATCTGTCTCTTGGAATGTTAGACTCGCACTGAGCCACAACTGTGCAGGAGTAACCTTGAGACCAGTCACAACATCTCCAGACTTGTTTCAACAGGCTTGCTACTTTCTTTCATACTCAGGTAGATACAGTAAATTATTGAACACAGAAATACGTAGTTCAAGAAAATACTGCAAGGCTCATGATGCAGAAGAGCCTATTCCAGTCAAAGACGTTATACATTGTGTGGGGAACAGTCCGGACACAGGCAGGCAGACACTGATGGTTCAAGCACCAACACATGTTTATTAACCATTTCTATTTACAAGTGCACACGCACAACCCAGTGCTCCCACACCAATCACCCTCAGTCCAGGCCTTTCCCTCAATGCCTTTCTCTCTCTGACCGCCTCCACTCCTCTCTTCCAGGCTTCGTCCTCTTCCACACAGCTCCAGCTAACGAATGGAGGGAGACGGCTCCTTATATGTTCACCCGGGCGTGCTCCAGGTGTCTCCCAATGAACTTCCATCGGCACTTCCTGGTGTGGCGGAAGTGCCGGCTGAGCACCCGGAAGCACTCTGGGTGTACCTGGTATGACTTCCCCCAGCACCTCCGGGTGTGGCGGAAGTGCTGACGTCCAGGGCTTCTCAGGGATCCGGACACCCCCTGGCGGTGACCACGGGCCCCTATAGGGTTGAGCTTCCATGCTGTGTTCCTGTTGTCCCCATACCAACAAGGGTGGCTGCCCCCTTGTGGGCCGGAGGAGGCGTAATCCCTCTTCCAGTCCTTCCGGGTGTCCCGGCTGGGTACTGCCTCCAGTCGCTCGCCACAATTGTTATAAGTAAATTAGGATTAGAGGAGGTGAGCTCTGAAGCGATTGCACAGGCTCGCAGACCTACAAATAAATACTGTATATTTAGGTATTACCTCTAACCATTCAGTCAAGAATAAATATTATCCCTTTTCTCTTCAGAATGTCATTTATATAATGATTTGGATGGTAATTTATTTCACTGAAGATAGGCCTAGATGACACAGTGGTGCAGTGGGTAGTGCTGCTGCCTCGCAGTTAGGAGACCCGGGTTCATTTCCCGGGTCATCCCTGCGTGGAGTTTTCATGTTCTCCCCGTGTCTGCGTGGGTTTCCTCCAGGTGCTCCGGTTTCCTCCCACAGTCTAAAGACATGCAGGTTAGGTGCATTGGCGATTCTAAATTGTCCCTAGTGTGTGTGCTTGGGGTGTGTGTGTGTGTGTGTGTGCGTGCCCTGCTGTGGGCTGGCACCCTGCCCGGGGTTTGTTTCCTGCCTTGCACCCTGTGTTGGCTGGGATTGGCTCCAGCAGACCCCCGTGACCCTGTAGTTAGGATATAGCAGGTTGGATAATGGATGGATGGATATGCCTAGATGAGGCTCAGGGATTATTTTATATATAAAGTAACTCATCTGTTACAATGAGTTTCACAATTTTTCTTGAATAACAATGTGTTCAAAAAAGTGCCCCCTATAGTCCAAATTATTAAAATTACATACATTATTTCTTGGATAAAATGTCAGTATAATCTTTAATATATGCATTAAAATAAGTGAATAAACAACCCTAAAAGCAAATGTAAATATTGACTTCAATAACATATTTCAAATGAGGTATTTTTTTTATAAATAAATAAATTGAGTTAAAAAATGATAAACTACGGTTAATATTAAGCCTAAGGTATAACATTTTTTTGAGCTTAACACTAAAGTGTGTAAAAGATTAGGGTTAGGGGTGGATAAACCATACCATTCAAAGTGGTTACGTTAAGGATAGGCAGAGGACTGAAAAGACCTAAAAGAATAAGAGGTTAAGAAATTTAAAAAAGAGGTGCAATTCCAGTTTGGTTTAACCGGATGGGTTGCAGAAGGGGAGCTCATTCCTGATATATACCAATTGAATCTTGATTTATTTTCAGGAATGCACAAAACAGAACAGTCATTGGCTTAATTTAGGTAAGGATATGTTCATGCCAGGCAACTATCCTATTGTAACAATTGTCATGTGTGGACAGTGTCATTGTCGGGTTGCCCATTCTCCATTATTGTAGAAGGACAAAAGATATTAGGAATCAAGGTATTACCTGACAAGGAGCACCTGACTTAGAGGGCCAATAGAATCTAATGGGGGAGGGGCTGACCATATAAAGAGAGTGATTGTGCAGTGACCAGGAGAGAAAGAAAAAAGTCAAGGAACAGCGCCAGAGGAATATTACAGAATTGCTGGGAAACTACGACCTCTACAGGAGAAATCAGGCGAACCCGGTTTCATACATGGACGACAAATAGACTTGAAGGATTTTTTTCTGCTTCATGTTTTACTTGGGAGAGGGCTTGACAAGCCAGTACAAGGGAGTTCCCTATATCGAGGTATGGCTCAGCCTAACCCTTAACCCTTTTCAGTGAAGCGTCTTATTTTGTGATCTGTCAGCGTGGGCGGTGTGCTGTAGCAAGGATTTTGTATAAGAAATGAAATTTACAATAATAATTTTATTACAGTTATCACCTTGTACCAGTTGGTGTGCTCTATATTTGCTGTGAGGTTAGTAGGAAGTAGTATTGGTCACTCGTGCTCCGGATTATTTAGTTATTCTTTTCTCTTTAGTTGCCACTCTAGGGATTGGCAGTGCATTTTATAATCATGCCATCTTGGGGCAAGCGGTACACTATGAAGAACTTCATCATGCACAGGTGAGTCCCACTGAGGAACCGACAGCTGTGTTACAAAAGGAGCTTCCTTGGGAAAGGGATGTTTAGTGACCTGGACAAGTTGGTCCATGAGTCTCATCAATCAGTTCTTCCATATTGTGCAAACAATCCACTGTACAAATCATTAAAATGCCTATTACACTGTTAAAATATTTAGCATAAAAGTTGAAATGATTAATTCTTCAAATGAGTGAAATGAAATATGATGTGTGTTACTATTTAACCAAGTTTTTAAACTTGTTCAGGAATGACATTTCTTCTGCTCCTCTGTACAGTAGAATTGTGGTTGAACTCAGATGGACATGAAGCAACAGCCACTGCTGGAAATTGCATAATGTCAACGACCTTTCCTGTGGGTCGTGTGATTTTCACATTGTCTCTGCTTATGTACAGAGCAGCGTCTTGTAAGATTTACACCATTAGAGCACTTCCCTCTTCGTGATTTTCACAGTGGATTGCAGTTGTCGCTCGGAACCATAACAGGATGTTTTGATCATTTGTCCTTGTTTTTATGGCAGGGATCTCAAACTCCAGTCCTGGAGGGCCACAGTAGCTGCAGGTTTTCATTCTAATCCTTTTCTTAATTAGTGACCTGGTTTTGTTGCTAATTAACTCCTTTTCCTTTCATTTTCATTGACTTGTTTTTCAAGATTTGCTCCCCCGGAATTTCTTCATCGTTCCTCTGAATTGCTTCATGAAATGAAATGTGAAGTGAGTGAGCCAACAGAAGGCCTGCTAAGTCAGGGCCTCAAACTCCATCCAATTTCACTCCAACCAGTTGCTTCATTAGGCGCTGATTCTTGTCGTTAATTAAACCCACTCCTTAATTCCATGGCTTGTTGCTGCTCTCAGTGTACAATAGCAGACATTTCCAAAATTGTTAATTTTTCCTTTACTTTTCTAACAGCAGCATTAAAATGTTTTGGGAACCTGAGCAAATCAACGTTCCTGAGGCCGCCACACTTTTTTATTTTCAGATATTGTATGACAAAGACAGTTTGCTGGTCATGTTTTGTATGTTGTTATTGTTTGGCTGCTAATTAAAGAACAAGAAACAATTATTGGGTCTGAGTCTTCAAGAGGAAGTCAATTAAAATGAATTTAAAAGAAGTTAATTAGCAGCCAAAATAGGTCACTAATTAAGAAAAGGATTAGAATGAAAACCAGCAGCCACTGCAGCCCTCCAGGACTGGAGTTTAAAATCCCTGTTTTATGGTGTCTGAGTAGGTTCATGTAAAATGATGCACTGTCGTTCTTTTAAATTAAAACAAAACACCTCAGGAGACAAAGTTTTGGCCTCTAAATTTGAATACACTGGTTCAAAGTTATGGCATGTCTTAAATTAACATAGAATTAACATTTTCATTTTATGTTACCTTAGAACATTATGTGGTGGTCCTTTTTCTGACCAAGTGCCACTGGCTGCAAGTCTAACCATTGTGGGTTGACTTTTGAACAATGTGGCCAGCCTAAGCAATCTGCAGAGATATCTTATATTCCATATGAAATTACAGAGGATTGAGAAACATGATGGAATTGGCTAATTTGATAGCAGTAACAGCTTTCCGTTGACACATCAAGTAACGCAAACTTTGCACACCTTCAGTGATGCTACTGGGGTCAGCAGGAGTTTTGGGTCTTTCAACATCAGACTCCATCACCAAGGTGATCCAATTGGGGTTGATGGAGCTCCCCAGCAGATTGTGTTCTGCTCCATGGCTTTCGAGAGGCTGCATCAGTGGGACAAGGAGGGTAATTGTCTTGTAGAAGGACTGGCCAATGAACACTATGTTACCCACTTCAATGGACTTGCATCTCGCCCCTTACTCATTCTCCTTGTACTGCTCCTCAAGCTCTGTTTATCTTTCTCTTTTTCTTTCATTGGCCTCTTGGGTATGATCCTCCCATGAAACAATAATCTCCAGCATTATGACTTGTGCAGGTAATTTGGTGAGTAAGACAATGTCTGGTCTCAAGTGATGTGGCTGCAGTCTCTTCTGGGAACTTGAGTTATCTGTCTAAATCAACTCTCAGTTCTCAGCCAAGTGTTGCAACCACTAAACTTGCAGACGATCACAGTTTCTGTTGGTGGCTTCTCCTCTGCACTAATAATAGTGAAGGTCCTTTGTGGTGTTGTCTGGCTGTGCTTTTTCTGGATGATGACACTCCTGGTGGTCTCTACTATGGCTCTCAAAACCTGATTGTGACTCCACCAGTATTAACCCTACCTCTAAGCCATCTTTGCAGCTACTCAACATGCCCTCCAGGGTGTTTTCCTTTGGGCACAGCAGACATGCTGGTGTTCAAGCCATCCCACCAACGGAAGAGGTTGGAAGGACTTGGTAGAACATTGTAGAGAACCTGGATCAAGAACTTCAAGTGATGGGGCTCAGCCTTGCAAAGTTCAGGCCATGAGACTTTGCACTCCACCTGTCATAAACTGAAGTTGAATCCATAAGAAAAAGGATTCAGACCTCCAACAGCTTTTACAGGCCAGGCCTGGCCTCCTAAACCTGCCTGGATTAGGCCTCATCCATTTGGGTGAACTCCTAAGCCCACAGACCTACACAAGACTAAAAGGGTAGAAGCTACAAATATAAACTTAAAATAAAAATAAACAAACATTGTACCACTGATACCAGTACCGATATACTGTATGTAAATATAAAAACCTGGCATTTCACTATACTCTCGCATAAAATCTAATATGTAATAAAACACTAAGGTCTGTGTGTCCAGTCCCTCAGAGCAATCTGATTGGTCAGTTTGGCTTTGATGATGCGAAGAAAGAGGAAGTGGTAATGTGAGAAGCACAAGGAGGGCTAAAGGGGCACGCTAAGAGAGCTGCTTTCAAAGATGAAAACTATATGACTGGACAGGAGGTGAGGAAGGCGTCTTAAAAATGATGACAGAGCCCGAGAAGTAGACTTTACAGAAACACACATGAGAAAGGGAGCACCAGTGTAGAAAGGTTCAGACACACGCGGGTACAGAGGAAAGGCCCTGAAGGTACACGTAGGGCAAGGGATAGCAAATATTTTTAAAATATTCTCTCACCTGTCTTTGACAGGTACCATGGCTTGTGTGACAATAAAGAGTTCTAATCTCTAATCTAATCGAATCTAATTTAATTACCTCAAGAACCACCACTAGGTGTCACCATTTTACAGTATCTCCAGATAATTTGAAGCAAGTAATCATTCTAGATTAAAACATGTCAAAAATATAACTTGTCACATCTGCAGAGTACAGTGAAAATCTGACCAGACATTCAAAACATCACCACTCTTCAGGATTAGCAGGTTTCATAAAATGTGATTAAAAAGAAGTCAATGTAATGTTGGTTTTGATTTGTAGTTTCCTTCTCCCTTATTATTCATTGATTCATGCTTTTTCTGAATCTGCTTTTTCCTATGGGTTGCTTGGCCTTTTATTTCATTTCAGTAATAGATTAGCTTCATTCTAGTGTAAAATTAGATATTTTCTCTGAGCAAATGTAGTGTGAATCTTCAAATTTTACTAGCAAAGCTCTGGTGGACACTGCATAGAATTTGCCCACCTATTCATCTTTCTGTTCCTCTACGGGCTTCGAAAGGCATGTGAGAGAAACCATCCCTGGGCCAGGTGGCACTCCATTGCAGGGTACATGTATAGCCAGTTTAGTCTCACTGATTAACGTCACGTGTATGCCTTTGGGATGTTGGAGGACATTGAACCAGCAAACATACCCATAAGAAGACCCAAATAGTTAGACAGAACATGCAGACTCTATACATGAAATGATCTATGCCACTCTGCCACCCACATAAATGGTTTGCTTATTAGTAAGTATGATTAATTTCCATAGTGTTATTTTTTTAATGGTACAGTATATCAAATAATATGCTATAATGTCAAGGTAAAATTGTAAAATAGTTGTAACACATTTAGGAACAAATCCTTAATTATCATTAAGTAAACCAGTAGGAAAACAAAGGTTGCTCCATTCCGGTTACACTTGAGCCTGGGCTGGGTAAGCCTTTAGACGTTTGCAAGCACCAAAGTCAAATCATTAGACACAGCTCTGCTAAAAACTTCACTTATGTGTGACCTGAACATTATAACTGCAGAAGGTGTAGACATTGAGAAGTTTTCACCTAACAACGTAGCAGTCCTCGAGTAACATCACTCCTCTGTCTGTATACACAGTACAAGCCAAAGGAACCAGTAGTGCCCAGGTATATTTGCATAACAGGTTATAGTAAGAATGCAGATAGTTCTGTGTTCTTTAATTGTTGATCCTTTGGTCAATGACTGGCTGAAAGGCTTCAGTCTCATTTGTCATCTACACCACCTCATCTGTCAGTTCCTCTCCTCTTGGGATTTGGTAATTTCTTCTTTCTGTGTCTGATTGTATTCCATAATTGCTGCAACTCTTTGCCTGAGTTTGACCTATAAATGCTTTTTCTTTGTATTTCCTGGTTTTTGTGTTTTCACAAATCCCACATTAATAAATTGAATGGCTTGTTGAATAATTCAATCCGTGGACTGCGAAAAACATCTGCAGTAGTGGGGACTGGGGAGTTCACAAACATCACTTTTGGTCTCTGCATTATTATTAAAAATAATAGTAAAAATTAATTACATTTGCAGTATATAGAGCTTTTCTCAAAACTCAAAGCACTTCACGTAGATAGAGGGGAACCACTTCAGTCACAATCAATTTGTAGCACCCACCCAGATGATGTAACGGCAGCCATTTTTGCACCAGTACGCTCACCACATATGAGCTGTTGGCTGCTGAAGTGGAGAGAGATAATTAGCCAGTTAGAGACAGGAGATGATTAGGGGGCCAGAATGACTAAGCTGTCATGGTCAATTTAGTCAAGACCCTACTCTTTTCTAAAGATGCCCAGGGGTCTTTAATGACCACAGAGAGTCAGGATCTCGGTTTTACATCTAATATGAAAGACGTCGCCATATTTACAGCACAGTGTCCCCATCACTGCAGTGGGGCATCGGGATCCACTCACACACCACAGGGGAAACACTCCCTGCTTTTCCTAGTTGGTCTCCCACCCAAGTACTGGCTGGGCCCAAACCTGCTTAACATTAGGTGGATGACCTGTTCTGAAGTGCAGGTGGCATTACAGCAGGGAGCACCTGTGGTCGTATTCAACGGCATTATAAAGATGATTCAGATTTGATTAGTTTAAAACTGCTACAAATCACGACACTATATTGGCATCAAAACCTAAAATTATTATTGCCTTACATAACATGGACTTGTATAAATGTCTATCATCAAGAAACAGTAAAAATTGCCAGCGTCTTTCTTTAGATGTTTTCTTTCTATCATAGTCTGAAAAACAGCTTGTCATGCACTAAAAAAATCACATTTCATTCTATTTCATTGAGGCTGTTCGCTATAGCAACAATATGTATGTATACAATAGCACTGGCTCTTTGAAAAATGTAAGATTTTGTTTTGATAAAAAATATGGTGATACCAGTTCATGTCTGAGTTATTGCCATGGCACACAATGCAACAAACTTTCTATCCACATGCTGTACCAACAGGCCCCAAGCGTCACTGATCTTGTTCTGTATACTGACTCTAATGCCATCGATTGTGCTTAATATAACTCATAAAATAATAGGCAGAGGTAAGCACAGTTTTGTGAAATTGACGGTTAGTTTCATTTTGCGATTTGTGAAGGATGGCACACAAGGGTTTGCGTCTCGCCAGGGAATGGGACAAGTAATAATACCTGGCCGGGGGGCCAGTGTGATGCAAGGACGGGGGAGACAAAATGTTGGGACTACATGCTCCCCTGATATGCTATGTGGCAACAGCCCTGGGCAACACTACCTTGTATGGACACCTGCAAGCCATGCTGGGAACTGTAGTTCAATGGAGCAGCCTTGTTGGGATCCATGGGTGTTGCCAGAGTGTGCTGCAGGGATCCATGGTCCCTAATTTGTAGGGCTTCTTTTTGACTTGGTTATGCCCTAGCACTGGAAATACCCAGGCAAGTTGGAGTTGGGTGTTGAGGATGGACAAAGCTCACCTGGAAGGAGTGGAGGAAAAGAAATAATGAAAGAATTAGAAAAGAATTGTATTGTGCTTGTGCCACCATTACAAAAAACTCTTTTGTTATGTATTTTGTATAATAAAATGTGTATTTGCACCTGGGATTTGTGTCTGTGCAGTTGTGTCTGGGGTTTGGGGGTCCTGCAACGCCCCCTAGTGGTCATACCATTTAACAAACATGAACTCATGTAAACGGGGTGGGTTGAAAGAAAGTTTGGCAACACCAAACACCCTTTTACACTCAGATATTCTTCAGAAAAGGGGTACGACTAAAATAAAGGGGGAAATGACTGTCTTTTGGAAATTCAACATGGCTAAACACAGACCATGATAAGATTAAATGAGGTGCTCTTAAAATAAAAACTAATCCAGTGAGACGATAAAGTTGTTATCTAAATTAGTTGTGAAGAAAAAGCTGTACCTACGGTCTTAGATGAGATTCTGCTTTGGTGCTGCCTGATGGGATTTGGAGTCCCTGTGTCAGCACAGGTTTTCAGGTTAGTGTCCACCATTACAACCTCCCTCCCTAATACACCATATAGCCTTTATATTAAGTTGGACCAACAGCAATGCACATGAAAAATTTTGTGAAGATTGTTTCAGCTGTATTTTGCACGACTGGTGAACAAACAGAATATAATTTTATTTCAATTGATTATTCATGGTACGCCCTTCGTTTTACTCTCCCTGTATATGTTGCTGGATGTCTCAAAATGACTGCAGTTTTTTTTTTGCTTAATCTGTTCTTGTGATGGTCTACCAGTAGCAGAAATCCCTGTTACTTACCCTCTGTGCTCCAGTGTCCTGTGCTCAATCTTCTTGGTATCGATTTTAGATCTGACTGCCATGACAATCCACTCTAAAAACTGTAACGGCGGCAGCATGAGCTTTACTGAGTGTTTCGGTTAAGCAAAGATTGGAAAAAGGAAAACTAGTACTTGTTTGGATGTTGGAACTGCTATATTGTTCTCAGCCAAGCAGAATGAGATGCAACCCCATTCTTTGAATTATTTGAGACCCTCAGGTCAGGGACGGTCTTTAATGGACACTCTTTAACTCTCTGTCTCTGTTCCTCTTTTGTGGGCAGAGTGGCCTCGAGGAAAAGGCATTGGCCTATAAACCACTGTATGAATGATTTCAGTGGTCAGTGATCCAGCTATAGACATGTGGAAATAATTGGTGCAATGAAATCCCTAAATTTATGTCATGGAAAATATTGTGCAACTTACGTAATTAGACTTGTGGTCTTCCACCATTCCACTCAGTCTAGCCATTCCAGGATCAATAATTAAATTGAATTAATGGGTGGTATTAAGGTGGCATAGTGGCTAACACTGCTTTCTCTCAGTTTTTTAAGGCTGTATATATTATGTGGTGGCTCCCACTAAGCTCAGGATAACAACACTGGAAAATATAAGCAGACAGAGATAAGGAGAAGAGCTGGAGTCCTACATGGATAGTGGGGCATGGATGGCTTTTTGAGAATAGTAAACACGCAGCCAGCATTGTTTGTTACACAGTAGTGTTACTGAGGGTTGTCTTCCTCTCATCAGTAATCAGGTAGCTGATGTATGATGAGGTGAGGCTTTTAAAGGGAACCAGCATTAGACAGAGTGACTACAAATATGTGCTTTACCTTCAAAAATGTTCCTGAACGAGCTCCGAAATGTCATCAATTTCACACGCTGTTCCCAGTGTATCAAGGTCGGCATAGCATTGCTATGGTAAATGTTTGTAATCAAAGAAAAACTCAATTTGTCAACTCAAAGTCAACCTCACCCTTATAGCCATTTTCTCTCATACTGACAGAAGGCAGTGCAAAGCATTCTTGTTTGTGATTGGTTCCCAAGGCTAGAAATCATCAAATGAGCAGAGTGCAGCCCTACAGATGAGTCACTTGCACTGCCGCCATGTGAAGGAGTGAGACGTGCTCAAAGGTACTCTGTTGTATGTAAGGTGTGCTTTTATTTGAATGGGGTTTTGTATGATGGGTAGAGTAACTGAAGTTCCTTAGAGTCAATTTTCAAAACTGAGCAGCGGTTATAAAAATGATCTGGAATATGGATCCTAGCGCAGGTGTAACAATGAGCCCAGAAGTGGTGAACCTCCCCTTAAAATTCCAAAATGGTCTTTCATACGTGTTTATGTCATTCAGTACATTACTTAGATCCAGATTTCTGGAGGAAATGGTTACACAATGTTTAACACTAGCTGGTGACTCATGAAAAGCCAAAGGAACTCGCCCTTTCAACATTCATGGAAAACATGCGGAGTGTGACCTTTACATTTCTGAATTCTTATTTTGTAGCTGACTTCTTGTTTGTCTGGTAATTGCTCATAGCCGATATCAAACATGGCTGTATTAGCCTGACAAAGCTTAGAAACGTGTTCAGTCCTTCAGTATCAGTTAATCAATTTATAGTTGAACTTGTCAACGATCACTTTACAGATAAAATCATTATATTGCAATGCATGGGCTTTAATGTTTTATGAATTCCTTTAAGGGGAAGGCTCCAGAGAGTAACCTCCTTCTGTGACTTCATCTTCAGCTACTGTATATTTACCTTTAGATGTTTTTTCTCATCTGTCTAGTATTTTGGAACATCTCCCTACAGCAGCCCTTTAAGCGAAGTCCAGGTGATTAACATCAACCAGAGGCCCAGCAAAGACAAAGAGCAGTTTATGAGTCCATTAGAATTATTATCTAATTTTATTCCAAAGACTCACACATGCTATCTCCATTGCCATATCATAACATACCAAACCAGACCAGACCATTTTCCAAACTGGTTTGATTTTCTGAGGAGAGTTGTGGTAGGAAGTTTTCATTCATTCATTCATTCAATTCCTTATTAGTAATTTGACTTATCATCATTCCATAATTCATCGTTTCTATTATTCATTGCTCACTGATGAGATTCATTCAATCATTCATCTTCTTTATCTTTAATGGAACTCATCATCATCATTCATTCATTATTTCACTCACTTATTTGGTTAGTAGTAAGTTTTTTCACTCATATACTCAATCACATATTCTCTTCATCAGTAATAGAGCTCAATATTCATTCATTATTTGCCTTAAACAGAAATATGAATCTGCATTCCTTACTTCATTCATTCATTCCCTTGATTGCCAATGGGACTCATTATTAATTAACTCATTAACTAATTTCCTTGATATCTAATGGGATTCTTATCCATTAATGCATTAATTCAGGGGTGTCAAACTCCAGGCCTGGAGGGCCGCAGTGGCTGCAGGTTTTCATTCTGACCCTTTTCCTAATCATTGACCAGTTTTTATTAATTAACTCCTTTTCCCTTCATTTTAATAGCTCTGTTTTTAAGGATTCAGTCCTCTGAATTGATTCGTTTCTTCATGAAATGGTAGCCAAACAGAAATGAGACGTGAAACAAGCCAACAGATGAGCAGCTAAACTGGGATTTCAAATTCCAACCAATTTCACTCCAACCAATCTATTAACGAGAAGCTGATTCTTGCTGTTAATTAATTAAGCCCGTTATTTAACTTTGTGGTCTGTTGCTGCTCTCATTCAGCCACAGCAGACATTTCCAAAACTGTTGATTTTCTTTTGTCAAAATATTTTGGTGACCTGAGAGATCAACCTTACTGAGACCTTCACTTTTCTTTATTTTCATATATTGTGTGACAGGCACAGGTGAGCTGGTCATGTGGCAGTTCGTTTTGTATCTCATTATTGTTTGTCTGCTATTTAAAATAGAGACAACTAAGGGGCCTGAGTCAAGTTAATTAAAACTAAAGCAAAAAAAGTTAATTAGCAGCAAAAACTGGTCACTAATGAAGAAGATGGTTAGAATGAAAACCTGCAGCCACTGTGGCCCTCCAGGCCTGGAGTATTAATTCCTTCACTTTCTTGACAATTAATACATTCATTCATTTGTTCATTGATTCATTCGTTCATTGATTGATTCATTCATTCATCTTCATTACCAGTAATTGGACTTATCCTCATTCCATCACTTATTTTTTTGAGCAGTGCTAAGGTTCATTCAGTCAAATCATCTTCTTTAATGGAATTCATCATTAATTAATTCATTTATTCTTTCATTATCTCATGCACTCACTCACCCACTCAATCACTCATTCACTTGGTTAGTAATTAGTCTTTTTATTATTGTACTCCATCACACACTCCCTTGATCAGTAATAGGGCTCAATATTCATCCATCATTCATCCATTCATTCATTACTTTAAATAAAACTAAGGCTCTTCATTCCTTCATTCTCTCCCTAGACTGTCTATGGGTCTTAATTAATTCCCTTGATAGCTAATGAGGCTCATCATTTATTAATGCATTCATTCATTCTCTCTCTTGATCATCAATAAAAATCATCATTCATTTATTTCCTTTATTAATAACTGGAAATATGATTATTTGTTTATTCACTACCTTTATCAGTGAGGAGACTCTTCACTCCTTCAGTTATTCATTCAATCGCTCATTCGCTCACTCACTCACTCAATTAGTTAGTAATGGAGTTCATCATTCTTCCACTCACTCACTGCCATGGCTGTTAAGTTGGTCCAATTCAAGTACTCACAGATTAGGTGCTCAATCAGTGGGCTAGAAGGAGGTCCGTGAACTTGCTGGTTTGTGATTTTATGTGTTGAATTGACATGCTGAAAACCCTTCTGCGGTGCTTTAATGGCACAGGACTGGATTGATTTTTCTGTTGTTTTTTATAATATTAGCACTAACAGACAAAGATAATAAATCAGTTGGTGTGTTTAAGGAAAGTAATAAATTAGCAGTTTGGTGATTTTATATAGCACCTTTACGCAATAAAGGCCTCCCCCAGAAGCCTCCCAAGTATAGCACAATGATTTTCATATTTCTACAAGTGGAAATTCTACCAAGTTACTCTCATGGGTCAATAACGGAGGCCATATTTGTAACTTTCTTATTTTATGCCATGCCTTTGCGTGTCTGCTGTCGTCTGCACATTTGCACAGCTGGAGCACCGACAGGTCAAATTCTGTGCCTCGCTTTCTCATATACTGTAATGAGCCAGTAGTTAGTATTGAATGAACTGAGAGCCTTGTAGTTTACAGTTCAGTGCCTTAGCCGTTAGCCTGTAGTAATCAGACATCAGAACACGTTATGACATTAAATTATTAACAGAAGAAATGTTGAAATGGCATTAAATTCATTTTCTATGCCGTGACTACAACACCTAAAAATCCATGAATGTCTATTTCTGTACTTTAAGCTTCTGGCCACTAGAGGGCAAGCTTTCACCGCTGTAGCAAAAGTAGCTGGGTTGTCCTGATGATTTGATTGAAACACAAGTCCTTACTTTCTTCCTTTTTTATTTATTTATTTATTTATTTATTTATTTATTTATTTATTTATTTTTTGATTCTTCAAAATAAAGCTACAGTTTGGATATAAACCTGCTTCGATCACCAGCTAAGCTGTACAAGGACTTGCCACACTTAGATAGAAATGATCACAAATAGGTGGGCACTGGGGTTTGACAAAAAGTTTATTGTAGGCATCTAAACATTGCTGGGAATGACTGCTGACATTTCCTTTCTTTTGGATGCGTCACCAAAGTGTGACCATGACTTCTAAGACTCTGTGGGACTCACACGAGCTTTCACTTCTCCTGAGAATGGGAACACTCCACTAAGGAGGAAGTTAGTTATAGATGAGTCATTGCGGAAATCAAAAACGTCCATTAAAATATTTTCAAGCATTCCCCAGCCAGTGTCAGCAAATTTCTAAAAACATTTCCAGTATTATAAGATGTGGGGTTTCCAAAGGGTTTTCAGTGTTTCCACCCTAAAATCATCCAGCGTCACAGGAAACAGCAAGACCCCGGAACTCTGCACCCATGGGCACTGGACAGGACTCGTTTACAAATGTAAGCACAAGACTTGTGCAGTTTAACTTGTAAAAGATGTAGCAAGGGAATCAGACTTTACGATAAAAAAGGTCTATTTCGCTTAACTATGGTGTTAATCTTTCAAATATCTTTAATTTTTGAAATAAACTACACCTTCTCTGTTACAGTTTGGTCTTCTTGGTATCTTTCTGAGTTTTGGGGTCGCTAACACATTGTTTCATGAAGGGTTAACACAACATTCTCAAACCTACCTAATCCAATTCATGATATATTACCAGCATCACAGGCTGTATGGCAGGAATCTGCCTTCCATCCATTACCCACAATCCCAATAATACAAGGCCATTTTGAGATTACCGATTTACATAACCTGCATGCCTCCGGCCATGTCAGACAACCCGCACATGCACAAGAAGAACATGCAAAAGCCACATGGGCAACAGCTAGTCGTGGCATTCAAATCCAGGATATTGACTCTGTGAGGCTTACTGCTGACCACTGTGCCACCACTGTGCCAAAGGACAAGAGTTAAATTATGGGGAATAAATTGTAAAGGGCTAAATGGATTCAAACTTTAATGTTCTTCACTGAGGATGATGAGTAAAGGTGCACATTTCTCACACACTTCTTGACATGTAGAAGTGGCAGACATAGACATCCAGATGTCTAGTAGTATAGTAGAACTGAGTGCCCGATGTCCATTTGCATCTTGATCTTATATAAATTTTGAAAGATAAATAGGGCTGGGCAGGCTGTGTTTGGCTAAACAGGTCATAAATGAACATGAATGGAAAATCTGGACGGCATACTGCAACAAGTCTCAGCAACCATCTGTAGTCTAGCGATCCACGTCCTGCTCACAGAGGAATCGAAGCATTACACACATCCGAATCTGTTCCTTGGAGAGTTGCAGTCAGGGCAGCTGATGGAACGGTCCTTACGGATGACACTGCAATTGTGACCCGTTGGGCTGGCTACTTTGAGCAGTTGTTCAAAGCTGATCCTCCGGCTAGGATGTTGGCTATCTCTGGGTCCATGGTCCTTGAGGCTGATCCTCCGATTAGCTGTGAACCTCCCAGTCTCACTGAGATTGCACAGGTGGTGAACCAGCTGAGGTTAGGGAAGGCAGCAGGGATCTGTGGTATTCGGGGTGAACTTCTCCAGGCTGGTGGTAAGGCTGTCCTCCTGGCATTGCAAGCAATCTTTGTTTCCATTTGGGAGACAGGCATCATCCCAACTGACTGGAAAACGGGACTTGTCGTCCCTATCTGGAAAGGGAAGGGTGATCACCTGGATTGCAGCAACTACAGGGGGATAACACTGCTCTCTGTGCAGGGTAAGGTCCTTGCTAGGGTCCGTGATCACTTGCTCACCTACCAGCAACCAAAGCAGTCTGGCTTTACACCTAAAATGTGTACCATCCACTGCACCCTGGAACTGAGGGTTCTCATAGAGCGCAAATGCGAATAACGGCAGAGTTTCATTGCAGCCTTTGTCGATTTTCATAAAATGTTTGACTCAGTTGATCAAGCTGCCCTGTGGGACATCCTGAGGGTTTGCGGGATCCCCTTGAGGTTGCTGGATATCATGGCCGGCCTGTACACTGGTACTGTGAGTGCTGTGCAGAGTGGAGGCAGAACCTCTGTGTTTTTCCCACTTGATTCTGGGGTTCATCAGGGGTGTGTTCTGCTCCTACTCTGTTCAATGCTTGTATGGATTGGCTGTTGGGCAAGGTCATGGGGTCCAGTGGCTGTAGGGCATCTGTTGGTGAAGAGAGATTCATGGATCTTGACTTTGCTGACGATTGCTGTGATCTTCGCGGAGTCAAAGGAAGCTCTGATCGGGGCACTTGAGAGACTGAGTGAGGAGACTGAGTGTCTGGGCTTGCAAGTGTCCTGATAAAAACCAAGATCCAGGCCTTTAATGACCTCTTGAGCACAGCCATCAGCAGTGTGTCTGTTTGCAGAGAGAGTGTCGACCTTGTCGAGAGCTTTACTTACCTTGGCAGTGACATTCATGTCTCTGGTGACTCTTCCTGTGAAGTCAGTAGACGGATTGGGAGAGCATGGGG
>JANRMT010062850.1:11972098-11986819 GCA_026402145.1 Polypterus bichir lapradei | reverse complement strand
CATGAGGTCTCTGGAAAGGGGTGTGTAGCGCTCCCGATATCTATGCAAAAGGACGAAGGTCCAAGTCTTTAGAATCCTGTTGCTTCCTGTCTCATCTTGACCTGAGATGAACTTCAGTACTGTGTCTCTTCAGAGAATCCTTGGGTACCGCTGGTTTGACTTTGTGTCAAATGAGTGGTTGCTCATGGAGTCCCAAATGAGGCACATTACCTGCATTGTGAGGGAGCGTTTCCACGAGGGTGATCCAGCTTGTAGGATCCTCATTGTTGGGGACCCAAGTGGCTGGACCAGGCCAAGGGGTCACCCACATAACACCTGGCTGCGGCAGACAGCGGGTCATTCCCGGAGGGTGAGACTGGACCGTGTGTCTGCCTGGGGGGTTGTCTACCAGGATCCCAAGTTGTTTCATCGTAGTGTGTGCGGCAACGCACTGTACCAGTGCATGCTCCCCAACTTGAACTTGAACTTGATAGTGCAACCATTAGCTGACCATACAAGAGTCAGAGAGTGAAGCGGTTCCTCTCATCTGTGAAACGTACTGTGGATTTTAAGATTCTACTCCTCCCTCCAAAGCCCCGCCCAGGCCCCGCCCACATGCAGTGTCTATAAAATGTGCTCACAACATGGAAGTTCTTACATTGTCTTGCTATACAACATTGAATCACAGTGGATTTAATTTGGCTTTTTTGACACTGATCTAAAGAAAGATTTCTGGAAAGTGATTTAAATTAATTATAAATATGTAATTTTATAACTTGCTTAATCCAAACCAGTGTCACTCCCAATTACAAATATACAACACAAAGTAATTGATCTCATAAGTATTCACCCCCTTTAGTAGTGAGAAGGCTAGGGGGCGCCCCTGAGCCCCAAACCTTAAAACACGAACACACCAACACAGTCCCGGGTTCAAATAAAGGGTGTTTATTTCAGATACCTTGTAAACACAAGTTGTCTCTTCTCCTCGTCCTCCTCCTCTCCTTGCTCTGTCACACTGCTCTCCTCCTTCCTTCCTCACAGCTCAGACTCTCTTGGACAAGGCAGTGCGGTCCCTTTGATTGAGGACCTGGGAGTACTTCCAGTGCCAGGGCTTTTGTCTGTTTGAAACACTTCTGAGTCATATGGAAGTTCCCAATAGCAGGGAGTGTAATACCCTGCAGCACCTTCTTGTGGCATCAACTGATCCCAGCAGGCCTGCATTACTGGACTACATTTCCCAGCATGTCCAACTGGTTTCTGACTGGGTACTGGTATCCAGGGCTGCTGCCATCTAGTGTCCTGGGGGAATAAACAGCCCCCAGTGACAGTCCTTCCCTGCCCTTACCTTTTATCCCGGTCAGGGAAGGTACTCCAAATATATCCGTCCAGGACACCTGTGCATCTGCCTGGGGCTTTCTGTCCGGGCAAAGAATGTTCCTTTCCTTTGTCTTGGATGTTTTTCCATCCACCTGGGAAGTCTTGTTTGAGTGCAGCACCGTTCTCTTTCTCTAGGCCGGGATGCCTGTCTGTCCACTTTGGGCCTTTCATCTGGGTAAGGAACTTTCCCCTCTCCTTGTCAGGATTCCCGTTCATCCTGTGTGGCATTTATAGAAGATACACCTTTATCAGTCATGACAGCCTTGGGTCTGTGTGCTCATGTCTCTCTCTTTCTATGAACGCTGCCATTTCACCTCATTCTTCTTTACAAAAGTACTCAAGTTCTGTCAGGTCACATAGGCATTGTGAGTGAACAGCCTTTGTATAATCCAACCTCAAAGTCTCTACTTGATTGGACTCAGCCACCCCAGGACATTCACATTATTATTTTGAAGCCATTCCTCTGTAGCTTTAGCTTTATTCTTGAGGCCATTTTCTTAATGGAAAGCAACTGTTCTCCCAAGGTGCAGCAGTTTTTCCTCCAGGATTTCCCCCGGATTTTTTTGCATCCATTTTAACTCTCAGAAGAATTCCAGGGCCTTCTGCAGAGAAGCATCCCCACCAGAGGCGTAGTTAGGGTTTTCAGCGCCCGGGGACAACTGAACATTTCACGCCCCCTCCTGTTTGCCAAAATGCAATGGGAAAGGGAAAGAAAATTTTAAAAAACATATTTAAAATAATAGTATTGTAAGAAAAAAATGTAATATTTTTTATTTTAAATAGTTTTAAATTTTTAAATATTTAAATTTTTTAAAGCACTTTTATGCGTATATTTTCAAGTTTTAGCTAAATTTATAAAGATAGAACGAAGTAAAATAATTAAGACAACAATGGTAGTTTGAAAATATATATTTGCAACAACTTAGACAATGATACACTAATGCCCCATGTCAGTCGCGCGACCTGTTTAATAACGTCAAAAATGTTTCTGGGTGGGAGTCAAGCATGTTAGAGTAGTGCAGGGGATAAATTATTGTCTGTTGTGTATATAACTAATACGTGCTTCGAAATCAGAACAAGACAAAAAACATAAGAAAAAGATATCCTCATACTGATGGAGTGATGGACTGAGTATGCGAATGTGTTTTATTTACTTTTTAGTGCATTTAAGAATGGAAAACATTTCTTTCTAAAATTTTGTAACATCAATTTGGCGCCCCCTGGATGCTGCGCCCGGAGACGGATGTCCCCCCTTGCCCCCCCCCAGCTACGCCACTGATCCCCACAGCCTTATGCTGCCACCACCCTGTGTGAGGATGGCGTGTTTGTGATAATGTGCAGTGGCATTTAGTTGGATGGCCATAAACCTCAGTTTTGTTCTCATCAGACCAACCAGCCTTCTTCAGAATCACCCATGTGCCTTCTGCCGAGATGTCCTGTGCATTTTTATTTTTTTAAACAGTTGGTTTCTCTTTGCCTCTCTCCTATAAAGGTGCGAGTGGTGAAGCAGAGGTGCATTTCATTTATACCACAATGAATTCAAACCCTTTGACTACAGAGCAGTCCACTGAATTAATCCTGTGACTTCTAAAACCTACTGGCTACCCCAGAAATGATTTAAGTGTGTCAAATTAAAGGGGTTGATTACTTATAGTAGATCACGCATGTATTTTCAGGGATCCTCTGATAAACTCCTCTGAGGGAAGCATTATCACTCCAGGACGAGAGGGGGCGCAGTTGCTAATGGTATCCTCTCCTTTTTCCACAGGTCAATGATGGCACTCCTCCCCAGCTGCCCCTTCCGGTCACTTTGCCATATAAAATGGTGACCCAGGAAGGTGGCATCTCATTCCCGACCAAGATCCGTGTCCAATAAGAGCTGCAGAGCAAAGAACAATGAAAGTTTTGAAAGTGTAATTGGCTAATTTTGGATCAGCATCTTTTCTGTTGTGCCTCGCGCCCCTCTTTTGCATTTCATATTTAGTTACGTGTACAATTATATTGAGTTTACCGGGGTGGTACCCCAGTGTTTCTCTCTCTTGTCCCGACTGCTTCCTTGCTGTCGATCACAGCGATCAGTTATTTTGATTTTATATTGGTAGGTCATTCGCACTACTTTGCAGAGAACTTTTTTTTGCGTCTTTTTTCTGTTGAGAGATGTCAAAAAACTGTGATTCAAGTTCTACAACAACAACATGTGAAAACTGCCAAGAGGGGTATACTTTTAATAGGCACTGTACTGGTAGTGGTCTTTGCTGCGTAACTCATTGAAACCCCTGCAGCTCCTGCCCTCCTCTTATAACTTTTCTCTTTCAAAGCCTCACCTCTCCTGTCTCTGTGTAGGTTCCTTCAGCTCAGTGACACCCCCTGTTTTCACAATGCATCCTACCTACCATTATTTGGCTGTCACCTGAGGGCCTTGCATTCAAGATATGGTACCTGTGTCCAGCAGGGAATGTTAGCTCCACGGATGGATTAGGTTCAATGCTGGAATTACGCTGTGGAAGGGTCGTGTCACTTACAGTGCAACTTCAAAATCACAACGACACAAATCAGTCGCGACACAAATAGTAAGTTTATACTTAAAAGAATCTTTAAGCACACAAATCCACAGTCAGGATTTGACAGGAAACCCAAGACAAAAGTCGACAGAGACAAACTGAGCGGGTCTTGATGCTTGAAATGCTGTTGCAGTGTTCAGAAATTTGCAGTGTAAAGTTATAGAGAGCAGCGAGTCCAAAGTTGCAGGATTAAGCAGATCAGAAACTTGGGGGCTCAGAGTTCAGGGGTGTTGGGGTCTCAAAATATCAGGGTGTGGCAACACATTTTGTAACTTCAGGATTATATTTTATTTGGGTACAATAAACCAATCAGTGTCTAACTAGGAGCTTCATCAGCTCTTTTGAAGAAATCTTTGCAAAATAAACATCTTTCTCAAGTTATTCCCACAGATTTATACAGCAGAAGAATGAAAACAAAGGCAAGCAATGCATTGTAAGTACCGGAGAGGATGGTCTGGTGGGTTTAAGAAAGATTCCTTACCCGGCCAGCCTGACAGAATGGAAAGACCACTGGAGTGGAGATGCTGCCTGGCAAGCAGGGCCTTAATTTGTATCAGGGACGAGTAACAGAAGGACCAAGGGAAATGGCTTTTTATGGACAATTCATCCAGCTGGCATGAGAGGCTGCAGTGTTTCTCTGTCCAAATCCCAAATTGTATACCTGAAGGGCTGCCTGGGAGTTGGAGTCCAGAAGGGTGACCCAGTAGGTGGCGCTAAAGAAAAGGATCTGGAGTCTTCTGTGTGACCTGGAAGTGCTTCCACAGGTTAGTTTCTTATTCCCGGGCTTAAGATAAAAAGGAGGCATCTCACTGCATCTGAGAGCCAGTGCTGGGAAGGAGGGGGATGACGCTTGAGGAGGTGGATGGGATGGAAATGGCAGACATTTTTGTGTTTCTTAATCTTTTTTTTTTTGCTGGATTGAAGAGTAAAAAGGTTCTTTTGTTAATAAATTACAGGTTAAGTAAACTTGAAGGTGCCTTTGGTCCTATTGTGTCAGGGGTTGGGGCTCAGTGGCTCCCCCTGGTGGTCACAACATAGTAAAACGAAAACACGAGCAATGAAATATAGTGATGGTGATCAGAAATAAAAATATATATTATATATAAATGAACAATGTTTGGTAAGCAGCCAGGCTGGACAGTCTCCCCATGCCTGCATTGTTTGTTCTCTAAGTACTCTGGTTTTCTTCCCTCATCCCCAATGACATATTGGTTAGGCTGACTGGGCTACATGAGTGTGGGGGTGCACATAAGTGTCTTGTCCAAACCAGTGTCCTGCATTGTGCCAAGTGCTGCTGGGATAAGCTCTGGTTGGTTTAAGAGTGTCATATATTATTTCCAGGGTGGCACGGTGGCACAATGGGTAGCACTGCTACCTCTCAGTTAGGAGACCCGGGTTCACTTCCCGGGTCCTCCCTGCATGGAGTTTGCATGTTCTCCCCGTGTCTGTGTGGGTTTCCTCCCACAGTCCAAAGACATTGGCGGTTCTAAATTGTTCCTAGTGTGTACTTGGTGTGTGTGCGTACCCTGCGGTGGGCTGGCACCCTGCCCAGGGTTTGTTTCCTGCCTTGCGCCCTATGTTGGCTGGGATTGGCTCCAGCAGACCCCCGTGACCCTGTAGTTGGGATATAGCAGGTTGGATAATGGATGGATGGATATTATTTCCAATCTGCAATTATACAAATACACCTGTTGTCTTGTGAAGACTACTTTACAGCTGATTATCCCATACTGTTAAAGAGCAACTGTCTGTTCTTTCACTTTTCCACTTTAGATGAACTCCCTGACAGCAAAGAGTTTAGTGCATCACCAGACATCCAGGAACTGGGCAAGATAGAAACCAGTAATTAAACTCTAGAGAATAAGACGAGAGAGTCCAGCATAGTGTGGTCATTGTGAAGCACAACAAGCACACAGAAACAAGACAGACCACCGAACAGCATGAGAGGCCGCAGCAGGGAGGACTCTTATAGTTAAGAATATCCGTCTCTCTGTCTATGGGTTCCTCAGAGACAGAGCCAAGTACCTAGCTGTCGATTGGAGAATTCCTGTCACATCTATTTGTGTAATCCAGTATTGTATCTTTAATATCAACCTAATCTCGTATAGTCTCTTTTATATCTATGTGTCTATTGAATTCAAGTTTTTTGTCATGTTCACAAAGAACAATGAAATTCTTTCTTGAAAATCTCCACAGAATAGTGACAGTAAAAGAATATCAACTAAAAGACTCTCAAAAAGCATACATAAAATGAAAAATATACAGTATATATACAATATATATAAATGTTATTGAAGAATGCCATAATTGATGGACAGGCATTTCAACTGGGATGTGACAGCATGGATGGAGGTATATCCCTGCCAGGATGAAGTCTAATTCCAATCCCAGTCAGGGGCAAAGGCTAATGGATGAACTGGGAAAGTTTGTCTACCAAAGACACTTCATCCCCCAGTATGACAGGTGGTAGCGCTTCTCTGGCATGGTCCAGATTGGACTAAAGCAGGGTTGCATTGAAACTTTAATTCTGAAGAGCAGTCCTGTTGGGGTCCCTGGGTGCCACCAGAGGGTACTGCTGGCAGAAGACCTTCCTGTTTTGGAGAACTTCTCCCTGACCTGAAAGTGCTTCCACCATGCAATGCTTTGGCACCAGAAGTATTCACACATACATACATACACACACACATATATATATATATATATATATATATATATATATATATAAAAACCCTGTTCCTAATTAGTGACCAGTTTTCACTGCTAATTAACTTCTTTTCCCTTCATTTTAATAGCCTTGTTTTTAAGGAGTCAGTCCTCTGAATTTATTCCTTTCTTCATTAAATGACAGCCAAACAAAAATGAGACATGAAACGAGCCAACAGATGACCAGGAAAACTGGGATTTAATAATAATAATTCATTACATTTATATAGCGCTTTTCTCAGTACTCAAAGCGCTATCCACACAGGGAGGAACCAGGAAGCAAACCCACAATCTTCCACAGTCTCCTTACTGCAAGGCAGCAGCACTACCACTGCACCACCTGTGAGGACAATCAGACTCCAACCAGTCTCTTAATGAGAAGTCGATTCTTGCTGTTAATTAAACCTGTTATTTAATTCCATGGTTTGTTACTGCTCTCATTCTGCCACGGTAGACATTTCCAAAACTGTTGATTTTCTGTTTTATCTAAGGGTTTCGGTGACCTGAAAAATCAACCTTACTGAGACCTCCACCTTTCTTTATTTTCAGATATTGTGTGATGGGCACAGGTGAGCTGGTTATGTGGCTGCTCGTTTTGGGTCTCATTATTGTTTGGCTGCTAATTAAGGTAAAAGAAACAACTACGTGGCCTGAGTCAGAAGAAGTTAATTAGTAGCCAAAATGGCTCACTAATTAAGAAGGTGGTTAGAATGAAAACCTGCAGCCACTGTGGCCTTCAAGGACCAGAGTTTGATCCCTCTGTCCTATGGCATCACTCTGAGTAACCATCATGGCACCTTCTATTTTTAATAGCAGAGTTGCATTACAGGCTTTTATTGTACTTCTTAACTATATACCGATCCCTTCACAGTTTGCAATTCTCCTCCTGAAAATCCTCTGTTTCGACTTTTGAATATTCACCTTTCGCATGGTGTCACCATTTTCTGAATCTACTGCATCCACCTAATGGAAAAGCACACGCAGGAGAAACGTTTAACCAGGCCGCCAATGCGGTGAGCCCGATGAGCGCCCGGTACTGCAGATAGTTGTGTTTCCGCTGTTCACAGGACGGTTTTGTTTTGCCGCTTTTTAAAAGTGTTGAGCTTTAGATTTTTTTTTTTTTAAATGTTTACAAAGATTGTGGACAAGAACAGTGTGACTATCGCTCCACCATCCCCTTCTCACGCAGTCGCCCCACAAACATAGTTCATTT
This sequence comes from Polypterus bichir lapradei, assembly GCA_026402145.1. Taxonomy (NCBI): domain Eukaryota; kingdom Metazoa; phylum Chordata; class Cladistia; order Polypteriformes; family Polypteridae; genus Polypterus; species Polypterus bichir. The sequence goes on along the minus strand of JANRMT010062850.1, from coordinate 11,978,986 downwards.
TTTCAGTCGGTAAGTTAACAATTCTTTTAAAATTGTCTCATTTATTTATATCACAGTACATGCGCATTACTTAAACGTAACTGGTACTTCATAGCATCGTTGATATGATTTTGCTATTTTGTTCAAAGCTAACCAAATCAATGTGACATAACGTGAGTGGCCCAGTAGTTCTTACCATCGTCAAAATCTAAAGGCACACTGGCCAATTTAGAATTCTCAGGCTACTAGTTTAGGATTCTGATCCGTCGTGTTTTAAATTTCAGTCTCTAATGATACTAATTGCAGAGAACGGCGGGCGCTTCATTTTATTTCCCAGAGCTGATTATGCGCACTGCCGCGTCGTGCACGTGCAATGGTACGCTTTTATTAGACAGGCTTCAGTTAGGGGCGATGAAGCTTCAGTGTGTGTTTCTGCAGACACTATGAAACACCCAGAAATCTGTTAATAAAACATTGACAATAAATATTCCAAAAAGGACGCTTCTTCGCAAACATCGTTGTGACGAAATGAGCACCGCTTGCGCTGACAGTGCTGTCCAGTGGTGGTTCCAGACCAGATTTGCCAAGGTGAGGCCAATGTTTTTTCATGTGGGCACAGAACATCACCGTAAGTAATTAATTAAAAATGTATGTCTTCAGCACAGGGGCCAGTGCCAGTTCTACATGGGCACTGGCCCCTGTTGGCCCCCGTCTAAAACCGCCTATGGCTGTGACCCAAACTCGCTTCTTTCCATTTGCGGAGAGTTAAGATCGTCTCGAAACATCCAGTAGAGTGCAGTAAGCGGTTTCAAGTTTATTGCAGAGTAAGGTGGGTGACAGTTCATTAGGGTATCAAATCGAATGCAACTTTTATTGACAAGCGAGTGGTGCTCCTTCAGATCTACATAACTGCTCATTTTATCTAAAGCTAAGCCAAATCATCTTTTCTTGTGGTGTGAATTTGATGGGGTTAGAAACGAACATACTTAAACTTCTGTAAAAAAAAAACTAAATTTCCAGCTTGGGATAAGTAAAGTAATCTATTTGTCTAAATCGTGACTTTCACATTGCAGCCCCATGCTGGAGTAATTTAAATTTCTTCCCCCCCACACCCCTTGTTTTATCATAAGTTTCCTCTCCTTTATTATCATTTTTTAAGTCTTCTGTATCTCTCAGCTGTGTTCCACATTCCCTTTTTCTTTGCTTCACTTAGGTGGTGTGGTTAGGGTGGGGGTTCCAGGAGTTAGTAGGGCCATTTGATCGTGCAGATGCACTGATTGTGCAGTGTTTCCCAATCATGTTGCCGCTCTCTGTCTTTGTTTCTCACTCATTTGCTGGCCCATGGCTTCAAGCCTGACAACATGGCCCTCGGAGTGTGTGGGGTGCTAGCAATTGTCCCCATATTCCTGTCAGTCAGTTTAGCCCTATCCTGGTATCATCATCATTGTCTCCCATATGAAGTCATAACCTTTCCTCACAAGTGTTTCATATTTGTTGGTATCGGTCCTTTCCTCGATGTTCCTCAGCCATTCTATTCTTAGTCTTCCTGTACTTTGTTTCATTTTTATATATCTTCAAGTGGTATGTCTCTGAATATTGCAACACCTTACAAGATGGGTCATATATAAAACTTGCTTCTTCTTGATCATGGTTCTTGCGTATCACCAGGTTTTGAGCTTCCAGATCACTTATTTTCACAGTCCACAGTATCCTCAACCTTTAGTACACCCACATTTCAACTACTTCTATCTTCATGCTTGCTTGAGTTAATGTCCAATAATAAAGTTGAGTACAGTACATACAGTAAAACATATCGTTGTTTTTAAACTAATGGACTTTGCTTTAAGAATCTTTTTGCATGCTTTTCACTCAAAAAAAAAAAAACTATTGGGGATGTTCGCTTTATATACCTAATTTAAATTACTTTAACTTAATATAATTTTCTGGTATTGTGCCTTTTTCTTGTTATATTGACATTTAAGTCAATGCTAGCTGTTACACTAACACAATTCTATTCTGAAACAGCACAACCAGATTATCTTCTTTCAACAGAAACAGTCTCAAGGACTATTGTCATTACTCACTAATTTTATGTCAATCTTATTCAGAATTACTACTTTTCTAATCCTCAAAACATGGTATTCCCACTGTCCCTGTGCACAGTTAAATTGGTTTATTTTAAAATAGTCAAGTTTTATGTACTTGACTATCTCATATTTGCATAACGTGTGATATTTTGCATAAAGAACGGCCCCTTTTCTTGACGACACATTCGGGGGGATCCTCACACCTTTTTCCACTTGGACAAACAGTTAATGGCTTAGTAAATTGATTTTTTTTTATCCCCAAATGTGGTGGGGGTTGTGGAAGCCAATTTATGTGATACACGTCACCCACCCTACATCAGAAAAGCTTTTCTTTCTTTGTTTCCAAAACAGCAATTTAGTTAACGTTTGGATTGCATGCAGTCAACCGAAATGTAACTTGATTACCTTACGTGGTAATAATTGAATGGCTGTACACTTAATGAAATTGAACAGTGTTGATATAATTTGAATATTTGTTGCACAAAATGTAATTCATTAGTATTGCTATCTACAGCTAAGTAAAGACAAAGTGCTGTGATGTGTCTTTTATGTAAGTCCGTTTAGCTCATACATTATTTCCAGTAAAGTATAACAATATTGAGGTTCTGTTAATTAGTTTCTTGAACTTAAGAAAATGTATTTGTAAGAGCCATTTTCCTAGTTCTATAAAATTCATGAATATTTTACTAGATGATAATGCATAAAATATAGGAGGTTTCTATAACCCCCACGAAAAGAATTGAGTTGGTATTTTCTTGTCATTTTCTAACAGCGTTGCGTGAACAATGTTCTCCAGTTAGTGTTTAGCCTCGCCTTGTGTAAGGTACAGAGGCATACGGTTTCTAACCGTGTTCTTGTTTGTGCTTGTGTTTGTGCTCGCGCACGTGACCGTGCCTGGGCGCATGTCTATGTGCCAACGGCCTACGGGCCTTTTGAGTGTGAAGTAACTCGTAAAATAAAAGATTTAAGTGTTGAACCGTATGTTTAAGGCATACAGAAGAAGAAATTAAGAACCTTTAAGTATAGAAAGAAATAAAGAACGTTTAAGTATAGAAATAACCAAAGCTTCTCAAAAAAAGCTTATAAAAGATACATTTTTTTTTTTTTTCCTTTGTCTTTATTCTACGTGTGTAACTATTTTTCTTTTTATTGTTGTGTGGAGTATTTGCTTTTAACTTTCACTAAATATTTTAAAACAAACTTTTGGACTGTGAGATTTCTTTGACACGCGTCTTACCCGTGCCTGACTTCGCCTTATACATCGGCAGCTACAGTATTTGATCTAAATTGATGAGCCCATTGTGTTGACTGAGTGTAAGTCATTTAAGGAGACAATGCTAAATACATTTGTTTACAATTTATGCAACTAAAGGTTTTTTTTTTGAGTGAATGCACCTCTAGTGGTCTCAGTTCCTTTGCATTACCCATCTTAACTTGTTCTGTGTCTTTCATCTCCCCTGTATTGTTGGTCAAAATGGAGACATGACAAAAGTGACTGCACTGGAGATCTGAATTCTCAACAAGTCTCAGTTTGGTCCCAGTCTTTGTTCTCCTGCTGGAATACTCGGCACAGTAGTGGTAGGTAGATCCATTGACTATTTGTCAGATGACCAGACCATCCGTACCTGAATATTCTTTATAAACCTCCATCACAGGGTAACCATAATGGGCTTCCTTAAGGTTCCCTTTTGGCCCATCGTGTCTGGCCTTAGTCTCCAATGTCTTCTGACTTCACAGGCACCCCACAGCTTCCAAACCATTCTCAGCAGTGGCTCTTGTAGGTGTTTCTTGAGGTTACTTCATATATTTGGTTTGCTGCAGAAATAAAAGCGTATTAATTGATGCAGGACTATTGCAGGGTCAAGACATGTTGAGTTGCGTTCGGTGTTTCTTACTCTGCTGTTTCAACTGGAAGCAATGGTGGGACTTTAATCACCCACCCACAACTAAATAATCTGCATTTATGTGATGGCCACCATGGGGCAGTCGTGCAAATCACACACATCTTACTGGTAAGCTGGCATTCTCCATTCATTTAGAAAGCTGCTGCATTTTGTTAGCCTGGTGTTCTGTGTCTATAGGAAGACGAACCCTCCCAACTCAGAAGAGCAACTGGACTCTTACAGTGTGTCTCATCTATGCGGTCATCAAAGGAGAAGGCTATAGGTCAGCAGTGAGCCTTCCCCAGACTCTGAAGCGGTTCAGCCTTCAAATATTCTGAACAGATGTCTCATGGGGGGGGGGGGCTGATATCCACCCTTGAAAAATCACAACAAATTAGTAAAGCATTTTGAAATAACAGTGAGATTATGGCTGTCTTGTATCATACTGAAAGGATTTACAAAATGTAAATACTCCAACATAATCTGTGAGGACTGATAGTCTACATGCAGAGCAGCTGGTGGCAAACTGATTAGAATTGATGTTTTTAGGATTTCTTACTTACATCCTCATTATTTTTGCCCTTTATGCGTTTTCCTAGGCATTCATCACATCCGACTAGACTGACTGCTTCAGCAAAACACATGTTCAACCCCAAAGTAAATCCAATATTGTGTCTACCATGTAGAAAGTCATGGTTCACACAAGCAAGGAACTGCCCCGGATAGTGATAAAGCTACAAAATAATCATGGTCTGCATCTGCTGCTTGAATAAACACATGCTGCCTGAAGCAGAAAGACCACCCTTAGAGTATAAATAGAATCCATAATTACAGAGTACAAAGCCTGGTTCTGTTTTTTTTTTATTTTTTATTTATTTATTCTCTAAATGCAACGAGTGAGGACACAGCATTGTGAAGAGAAATTCATTAACACCTTTGTTTTTCCTGAAACAACAAAAAAGTAAAGTGTGCATTATATATATTTCCATCCATCCATCCATCCATTTTCCAACCCGCTGAATCCGAACAAAGGGTCACGGGGGGTCTGCTGGAGCCAATCCCAGCCAACCCAGGGCACAAGGCAGGAACCAATCCCGGGCAGGGTGCCAACCCACCGCAGATTATATATATTTTATTTTCTTTAACTAGAGTAAAAAAAAAAAATAATAATTTTATATATGCTTTTTATGAACTCTTGATTCTGAAGGGGCCAGCACCTTGCCTGATGCTGCCAAGATGGCCTCCTGCTCCAGGGACTCAAATGGATTTAAGGAGGTTTGGAAATAGATGAATGAATGGATATCTTCTGAAGGGTCCTGCTGTTAAATGTCTCCCTCATTGGTGGCAGCAATGGGATTTCTGCTGAGAAATGAGCCACATATGATAGCAGAAGTGGGATTCTTCCTTTGGTTAAAATTACTATTAGACTATTATATAAAAAGTGGTGCCATTATTGGATTATACTGGGGAGAGAAAAGCAAGGATTTACTACTTAATGCAACATATTTATATATTTTTTTGAAATTTAAAGTCCAAGTCATTTTGTTTTGGTTAACATTTGACAAATTACATGCTTGGATATTCAGAGTGACATTTACGTACACGTTCTTGGGGACACCTGAGTAAGTTCTGCATGCATTTGATGCTTCTTTGGAGTGAATGTTGGAAGAAATCTCCCTATGTTTAGGGTTGCCAGATGTCCCTTTACGGGACATGTCCCATATTTGATCATTTTGTCCCTTGTCCCGTACTGACCTTTCAGGGACATCCGAATGTCCCGTATTTAGTTCATTTTCAAATTCCGTAACAAAAATATATTTTTGCTACCTTCTTACGGTACTTAGTTGTAACTTTATAAGTAATTATGCTTTCTTTTCTCAGATTCTTTTGATGAAAACAACCCAAATGTAACGAGGAAACTAGTGTTTGCTGCCTGTTTGCAGCTTGTTCAGTTGCTATGGTTGGCTGAGGACAGCGATGCCCTTACCGTTTTGCTCTCCAGCCACGCTGCTGTGCAGTTCTGTATCAGCATTGAAACATGTGTGTTGTTACTACTTTTCACGGCCCACTTTTTTTCTAACTTAAAAACTAATCCATCCATCCCAAGATGCCAAAACGTAAGTGTAAATTTTGCGATGAATATTCTAGCGAATGGACATCAAACAAGGCAGAAGCTGTTTTGAAGCAAACTGTGGTGTATGTAATTGCACTTTCAGTAAATCATTTTCAAATGATTTTACTTTCGTTTTCTGCATAACCCATTAAAATCCTTGCTTTATGTTTTTAACTTATGTCTCTACTTTTATATAATACAGTAACGGTGTACTGCACGATAACGTGCAGTGAATACACTTGACTTGAGCATTCCTAGTTTTCCTACTCTTTCTCTGTACATTTAGCATTCGTTTGCTCAGAGGTTGACGTGCTTGCTGCTTCCTGAGCAACTCTTCTTTTCTCCAACCTAGCAGCCCGCTGCTTCTCTAGGCCTCTCTATTTATATACTAGGCTCACCCGCCTTTTAAGGCGACCAACTTTTAAGTTGACCACTTCTTAAGGCGATTCAATATTTAGATCAATTTGATATTTTATACAAACTCATTAATTTGGTTATATTGCATTTGAGCTGTATTACTTTAATACTCGTAGTTTGTTATTTTTGTGATGGAAATTTAAACTTTTTTTCTATATTGAGGTCACCCTTTTGAACCCCCCTGATATTTACTACGCGGTGAGGCATTTGTACTCCATCAACATTAATTATTTCCAGAGACATAATTTTGTCTATTTTTCCAGCGCATCGCGCACAAAAGCAAGGGAACGATGGGAGCACCAGAACTCTGCTCACATCATGTCGCGTCGTAACCGCAAGCTGCAAGTAGTAAGTCTCTGATAAGCGGAATACCGCTACGCTTTCCACTCACGGGACGGAAGGACAATCC
>JANRMT010062850.1:11933428-11971698 GCA_026402145.1 Polypterus bichir lapradei | reverse complement strand
GGGGGTGCACGTGCACCTACTTGCACCCCCCTGCCGGCGCCCATGTTCATCAACGTCGCTACTAAATCTGCTATAAATATGGCAGCTCATGGGTTGTTCGTTCTTAGTGGAAGCCAACGTCTTTCCTAAGTAAGCCCCAGTTTTGTGTTTTTTGTTTCGGATTCATCTTCTGCCCAGTTTTCCCGACCTTCAACTTTGCCTTGCACTTCGGTGTCTGCCTCGTTTCTGATCATCTCTTTTGGTTCCTTAATAGTCCCCTGACAGTTGGTTTAAGCTCATAATAATTGTTGGGTATGCTCTCCTGATAAGTTTATTCAGGCATTGTGCTTCTTTTGAGCTCAAGCTGCTTCCCCAGGAGACCTCAGCATAGACCACCACACTGGCTACTATGGACTGATGGAACATTAAATATAACCACTTCCAGAGAATCTTCTTGTGAACAAAAACAAGCTCAGATGGGAATGTCCATTTGAATTAAAAACCCGCGTCCTCCGCCTCATTCCCTGGTTATGAGTCCAGCCCTGTATCCACGTATTCTTTGGCTAATGTTGCGTTTCATATGATGTTAACTGTGCAATGGTCACTGAGAGACATATACAGCTAGAAATAAAAATTTAAAGTAAGTGAAAGCCTTACTATTTTCATTCATATCTGACCTTTTTCAATTTTCATTTGTGAGGTTAGACACTGATGTTGGGCGAGATGACCAGTACTCTGCTTCCTGCACATGGTGAGGAGAGCTGTGCAAGAATAAAGTCATTTGTACTATTGAATTGTACTTCAGAGGTGGTCGTGATAGATGAGCCATCTAGCTCTGTGAAGTGTTCTGTTTAGTGTGTTGTATTTACCCCAGGTTTTGTCACCCACTGCATGCCCAACTTACCTTGAAAGGGGTCTCTCTCTGAATTGCCTTTCCCAACATTTTCCTTTTTCCTACAATGTTTTATTTATTTTTTTGTAAGTTTTTTCTTGTCTTCTTAGAGAGTTAAGGCTTGGGTGCTGTCAAAAAACAGGGTCTGTTTAGCCCATTGAGGCATTCTTTGTGTGATTTTGGACTATACAAAAATAAATTGTTGTTGCTGTATGGTCTGACAAGAGGAACTGTGCACAAATGTATATAAATAAGCCGTGGGTTCCTCAACGAGCACTATTTACGTTCTGTTTTAATTAATCTATACCAAGTTATGTCAAGCGTGAAAGGATTAAATTGTGGCCTATGGGAAGGAAGTTTTTAGTACAATGGAAGAATTGTGAGGAATGGTGTTTTTTAATTTCTTTTCTCATCTCTAAATGACACATTTCAACATACTGGCACTTCATCTTTGAAGAACCACAATGAGCAAGTGGTATAGGAGCAAGTTCATGAAATTAGAAAAGAGTTATCTAATCTATCTATCTAACTATTTCTTACTTGGTCATTTTTTTTTCTTTTTTTGTGATGATTTGTGCTTTGTTTTTTTAAATTCCAGTGGAGGGTCTAACACTGAATTATATAATTTTTTATGGGGACAAACAAAAAAAAAAAAAACTTGGATGGGGTATAGTGCACATTCTTCCACACTGCCTCTACCACCTCTAAAAACAGAACTTTTATACATGCAGAACACTTTCCTGTAAAGACGAGTCTGCATGTAGAAAAGAACTTAAAATCTCATACTTCCTTAGAAGGCTGGCGTCCTTCAACATCTGCAATATGATGCTGCAGATGTTCTATCAGATGGTTGTGGCGAGCGCCCTCTTCTACGCGGTGGTGTGCTGGGGAGGCAGCATAAAGAAGAGGGACGCCTCACGCCTGGACAAACTGGTGAGGATGGCAGGCTCTATTGTAGAAAGGGAGCTGGGCAGTTTGACATCTGTGGCAGAGCGATGGGCGCTGAGCAGGCTCCTGTCAATCATGGAGAATCCACTGCATCCACTGAATAGGATCATCTCCAGACAGACGAGCAGCTTCAGCGACAGACTGCTGTCACCGTCCTGCTCCACTGACAGACTGAGGAGATCGTTCCTCCCCCCACTATGCAAATCTTTAATTCCACCCGGGGGGGTAAACGTTAATATTATACAAAGTTATTATCTGTTTTTACCTGCATTTTTATTACTCTTTAATTTAATATTGTTTTTTTATCAGTATGCTGCTGCTGGGTTATGTGAATTTCCCCTTGGGATTAATAAAGTATCTATCTACCTACCTGCCAGTATTTTGCACACTGCACTTTGACATTCTTTGAAACATTCTGACCTGTCATTGTTTACACATGTCTTAAGCAACTACTATCATACACTTATAATTTATGTATTATCTATATCTATTTTTTATTTATTATTACATATTTATTGACTATATTTATGTATCTAGATTGCATAATACCATACGTTGCATCAATGTTCATATTGCTTACTACACGTCAATATTGCTGCTAGTTCTTTGTCTTGTCTTGTTTCTTTCTAAATTCTTTCTTTTTTTATCTCTTTCTTCGTCATGTAAAGCACTTTGAGCTTCATTATTTGTATAAAAATGTGCAATATAAATAAATGTTGTTGTTTGTGTTTTAATTTTAAATTTTAATCTCAATTTAATTTTAATTCATTCCATCCATCCATTATCCAACCCGCTATATCCTAACTACAGGGTCACGGGGGTCTGCTGGAGCCAATCCCAGCCAACACAGGGCAGGAAACCAACCCCAGGAAGGGCACCAGCCCACCGCAGGGCGCACGCCCACGGGCCAATTTAGGATCACCAATGCACATAACCTGCATGTCTTTGGACTGTGGGAGGAAACCCACGCAGACACAGGGAGAACATGCCAACTCCATGCAGGGAGGACCCAGGAAGCGAGCCCGGGTCTCCTAACTGCGAGGCAGCAGCACTACTCACTGCACCACTGTGCCATTTTAATTCACTTCTAATTTTAATTTAATTTTTTTATTTGCACTGTTGCACATGTTGTTACCCTGTGGACCCTGAGCTTCGCAATTTCATCTATCTATATACTTGTATATGGTTGAGATAACAATAAAGTTTGCTTTGACTTTGACTTTTTTGACTTGATTTAATGGCAGATGTGGGATTCTTCCTTTTCTAGTATGAAATAAGGCAGAAGCAGCTGTCAGAATATGGACCAAGCAGGCAAAGTGATTGGTTGAGACTAGTCTAGGTAATGACTGATGATGATGATGATAATTTGAAGAAGACTCCTTTAAATAACAATCATATTGAGTATATGAATATTGTGTCCTTTCCTTTCCACTGTCACAGAAGCACCCATTGATCAGCTCCTATAGGAACACACAAACCAGTAGCGAGGTCTACATTTTTATTTAAAAATAGCATTTTTAAAATAAAGCTCTCCATCCACGCTAGTGTCTTCACATACTTTACAAAGGTATGTCTGCCCACACTGAAATGATTGAAAGTCTATGACTTAGCAATTCGCCTACACTGGGCAAGCAAACCTCACCAACAACAAGTGTCCTTCTTGATGGGACGGTTAAGCCATCGTCCACGGGATTTACTGCAAAACTATAGCAACCTGTAAATTTTGGCCTTTTGCCTATGTGTGCAGCATTCAAACAGTAGAAATCAAAATTTAGATGCATAGAATTAAGCAACACAACAACCTTCATGAAAGCGACTCCTCTACGTCTGCTATGTTAGAATATGGTTCACTACTGTGAGGGATGACCAGTCAGGAAAGGGTCACACAATCCGCACAAACCAATCCGAACAGGATTAGCATCTGCTCTTTTAAAACTCTACATTTCCACAATGAAAATTCAAGCTGGTGTTTTCAGATATGTATGGCTCTGGAGAGCGCGTTCAAAAGTCTCAATTTTCTGATGTTAAAAATGGCAGGGTAGTGTGGATAAAAGGAGACTAATGTCCGCGTTTTTAAATGAAAATGTCATTGTGTGGACGTAGCGTAACACGCCTGTTCATAATGGCATTGATTTTTGTCTTCATTTGCTCCTGTGTTACCACCTCCCGGGGGACCAGACTGCATCCTGTAACTGAGCCTGTCCTCCTAGAGCACGGGTGTCGAACCCCAGTCCTGGAGGGCCACACTGGCTGCAGGTTTTCATTCCTGCCATCTTCTTAATTAGTGACCAGTTCTTTCTGCTAATTACTTCTTATAATTAACTTGACTCAGGCCGCTTAGTTGTTTCTTTTTCTTTAATTAGCAGCCAAACAATAATGAGACACAAAACAAGATGCCACATGACCGGTTCATATGTTCCCATCACATATTATCTGAAAATAAAGAAAGGTGAAGGTCTCAGGAAGGTTGATCTCTCAGGTCACCAAAACATTTTGACAATGTTCGTAGAAAAAATAGAAAAACAACAGTTTTGGAAATGTCTGCTGTGGCAGAATGAGAGCAGCAACAAGCCATGGGATTAAAGAATGAGTTTAATTAACAGCAAATATCGGCTTCTAATTAAGAAACTAGTTGGAGTGAAAGCGGTTGGAGTTTGTAGCCCCAGTTTAGCTGGTCATCTGTTAGCTCGTTTCACATCTCATTTTTGTTTGGCTGTCATTTAATGAAGAAAGGAATCAATTCAGAGGGCTGAACTCTTCTAACAGGGCTATTAAAGTGATGGGGGGAAAAAGTTAATTACCAGTGAAAACTGGGCACTGATTAGGAAAAGGGTTAAATTGAAAACCTGCAGCCACTGCGGCCCACCAGGCCTGGAGTTGGACACCCCTGCCTTAGAGCATGAGAACAGGCAAACACTTGTGCATTCTACTGAAAGAAGCAATTTGTCAGCCTAAGTTTCCGTCATTTTGTTTCAATCTCCGTTCTGCCCTCCGGTCTGAAGTTAAAAGCCATCCTCTGCCTACATTTGGGAGTCTAAAGCCACTGGCGGTGTTGGCTACAGAGGGAGGCAAGAAGAACGCATCCATTACTAGCTGATCGTCTTGTGTTAAGTGTTTTATCCACCTAACCACCGTGGTGAAGATGACTGTTTGCTTTTTATCAGATGTTTTCCAATAAACGTACAGGCTGAAAGAGTTACCCTAAATTTTCTTTTACTCCCTTTTCATTTACTGTGTGTATGTTCTTTTACTCATTTACATACGAAACATTCCTGCTTCAGATTTTATAGACTGTAAACGGCACTATATAGCGCCTGACCCGACACAGATTGGACACTGGAGGCACGTGTAAAATAAAATGCTTTTTTATTCCTCTTCAGCTGGGGGGCACGTCTTCCCCGTACTCCCCCCAGCCACAACACAGTCCCAAACACCAGTAATACAGCACAAGCACAAACACTCTTCTTCTTACTGGCACCACCACTCCTCCCTCGCAACCTTGTCCTCTTCCACCCGACTCTGGCCGATGAGTGGTGGTTGCTGACTCCCTTTTATAGGTCACCTGGAAGTGCTCCAGGTGTTTGATCACCAAGATCCGACGGCACTTCCAGGTGTGATGAAGCTGTTGCCCACACGGGCTCAGGAGTCCCAAACACAGCACCCCCTGACGGTACCTGCGGGACCCAACAGGGCTGCCCCCAACTCCAATTCCCAGGGAGCCCTGTGGGAAACTGAGGCACTACACCAGCCCAGGGGGGGCGGCCATCTAGCGTCCAGGGGGGAGGTATTGCACTGTCCAGGGCTGCTCCCCGTGAATACAGTGTACAGGGGCGTCCCGACTGGGCATGGACGCTAGGCGCCTGTCACAAGACATTTACACACTGTACACAATTTGACCACTTTCAAAGTGATGTCTGTCCGTGGATCAGGATGGGAGTATGTGAAGCCCTGGGTGGATACAGCCGCCCAAATCCGACACAGACAGGCAGGACTCAAGTTTCTCCACACAGCACGCCTTTATTTACAGGAGGGGAATCGCTTTCTCAGTTTTCCAGTACACAAAGCACTGTCTTTCTCACCTCCAGTCCTTTTCACCTTCACTCCTCCTTACAGGCTTTGTCCTTCTTCCTCCCAACCATTGAGTAGTGGTGACTGGCCCCTTTTATACGGCTCCTCCGGGGTTCCCAACAACCTTCTTCCAGCAGCACTTCCTGGTGTGGCAGAAATGCTGCCAAATAGGGCCCTGTAAATGTGCAGGCACCCCAGTGGGGTTGAGCTTCCATAACAAGTAAATATAAGCCAAGGGGGCTGCCCTCTATCGGTCTGGGGGAGAAACTGTCTTGAAAATACTCTCTTCTCTCGTCCTTTCATTGTCGGACCATCCCGGCTGGGTAAGGGCCCCGGCTGTCCACCACATGCATTTGGACCTGATGATTTAAAAGTGAATCCCTCCATCTGAGTGAGATTTGTCATAACTAACACTGTAAAATGCTAGAAGCCAATTAATTCTGAGCAAAATTCCTCCACTAGATTTTGTTCTGCAGAGATGATTGAGGTCTTTTTGTTTTTGTGCATATTTCCGCTGCATAATTGAGGAAGGAAGATGCCTTTAGTTTGAAATGTTAGAATTCATGCACTTCATTCATCATAATAAAATACTGGTATACTGTATTTTATTAATAATCTACTCTAGTAAAATTGTCAGCATTAACTCTTGCATTTCACATGAGAACCTGCCACAGTGCTCAGCACCTGCACTCTGTGAAGAGTTCTTAACAAAAGCAAACTGAATGCAATCTTTTAGTGTTAAAGTAACCTTTAAAAAACATTATATAAGGAAGCATGGCTTACATCTGTGCACACTTTAAGTGTTAACTTCTCCGGTGATTTTTCTGTGCAGCTTTATGTAGGGAAAGTTGGGCGCAGTGGGTAGCGCTGCTGCCTCGCAGTTAGGAGACCCGGGTTCGCTTCCCGAGTCCTCCCTGCGTGGAGTTTGCATGTTCTCCCCGTGCCTGCGTGGGTTTCCTCCCACAGTCCAAAGACATGCAGTTTAGGTGGATTGGCAATCCTAAATTGTCCTTGGTGTGTGTGTGCCCTGTGGTAGGCTGGCGCCCTGAGGGTTTCCTCTGGGTGATATGGTTTCATCCCACAGTCCAAAGACATGCAGCTTAGGTAGATTGGTGATCCTAAAGTATCCCTAGTGTGTGTGCTTGGTGTGTGGGTGTGTGTGTGCCCTGCGGTGGGCTGGCGCACTGCCCGGGGTTTGTTTCCTACCTTGCACCCTGTGTTGGCTGGGATTTGCTCCAACAGACCCCAGTGTCCCTGTAATTAGGATATAGTGGGTTGGATAATGGATGGATTTAAGTTAGGCGCTGGACATGTCCGGTTTTTCTTGGTCTTCTCCAAGTCCTTTACAATCACAGATCTGCCACATCACACCACATCATTCAAAGTTTAACTGCTCTACAGTGACTGTCTGGGATTTTAATAATTTTTCAATGAAGCAAAAGATGATTTTTTAGTATTTACCTATAAAACACCACAGAACTTTATGACATGTATGAAATTGTATTCTGGGTGGTGAGTATTGGGCGCCCTCTGGTGTTGTCAAATGTAAATGTTAATCACATCTCCTTACACTCTCTTGACTCAAGTCCATTTTAGATCAAGGGTGATCAACGTCACTCGTTCCTGGAGAACAGCAGTGACTGCAGGTTTTTGTTCCAATCCATTTACTTAATAAGAAACCAGTCCTTGCCAATAACATATCTTATTTTATATAACGCTTTCTTATTGTTTTAACTCTGCATTGTACGGCTGTTCTTAAATCATAGATTTTTTTTTTGCTTTCCAATGATATCATCCAAATTATCTGAAACCTAAAACAGATAATAATTTCCACTTTCTTTTCAATTTCCTTCTAAATATTACATTAACCCAAATAGTGCACAATGAAAACACATAGGTGTAAATGGAGACAAGCAAGACGGAGAGCTGCTGGTTCCTTTGTCATTTGCGTCTTATTGCTAAAAAGGAGTATTAAAAATAAGTGAATGCAGCTGTTTAATAATAAAATAAGCAATTAAGGGTTCAAAATCTTAACAAACAAGACAACTAAAATAAAGCAGAAAAATATCACTTGAGCAATAAGAGCTTCAACAATAATAAATGACTTCTCATGAAGCAGTTTGGTTGAAACAAAAACCACGGCCCTCCAAGACCCAGGACGTTGCTCACCCCTGATTTAAAAGATCTGAGTCTTAATTAGCAAAACAACTAAGTGAAGTTAATTAGCAGCAAGAAATGATCATTAATTAATAAAATTGCATGAATGAGAACTTGTAACCACTCTGGCACTTCGGCATCGGAGCAGGGCACCCTTGACCACAGAGTGCTTAGAAAAATGTGCAAATTTTAAACCAATAACAGGATAGTACTAAGCCGGACAACATCGTGCACACACAAATAAACATACCTACTTAAATGTGCTATTAAAGAATAATAAAATTTTGTCTCAAATTCTAGTCTCTTGATTTCAATGGCAACAAGGCAGGCCCAAAGCAAGAACAACAGCCTTTTACCCACCAACATTCTTTAAATAGTTTGCAGGTAAATACATGGCACACATTATTGAAGTATATAGCTCAAAATGGCCTTCATGGATTTTATGGAAACATGGGATGGAAGAAAGGGAGAAATAAAGGAAAAATGTGAGTTTGTCATGCAAGATATGCATACAGAGACCCTAACTGAAAAGCATTACTCTCCACTGAAGTCCAGGGAAGGCTTTCTATTTGGTGCTCCTCAGATGTTTTTGAGAAGCGGTCAATGGAGTCCTCTGGGAAGAACAAGCTGGCTTCCATAAATGGAGATCTTGTACCAAGTAGATGTTTATACTTAGGAATATTATCATATTATTATTGGCAATAAACTTTGTGGATATCAAAAAAGCTTTGGATAGTATTCATAGAGAATTGCTTTGGAATATTGTAAAACTAAATGATACACTGCAACGCGTAAACATCTTTAAGAACATGTCTGTAATTAAAATATGTTGCGTTAGAACAGACAATGGCACAACTGACTTCTCTGAGGTAATTACAGGAGTTGGTCAGGGCTGTGTATGCTCACCATTCCAATCTCTCTTGGTTATGGATTTTGTATTTCGACATACTGTGAGAGAAACTGAAGCAGATTCTAGATGGACAGCAACTGCACTTCTCACAGACCTCGAGTTCTGCTTGTGAGCAGAAACAACAAATCAGCAGTGAGAGCTCACATATGGACCATAGGAAAACCTCAGTAAAGTAGGACTATGCATACAATGTCAATGAAATGAAGATCACGCTCATTAATCTACAACCCTGACACACACATACAGATCGGAGAACAAAGTCTCAGACACTCAGCAGTTCATCTGCCTGGACTACCTGATATCCACAGATGGTGGAACCGAGAAAGATGTGAATTGGCAAGGCAACAGCAGTTTTTCAGAGAATATCGATGAATTTAGTCCTTAAAGAACATCAGAACTAAAACGGGATGAATGTACTATATAGGTGTGCCAACCTATGCCACTGAAACATGGAAATTTACAGCCAAAACAGCCCAGAAACTAAATGTGTTTCATCTAAGATACCTCCAAAGAATTCCTGGTGTTAGGATTTCATCATTCATTATGTGTTGTAATTACCTGAAACCCGAAAAATTGATCATAAAATCAGACCCCGACTTATACGCCCGTTCAAAAATACAATACTTCTTGCCTCCTCCAATCTCACACCAGTTTCCCAGACACATCGACTTTTGTTGCAGCAGCGCAGTTACCAATTTCTTTCACTACTTCAACGACTTTTAATTTCAAACCAGCTTCATATTTTCTTCTGATTGAACACTCCATCGTAGATAAGGGATGCTCTTACGATAAAGGTGTATGAGTGTGAGATACAAAAAACACAAAACAGTGCAAACTTCGCTTCGGAATAGTTTTGGTACTACTGTGTAGTCACATAGACACAATATATAGGAAAGAAAAAGGCCGTGTGCTCAGTGGTTACTCTATCAGGTGGGCGTTAGCATATCGTAATCTCTTGGACCAAAAGCATGAATTTACCGCATTTGACTTATATGGTAAAATCAAGTCCCGACTTATGCGCAGGAGAACTTAAACATGAGCATATATGGTAGTTAGGGTCCAGTGGACTCAAGAAGTTGCAAGACATAATTACACCACTCAGGATTCATCTAGCTGGACAAATCCTACATGTTGGATCATAGGCGTCCCAAAATGATCACGTGGTGGCTACCATTTGACAGATTTAGAAAAAGGAGACCGTCTAGAAACAATCATGGCTGATCTGGGATGTTAGAGGATGCTTGTTGGCCAATGTGCATTCTTGCACAGGGAGACCTAAGCCTAAGCTAACAGAAAAGCTTAATGAAAGGGATTTTTAGATAATTAACTCTTTGTACAGAGATTAAGCAGCTTCTGATGTGCATCCTGACAGAGATATCCACCATGTTGTCCTTATCAGCTAGTAAATGTTAGTTTTTCCTGTGGATGGATAGTGCTGGCAATGCTGTTCATCCTGAGGCCAGCAGGCTACCTCGCACAGAGTAGGACATCACCTGTTTAAAACCTATGATTAGTTACCATAATATATTTTACCGCACCAGACTCTACTAACAT
This sequence comes from Polypterus bichir lapradei, assembly GCA_026402145.1. NCBI lineage: Eukaryota > Metazoa > Chordata > Cladistia > Polypteriformes > Polypteridae > Polypterus > Polypterus bichir. The sequence continues at coordinate 11,961,190 of JANRMT010062850.1, read as the reverse complement.
GTCCTCCTAAATTCTCATCTTTCAGAGTTACCAGTAGTAATTCAAATATGTGAAAGTGTGAAGTGCTTTCCGGTGTAGCCTGATTGTTTAACCCATACATTTGGCTGAATGCTTTGAGTCTGCCTTTATCACAGACAGTCCACTAGAAATAACCAATCACTCTGTCGACTGTTCAATCACAACACTATTAGTGCTCAGCGGCCACAGAAATGGAGTTGGGAAATTCATTTTAGGAATTTAATTAGGATACTGCAATGGCACGGTGGGGACGTAGTCCTCTCTGCTGCCTTTCAGCTACAGAACCCTGGGTTAGAATCTGACATGTCGATGCTGTCTTAGTGGTGTTTGCATGTCCTCTTTCTGCGACACTGGCGGCAATTGAGGAACCAACCCTGGACAGGGTGCCATTTTATTTGATTTCTCTCACCAGGGGCTAGTATTGGGAATTCCAAATAACCTGACATGTGTAGCTTAGTGAGATGTGGGAGGAAAAGGCCCGCAGATAAGGGGTAAATGAACCAGTTTCATACAGCAGTGCCTGGGTGCGGGATTCAAACTCAGAAGGGTGGATGTGACAAGTGGAAAAGTACACTACTGAGCCACACAGGACTTGGTGATTGTTAGTGATTATCCATTTGCTTTTGTTTTCTGGATATATGGAAACTTTTTCAGAGAAATTGCCAAGTCTGTAAATCTATTTTATATATATAAAATATAAATATTTATGCTTTTAATTATTTGGAGCGTTAAAGGTTTTAGGATGCTGAAATACTTAATTGAGCTTTTTGTTAATACTGCTGTCAACAATGTAAGGCTTTTTGGACAAGTTTTGCAATATACTGTAAACATTTTTATTGTGTACAATATTTACATTTTTTACACGCATTCCATGTGGAACATCTTCTTTTGTTTTGATTTTCAAGAACTGTGTCAGCAGAGGGGAGGCCATTCGGTTCATTTGTTGATCATTTATTCAGCTAATAGTTAAGCTGTCCCAGTGTCTCATCCAGAAACCTCTTAAAGGTTGTCTGGTTTCCTGCTTCAATTCCACGTCTTACTGGTTTGTCCCAGATTCCCACAACCCACAACTGAAAAAACTTGCTTCTTGGCTTCAGTCCTAAATGCCCTTTCACTACCACTGGAGTGCTCATGTACATTATTTGTCATGTGTTCAAAAGAATTTGGCTGAATCTATTTTTATAAATAGCTTTTTGAAAGAAAAAAATGACATTTTAATATAACCAGACTGAACAAGATAGGGTTGGCACACCACTGGGTGAACCCTGTTTTATTAGGCACACCTATCAAATGATACAATAACAAAACCAGATAAAAAATGGAAATATGGACTTTATAAGTGCATCTTCTCCTTTAAAGGTTACTACTGCAGTGAAACTTGTCCTCTCCTGGGCTGCTTGCACACTGCATGAACCTTTTTTTGTTGTGTTCCTACCACGGGAGCTATGGCTATTGTGCTATTTTTGTTTTTTTTTTCCTACTCAAGTGTATGTACTTTTTGTTCAACCAGGAACTATCATGGGTGGTGCTTGGGTGAAGAATTGTGCTGATTGGATGATCACAAGCACTGGTGCAGTTTTACAAATCTGTTAGCAGTTTGCATTTAGAAGAATTATTGATGAAGATGAAGTGCCACACCACATCAACCTTCATAGCTTCCTCCCTGGGGCACAGTGCCATGCTTTGAACCAATGACCACCTCCTTGAACTTGCAATCACTTTGAGGCAGCAAGATGGGAGTTTACCCCATGAATTCTTGATTGCACCACATTATTCTTTGTAGCTGACTCCATGGTGCCCTGCACCATGCACCACATCGAAACAATAATCTCCCCTGTGAACTTGCAGTTCCTTTGAAGCAATAAGATACATGGGTCCCCCATAAACTACCGAACACACCTCACTTTGCACTGCATCACTCTTCTTTGTATGTGGCCTATTTTGCAAAAAGGTAACAGTTCCTGTTGTACGGTGGGAGCTCAACTCAAAAAAGTGACCAGGGACTCCAAGTGGCCCAGGGTCTACATTATAATGGAACTCATTGGTTCCTAAAAACAAAGCACCTGTGGTGAGAGAGCACCTGTAGTTGAGGGTTCCTAACTGAAAGCTGAATTCTGAATATTCAGATCAGGGCAGAACAGGTGGGAGCTTCGTGATGTCTGAGGAAATGATGCTATAGTTCTTCCATGAGGTCTTCCTCTGCTCTGAGGGATAAAGGGGAGGAGGAGTTTTTGTCTGTAATGACCATGGGCCAGTGGCGAGCAACATTTAATTTCATAGCCTTGAAGATTTTTCTGGTTTGCATGTGTCCAAAGATATTTCCTTTATGTGTGTGTATTGTTTAAATATAGTATGTTTGTGAATTCAACTTTTTGTTAAAATTGTTATTTTTCAATGCATTGAAGCATTTTGTACGTGCTAAAAGTTTTGTTTCTCTTTTAGTCAATTTAGAATTACTTTTTTTAGAAAAATATTTGCAAAATATAACGTTATTGGTTAAATTTTACTAATTTTTGTTTATAAGTATATGTTGGTATGATTTAGTATGTTGCATGTGTTAGCCTCTTTAGTTTTTTTTATACTTTATAAGTTTTGCACAGGTTCCCAATTTATACAAGGGCCACTCTGAATCTTACAGTAGATGGTACCCCAACCATGGGCAGCGCCAGGTAACCTTGGTAGTATAAAATGTCATATCTTCTACTGTATAATAAAACACTAAGGTCTGTGTGTCCAATCCCTCAGAGCAATCTGATTGGTCAGTTTGGCTTTGGTGTGATTGGTCAGTTTGGCTTTGGTGATGTGATGAAAGAGGAAGTACAATTGTGAGATGCACAAAAAGGAATAAAGGCACACACTGAGACAGTCACCCTCAAAGATGGAAAGTATAAATCCAGAGAGGATGCAAAAAAGGCACTTCAAAAATAATGACAGAGTCTGAGAAGCTGGTTATACGGGAACACGCTTGAGTGCTGGTGAAGAGATGTTCAGACATATGCAAATAGGCACTGGAAAGTACATGTAGGGCAAGAGATAACAAATATTTTTAAACTATTCTATTACCTGACTTCAACAGGTACCATGGCTAGTGTACATATATATATATATATATATAAAATACGTGAGAGGTTGGGCATCAAACTAAAAGAAGTGGGAGTTCAGGGTGATGTTTTAGATGGGTGCAGAATTGGCTCAGACACAGGAAGCTGAGGGTGATGGTGTGAGGAACCTCATCAGAACTGGCCAATGTTAAGAGTGGTGACCAGGAGGGGTCAGTGCTAGGGCCGCTGCTATTTTTAATATATATAAATGATTTAGGTAGGAATATAAGTAACAAGCTGGTTAAGATTGCAGATGATACCAAGGTAAGTGGATTAGCTTATATATTCCTATTTAAATCATTTAAAAGTCCCCCATGACTATAATATCCCCCTGTAAACTTGCCTTTTTGATATTACTAAAAAGATGTGTGTTGAAATTACTGTATGAATTGGGTGGTCTATAACACACTCCTAAAATAAGACCTCTTTCCCTAATATTTTCTAGGCGAAGCCACATGTCCTCACTAAGATGGGGCTCATCATCCAACTGAAGATGACTTACATTTAAATTCTGTTTGAGATAAACAACAACCCCACCTCCTTTTCTGTTCTGTCTATCCTTCCTAAACAATGTGTATCCCTCTGTGTTACACTCATCCTCATCTTTGCTATTTAGCCAGGTTTCCGTTATTGCTATAATATCATAATTATACTCTGCTACATACAACTCCAACTCACTTACCTTATTTTTGATACTTCTAGCATTAAGATGAGCTATTTTAAATGTATTACTCCTTCTACATTTAAATGTTTGCTTAGAATTTACATTACTATGCATTTTTATTTCTACACCATTGTTTATTCTTCCATGTATAGATCTAAACCTGGCCTGTCCTAAACTCCCTGCACCCCCCATTCACTAGTTTAAACAACCCTCGACTAGCCTACAAATACGCCTCCCCAATACATTGGTGCCCCTCCAGTTCAGATGTATCCCGTCATGGCGGAACAGGTCCCTATCTGTTCCAAAAGGAGTTTCAATGCCCCATAAACCTATACCCTTCTACCCTGCACCAAGATTTGCACCACACGTTAAGCCTTCTAATCTCCTCAATCTTGCCTGGACTGGCGCGTGGCATAGGCAGAAATTCGGAGAAGACTACCTTGTCAGTTCTGCTACTCAGCTTGGCACCTAACTCTTTGAATTTGGATCGCAGAACTGACAGACTACCTTTATGTATGTCATTTGTTCCAACATGGACAATGACAACTGGATCCACCCCCGCTCTAGCCAAGAGCCTATTCATCGTTCCAGGGAGGTCTCCCACCTGTGCTCCCAGAAGGCAACACACCGTGCGAGACTCTCTCTCTGGAGCACACCTGCACTTCAATCCCGCTAATGATTGAGTCCCCAACTATCACTACCTCTCTTGGGAACTGGTTTTGAGGTGGCCCGTTGGGGCTCCTCATCCCTGCCTACCATCTCAGAATTATCAGAAACACTGTCCAGCTCCGCAAGAACATGATAACGGTTTGACACTTCTTATTCTGGGGTTGATGCCCCTGAACATTTGTGGCAGATGAAACTTAATATCAGTAAATGTAAAGTATTATACATAGGAAGTAAAAATGTTAGGTTTGAATACACAATGGGTGGTCGGAAAATCGAGAGTACACCTTATGAGAAGGATTTAGGAGTCATGGTGGACTCTAAGCTATCAACTTCCCGAGGTTAAATAGCATGATGTGTGGAGTACAAGTCCAAGGAGGTTATGCTCAACCTTTATAAGGCACTAGTGATGCCTCATCTTGAATACTGTGTGCAGATTTGGTCTCCAGGCTACAAAAAGGACATGGCAGCACTAGACAAAGTCCAGAGAAGAGCAACTAGGCTGATTAAGAGGTGACATGATTGAAGTGTTTAAAATCACGAAAGGAATAAGTCCAGTGGATCGAGATGGTGACTTTAAAATTAGTTCATCAAGAACACGGGGACACAGTTGGAAACTTGTAAAGGGTAAATTTCTAACAAAAATGAGAAAGTTTTTCTTCACACAGAGAACCAGAGACACACGGAATAAGTGAAAATTCACACAAACATTAGGAAGTTTTTCTTTACAGAAAGAACGATAGACACTTGCAATAAGCTACCAAGTAGTGTGGTAGACAGTAAGACTTTAAGGACTTTCAAAACTCAACTTGATGCTTTTTTGTTAGAAATAAGTGGATTGGACTGGTGAGAATTGTTGGGTTGAATGCCTGTTCTCGTCTAGATTATTCTAATTTTCTATGTTTAAAAAATATATATACACTTACCTACACAGGAACATGTACAGTTTTCGTTATGACTGGCTGTCCAGCAGCCTTACAACCTGTAGATAGAAGATGTCTCTGGTATGAGTGCCAGTGTTCTGTATTGTTTGCCAGAAGGAAGGGAGTGAGAATGGCAACTGTTGTAGGATGGCTGAGGTCTTTGATCATATTGTTTTGTGCTGATCAGAAAGAGCCCTGGTGCCGGTAGCATTCCTTGCTGCCATTGCCATCCTGTGCAGTGTTTGAGCCGAGCAGTTGTTGTACCAGAATATGATGCAGCCAGTGACAATGGATTCCACCATGCTCTTGTAGAAGTTAGTGAGCATATAAGGAGGAGGCAGAGCTTTTCTCAGACACCTGAGGAAGAGAGGCGTTGGTGAGCCATGTTAAGAATAATGAAAAGGTAATGGTCACTCCAGGGAATTTAATGCTGCCCACTAGTGTTAATTTATGAAATTTACCAAAGCATTTTTGCAGCAAATACAGTATGCTGTTTTTACCTCATTTGCTGAGCAATTCCTAGAAATTTCATCGTGCAGCCGGATAACGTTTTTCCCCATTATATTTTATGAGACCAGCGTGACATCACAGAGGTGTAGCAGCCAATGTCGGATGGAGCAGACTCCCTCAAGTATTTAACTCTAATCCCAGTAGTGGACTAAAAATGTACAAAAAACGTGTGAATACATTTAAACACACGTACACATACACAACTGGAGAAATGGTGGTGTATTTTTGCTTTAAAGGTAATGTCTCTTAGTATGGACTTGTTATGTGACCTCTATTACCCAGAGTGCTGTGCAGTTGATGCTACCAGGAAGGAGTTAAGAATCCTTGTGCTTTAGTGTTGTGCTTATTTGGTAGCAGTGGCACTGTGCAAGCAAAAGCTTCAGAAAAACAACCTGTACTGTTTGTTTCAAGAGAGGTGAGTACCTACTTTCAAATCTGTTGGGGGGTAAACCTTGGTGAATTTGTGCTCCCTCTCTGTTCTGTTCTGATATTCTATTTATCTCGGAGAAGCACAGTGGTGCAGTGGTGGCACTGCTGCTTCACAGCTCACATGACATTTATGGTCATCAATAATCGGTCCAGCATAGATGGCAGACACTTTTCTAGCTATCGGGGACACTTAAAAGGCCAATGAACCATTATAATCCACTCACAACTAGTACAATTTTAGGGTGGAGTTGGAGCTGTGCCTGGCCTCCCAGTCCAGAGGGCTCAGCACTCTACCCTGTGGTGTGCCTGTGTTGAGAGTCTACATGAATGCTGTAATGCTTTGAGTCAGGTCTGTTGGTTAGAAGGTCTAAAATCCAGTTGCAGACAGTGGTGTTGAGCCCTAAGTTGATTAGTTTAATAGTCAGCTTTGATCGTGTAGATGAGTGAGGAAATACAAATCCCAAGGAAAGAAATTTTGGGGCTCCAACCTGGTCATCCCCATGTTACTTCTTTTAAATATAAGCGAAATTACAAGCACCTAATGGCATGGAGGAAGTACAATGAATCGAAACAAAATAGCCCAAGTCAGGCTTTGTATTATCGTTTATTGATTTAATTTCACAGTAGCTCTTCCTCCTGCCGGCCCCGTGATTTATAGAAGGGGTGGAGTCGGGTGCCCTCAGTGGGCGTCGTCTCTCTGCTGTGGGAGAAATAGGAGAGGACATGATTAGCGAGAGCGCCCCCTCTCGATCTGGGGCGGTATCACATACCATAGAGGAGCCCTGAGAGTAATCCACAGACGTGCATGCGTCACAATGGGAAAATATTTACTTTTCTTTAGAGAGAGAAATTAGAAAGATATAAGATCAGCTCACATATTTTAAGTCTATTTATTTTTATCAATTATTGTTAATACTGTTTTTTGGCTTAAACATCTAGTGCTGTCTTTACCAAGCAATTATTTGACACTTGATTTAAACATTTTTTTTTTTACTTATTGTTTTGCTTTCCTATTTCTATTAGTCAGAATATGTTTTTTGCTATAAAACATTTAACTTATTCTGCAATTTCAGCAGCCTCACATGCATGAAGTTAACAAAATAAGTAATTACATTTCTGTTTAGGACAAAAAAGTGAAATGGGGCACAAGGACATTGCTCTGCGCTCGTTGATGCCCTGAGCTTGTTTCTACTCCTCAGCATGAAAAGGAATGGAGACAGATGGAGATGTTACGCTCTGCTTCAGATTCCCGGAACAATTACTTTTCAGGAGGCCATGTGGCTGGCCTGCTGTCCTGCATGCTGGCTTCCTTCCCCTCAGAGCTGGAGCCTCGTCATCAGTGCGATTCTGTGCCGCTGGCTCTGCGGGCTGACTGTCTGTAACTCCGTGTTAACTTCTGTCCTCACTTGGTTTCCAGCCCTGGGCCTAGCCCTGCTTTCTCTTCCAGCACCTCTCATTAAATGTTCTTTTGTTGTTTTAAACTGAGCTTGGTAGCCAAGTACCCTGGAAAAAAATACCTGAATGCTGCTTGCTGTTACCACATCAGTCTTCGGTGCAGCTTTTAAAACTGGGAATGTAACTTATTAACTGTCATTTCACTGGACTAAGTGGGTTGGTGAGGGGTGTCAAATGGCAAAAGAAGTATTTAAACAGCTTATTGTGTCCTGCTGTGAGACAATGTTTGTGGACTCGCCTAAACATGAGGATCACAGTTGGATGGAATGAACAGGAACAAAAATCCTCCATCAACAATGCCATATCAGGGCCCTCACTTCAATGGTTTCCTTTATTTTCCCACCTTCAGCTTTATCATAATTAGGTCCAAATTTGATCTCACTGACCCAAAAGCAGTTCTAACAATAGTCAATTTTCTAGCCCAGAATTTGAGACTCATTTTGTTATTTATTATAAGCTTATTTAGCTCTTTCTGTCCTCATGAGGCTAGATAATCTGATGGCCCAGTGCTACGTACCATTTGACGATTTAGATTTGCAATAACGTTTGGCCCGGTTGCACCTTTCAATTTTTAAATTTGCATTTTCTCAGAGCTGCCACTAGAGGGCAAGTGTGGGCAACTTACTGTAAAAGTCTCTGATTAGGCAACAGCTTGAAAACAGTCGGATGTGTTATTTTGAACCGTCTTCTGTTGCTGAGACTAAGGACTTGGCATCATGTCATAAGCAGTACTCTTTGTTAATGCTTGTATTAAGAATTGCTTTTATAAGTCACCTTGGAAAAGGGTGTCTGCTGAATAAAGAATAAAAATAAAAATGATCAACTGCTGCCAAGATACGTATACTCGGGCATCCCACACCCTGAATTGGATTAAAAAAAAGTGTTTTAATGCAATTAATTTTTCATCTTAAAGGAGTGTTCCACCCAAACATTTTATGTTCCTTACCTAATGTATTTTGCAGTGGTGGCTAAGAAAATTTTTTAATCTCATGCAGAATGTTGAATAAAAATATTCATGATATTAAAGAAGCCGGGGCGGTACGGTGGCACAGTGGGTAGCGCTGCTGCCTCGCAGTTAGGGGACCCGGGTTCGCTTTCCAGGTCCACCCTGCATGGAGCTTGCGTGTTCTCCCTGTGTTTGCGTGGGTTTCCTCCGGGTGCTTCGATTTCCTTCCACAGTCCAATGACATGCAGGTTATGTGCATTGGCGGTCCTATATTGTCCTTGGTGTGTGTGCCCTGAGGTGGGCTGGCGCCTTGCCCGGGGTTTGTTTCCTGCCTTGTGCCCTGTGTTGGCTGGGATTGGCTCCAGCAGACTCCCCGTGACCCTGTAGTTGGGTTATAGCGGGTTGGATAATGGATGGATTAAAGAAGCCAATAGTGACCAATGCTGTACAATAGTAAATGATGTGAAAAACGTCCAAGGGGGAACTGCGGTTACTCATGTTGCATAATGTTTGCTCAAAATGTGAAAAACACATGCTGTTTGGCTAAAATATTGATATGTGCTTGTGGAATAATCTGTGCATTTGATGAACTGTAAACTAAAGCCTCATGGGATTGACTTTTTGATTTGAAGACACGCCTCTCCCTCTCATTCGTTGTTTTAAGAGTCCGGTCTTCAGTTCAAAAAGTCAGTCTCATGAGGCATTAGTGAAGTAAGAGTTAAAATGGTACTTGTGTACGAAACGGACAGCACGGATGGCTAGTACCCTTTTCAATTATCGTGACACAAATCGGATTTTCGTTTTTTAAGATTAGGCACCCAAAGGGGACATTTACATTAGGGACCTATAGGCAACTGTGCTCCACCCCCATTAACTTTAAGGTTAGTATTTGTGGTTGGGGTAGGTCAGTCCAATAATTTAAACTCCAAAAATTAAGCAACCGGGGCGGCAGCCCCACCGAATTGCATGACAATAATAATGCCGTCTGTTTAATTAAAATAATACAAAAAAGTGTGTGATTTGCATGTGTTCAGCATATGTCTGGATAACTGATATCATGTGGATTATGCCACATGAGTTATGTGGCATTTTTTTTCTTCTTTTAAATTTAGTGGATTTTTTTTTTTACGTCATTTGCTGCCACATATTAGTGGTCACTATTGGCTTCCATCATATCAAACTTTTTTTTTCTCTCCATTCTGCATAAACATATAAGATTATTATTTTATTTTATTTCCCAGCCACTACAAACTATATTGGGTAAATCATATCATGTCATAGTCTGACCTGTTTAATCCAGACCAGGGTTATAAGGGGGTACTGGAGCCCAAAGAGCACAAGCCAGAAGGAATCCCTGAACAGGGTGCCAGTCCATTACAGGAAGAACACAGACACCCAATTTAGCGTCACTAATTCACCTAACCTGCATGTCTTTGGACTGTGGGAGGAGACCCATGCAAACTCTACGCAGAAATGACCCAGGACATGAACCCTGGCCTCCTTACTGCAAGGCAGCAGCACTACACTGCACCACTGTGCTTGCCTTTGGGTAAGTAACGTATACAAAATTATAGGTTTTGAGTGGTGTATTCCTTTAGCACCAAACCCCAAAATAAAAAATGACTAAAAAATATATCAAATGAAATCCGCTACTCAGCTGAATTCACTAAATGCTTTTTGAGCTTAGCTAGGACTCTTGCTTAGAGAGCAAACAGGGGAGTACAGATTCAATTTCACTATTCAAATATAATCTAAAAAAAACAAATCTGTCCTTGTGGTCTTCATCTAGGCATGAAACTGACTGTAGTATTAAATGTCGTGTGCTCTACTTTGAAAATTGTATTAAATGTCAAGCTAATTCCTGATAAACACTTAAATGCAGCCCACTTACGACAATAAAAGTGCCTGCTAAATAAATAAATAAGGAGGAGGCAGCACTCGATGATCATCACAATATGACATTTACATTCACTTGTTTAATTTGTGAGGCAATTGGATTCTTATGCTCCAAATGTTATTTAAAAAATAACAGGGCTGTGGCCATCTTTATTTATTTATTTTTTTAAAGAACACACTTTGATGTAGTTTGTGTGGCACAGAACAGAGGAAGATTTAGCTGCAGATGACTTCTTGAGCTCCAAGGTTCAGAAGCAGCACTAAACAGGCAATTGGACTCCATGTTTATGTCGCATTATTTGTACAGCAAAAACTCCAAGAAGGGTCTGTCAACTACACGACCCACCTGCTCAGTAGTCATTGATATTAAGTAAGATAACCCGGTAACACTTTACATTAAGTGTCCATGATTACACTGTAACTACTATGTAATTACCTGTATAAGTACAGTGTAACTATTAGTTATTACTGTGTACTTACTGTGTAATACAAAGTAACATTTGTGAACCTGGCCTGGATACAGACAGGCGGACATGTTGTTTTTTAACCACCACACGTTTATTTACACAACCATTTACAAGTATGGTCACTCGGACCCAGTCCACTAGTGCACAAAACCCCAATACTCAGTCCTGGCCACAAATGAATGCTCTTCGGGCCGCCTCCACACTCTCCTCGTGCCTCGTCCTCTTCCACCCGACTCTAGCCTCGAATGAAGGGAGACGGCCCCTTTTATACACGACCCGTATGAGCTCCAGGTGCTTCCGACACTCCCTCGTTGGCCACGCCCCAGCGTGGCGGAAGTGCCGGCTGTTCTCCCGGCAGCTCTCCGGGTATCCTCCTTATTCTTCCCCCCAGCACTTCCTGGTGTGGCAGAAGTGCTGAGGTAACAGGTCCCCAAGGCATTGGAGTGCCTCCTGGCGGTGACCACGGGCCCCTACAGGGTGGGGCTTCCATGCCCTCAACCTGTGGCCCCCAGAGCAACCAGGAAGGCAGCCCCCACGTGATCCCAGATGGGCACACGCCCACTTCCGGTCCTCCAAGGCGTCCCGGCCAGGTCGTCGCCCCTGGCATCCCCGACACATTATAGTTAATTACTCAGTTGTCATTGTTATTCCACAGTTTATATAATTACAATGTAACAATTTATCGCTGATCCAAAAACACTTACATAGTTACAATGTATCTGTACTTTCAAAATGTAATAAAAACATCAGAGTATGTAACTACAACTATGTGACAGATGTTCCATGGTCTGGAACATCTGTTCCTTCATCCCTATTCTCCATTGTGCCACAGCTATTTTGTGTTATTAGTGTGCATCACGGTTGTCAAACTCCGATCCTGGAAGGCCGCAGTGGCTGCAGGTTTTCATCCTAACCATCTTCTTAATTAGTTTTTGTTGCTTATTAACTTCTTTTGCCTTAGTTTTAATTAACTTGACTCAGGCCCCTTAATTGTCTGTTTTTCTTTAATAAGCAGCCAATGAGGCACAAAACAAGCCACCACATGACCAGCTCACCTGTGCCCATCGAACAAAATCTGAAAATAAAGAAAGGTGGAGGTCTCGCTAAGGTTGATCTCTCAGATCACCAAAACATTTGGACGTGTTCTTAGAAAAAAACCGAAAAATGAACAGTTTTGGAAATGTCTGCTGTAGCAGAATGAGAGCAGCAACAAGTCATAGAATTAAATAACCACTTTAATTAACAGCAAGAATGGGCTTCTCATTAAGAGATTGGTTGGAGTGAAATTGGTTGAGTTTGAAATCCCAATTTAGCTGGTCATCTGTTGGCTCGTTTCACATCTCATTTCTGTTTGGCGTCCATTTAATGAAGAAGGGAATGAATTCAGAGGACTGAATCCTTAAAAACAAGGCTATTAAAATGAAGGGAAAAATTAATTAGCAGTGAAAACTGGTCACTGATTACGAAAAGGGTTAGAATGAAAACCTGCAGCCCTCCAGACCCATAGTTCATAAACCCTGGTGTGCATCCTATAGAGTAAAAATTGTGAGTATGTCTAAGTGTTTACTTCGGTAACGTGTTTGTATTTGCACATTATGCGACTGATGACTTTGAAGTGTATTTATCATAGGTGTGCTGTATCACTGCTGTGGACCTTCCATGTTAAGTGATGTGACAATAAAGTGACTTGATATGGGCATGCTGAGAAAGACAGACATAGCTGGGCAGGACAAACACGTAATGCAAAGGCAGCTTAACGTTATCAGATTTGTTCAATTTGATTGGCTCCTCAATAGAGCAGAGCTGTGGATGTCTGTAGCTCAACTCTTTTGGGGGAGAACATGGGTCTTCATTATTTGGGGTGTTCAGAAGGAATGTCATGATAGATCAAAAAACATTTCTCAAAGCCATAACCTAATGAATAATTCTTAGTGTGAAGTTATAACATTACCCAGACTATTCTTTCTTTATTCTCTGTTCCATCACTATCCTATCATTATCTTTGTCTTAATGATCCAAAGTTTGGTAGCTGAATGCACATATGTATCTCCATCTTTTAAAGCAATGGTGTGAGGACATTATGCTTCACACCATTATTGGCTTTCGCGGTTGGCTCTACTCTCATCAACAATGGATGTAAAAATTACGACTCCAAAAATGAAGCAAATCAGAACTGGATGATGGGAGCTAAGTTTTCATTTATTTTTGTAATATTAATTGATGTTAAGGAAACATGGAATAAATTGTGACCTGTCATGATCAAACAATCACTCATATAGCCAAACCTGTCCTGAACATCATCTTTATGTTACAAAGCACAAGGCAGGGGCAAACTTCATTTACAGAACCTGGGTGGTGCAGGGCGGCAGCACTGTGCCATCCGGCAACCAATCAATCAACCATTGTTGTATGTAGTGCCTTTGATATAATGTACGCTAGAAGATAATGAAGAGGAATGCAGAAAACAAAGTGTTTTTCTGCTCTAATTGGTTTGGCCTCTTGGCAGCAGGTGATAGCCTGGCTGCAGGGTATGGAAGACTGCCACCCACCATGTGCTCACGATGGAGTGCAGGAGGCGGACTTCAAGATGTGGTGCAATCTGGCAAGTTAAAGTGCATTATGGGAATTTATAATTGTATCTTCTTCAAATTCCATATATGATATATAACCCTAACCCTAATTTGATTATATCTATAGGTGTTGGAAAAGGTTTTGTACTGAAAAAAGAAAAAAAAAAAACTAGAAAGAATGCCTGAGATTTGTTATTGTGCTACTAATCACCTTTTTATTTTTTCAGTGTAGAATTTAGTTTCTCATATTCAATTGTATTCAAATATTCTTTTTTTATTAAAAAAATATATATACTCTAAACTTAAAACATTCTCAAACCTGCCTCACCCATTTAAGGGGTGTACATTATGAAGATTAACTGTGGAAGCATTAGGTTTATTGGCTGGCCCAATATCTCATATAGAGCTGGCACACTGGCCTTGGTTTGCTCCTGCCTTGTTCCCTGACTGTCTAAATTAATTAATTGTAATGAGACAATGAGTATTATAGATTAAAGAATCAGGATCTAGAAAGGAGTAGAAGTTTGCTTTGTCATAATATTCACATCCAGCAATCAATATACAAGTATTGATACAAGAGACAATTAAAAGAGAATGTTGACATCTATCGTAACAGTCCTTGAATGCAATTCCAACTGTCCAGGGCCATTTGGCAGATAGGGTCAAGTTTAAAGAATTAAGCATTGGCAATGGAAAGTGCAAATCACCCTGGAATTGTGATCTCTAATCCCCATATATATTGAATGTTGGAAAAGGCACCATTTTGTCAGTAAGAAAGGAACCCTGTTGTACATAGGAGTCCTGAACATGACTGTTGTGATTAGGATTCTCAGACATGGGCCTCCTAAAATGACCACAAAGGCAGGATCCTTAAAGGATAAGTTTGGTATTTTTCAAGTCAAAGTTATTTCTGCACAAACGTGTCATCAAGTAGAAGAATAACGGCCCAGAAATATATTAAATTGGGACACCAGCCACATTGTCTTCTCTAATTTCCACTAAACGAAAAATACAAACTGTGCCTGATGGTGTGATCTCCATACTGAGCTTAAAAGCAACCAAACTGGATCAGTGACAGCTGTCCTTGGTGCGTGTCTTGGTCAAAAGGAATTTCTGTTTTGTGGTTAGCTCAGTCCAATAATAGACACCCTCTTTCTGGGGAGTCTGTTTTTTTTTTTAACATTTTATTGAGTTTATTAAAATCAACCAATATTCCATACAAGCAAGTCAAATGAGAAAGAGAACTAGGCCAACATAGTGAGACTTTAATAGTAGAAAAGGTAAGTAAATAAATAGAATAAAAAGGGGAAGAGAATACGCTTCTGAAATTTAAATCTTCTTCTTCTTCTTTTGGCTGCTCCCATTAGGGGTTGCCACAGCGGATCATCTTTTTCATATCGTCCTGTCTTCTGCATCTTGCTCTGTTTCACCATCACCTGCATGTCCTCTCTCACCACATCCATAAATCTTCTCTTAGGCCTTCCTCTTTTCCTCTTCACTGGAAGCTCTATCTTTAACATCCTTCTCCCAATATACTCAGCGTCTCTCCTCTGCACATATTATTAAATAGATCCAAGTCTGGGTTTTATAGCGCACCGACTGGAAGGGGTGAGGTCAGTTGCCCTCACGGGATGTTTTCTCTGTGCTGTAGGGGGAAAAAGAGACAACGTGGTTAGTGACAACACCCCCTCTCATCTCGGGGTGGTATGACATACTTCTGATAAGCCATGAAGGTGGTGCTCCAATGCGCATGCCTGACAGTTGCTGCATATGAATTTGCCACACAAAATTATGTTCTAAAGTTGAACTGTTTCTATAAATCAAAAAAAAAAAATGTTTTCTCTGCACTGGCGGCTTACATTGCAGTCTATGGGGCATGGAGGAAAAGCTTAAAAACCTATTAGCAAATGCGTCCATTTTTTAAAGCCAAGACAGTTGTCAAGTGTTCATATCTTGTGATTACACATACATTGTAAAATAGGTTATATGTGTCATTTTTTAACACAAAATCAGCATTACGTGATTCAGGTATTCTGAAGGAAGACCAGCTATGGGTGACAGCTCAGCACTTAAGTCTTCCAGCTCCACAACTTTTCACTTCCCACGGGGTGCAATTTACTCCTGAAAGACCAAATCACAGTAAACTTTCCATGCCACATAGTTGGTTGGCTTTGTTTTGATGTACTTCCCTGTTTACATGGCAATTCGCACAAGTGAATAGTAAGAAAAATCAAGAAAAATAGTACCAGGAATATGCAATTAAATGATCTCTTTTGTTGACATAAATATATGTTTGAAACATGGAAGGCGCCACTCTATACCTGACAACTGCCTTGGCTTGAAAAATGGATGTATTTGGTAGGTTTTTAAGCTTTCCCTCCGTACCTAGAGCCAGTGCTAGGTTATTTTGCACACAATGCCAAGCTTAATAGTGCACTAACTGACTGCTTGGTACCTAACCTGTGTGGCTGGGTTTTTCCCTCCTTATGATCCACACCCTATGCAAATGCCTAATTCGCCTTAATGGTGGTGCTGGCCCTGTCCGTACCCCATACCCTCCACTGTAAAGCGCTAGAGTAGGCAAGACAGTTTTAATTTATAGAAAGCACTTAACTTTAGAACACAATTTTACATGGCAAATGTATACATAGCATGTTTGTGAAGAAATAACTTTGACTTGAAAAATACTTATCCTTTAACCAGCCAGTCCAAGGAGATTTACCCCAAATCCAGCTTTCTTAAAAACTATAAACTGCAGTCTTCTATGCTAGTAGACTCCAAAAATGAAAAGCTGGCAAAATAATTACAAATGTCCCAAATTATAGAACAAGCCCCACCTGCAACAGGATAACCAATAACCTTCAACTTGTATGCAAATGGCAAACCTTTATTAATAATTTATTACAAAAAATAGAAAAGTACAAACCTAAATTCTCAAAAGAGTAAAAACTGGCAAAAAGGAGGAGGTGCCTAGAAAAGGCAATCCTAAGCAAACAAAGTTTTGTTAAGTGAGTAGTGGCATTGAAAATGAAAGTAACTTCTATTTATAGCAGGAAAGTATTGGAACTGTATAAAAATCTGTGCAATGTGCTCCTACACAATTGCCCTACCCTAATGTTAAAATAGATAACAGAAAATAAAATAAGAAATAATGTGAAACATCTGTGATATCCAGCACACTGTACACTGGTACTGTGAGTGCTGTGCAGAATGGAGGCAGAACCTCTTCATTTTTCCCAGTTGATTCTGGGGTTCGTCAGGGGTGTGTTTTTGCTCCTACTCTGTTCAGTGCTTGTATGGACTGGGTGTTGGGCAAAGCCATGGGGTCCAGTGGCTGTGGGGCATCTATTGGTGAAGAAGGATTCATGGATCTTGACTTTGCTGACGATGCTGCGATCTTCACAGAGTCAATGGAGGCTCTGATCGGGGCTCTTGAGAGACTGAGCGAGAAGTCTGAGTATCTGGACTTGCGAGTGTCCTGATAAAAACTATAAGCCATGCCTTTAATGACCTCTTGGGCTCAGTCATCAGCAGCGTGCCTGTTTGCGGAGAGAGTGTCGACCACATTGTGAGGCTTACTTACCTTGGCAGTGGCAGTGACATTCATGTCTCTGGTGACTCTTCCTATGAAGTCAGTAGATGGATTGGGAGAGCGTGGGGGGGTCATGAGGTCGCTGGAAAGGGGTGTGTGGCATTCCTGATATCTATGCAAAGGGATGAAGGTTCAAGTCTTTAGAGCCCTGATGCTTCCTGTCTTGCTATATGGTTGTGAGACTTGGACACTATCCAGTGACCTGAGACGAAGACTGGACTACTTTGGTGCTGTGTCTCTCTGGAAAATCTTTGGGTACCATTGGTTTGACTTTGTGTCGAATGAGCAGTTGCTCATGGAGTCCCGAATGAGGCACATTACCTGCATTGTGAGGGAGCGTCAGTTATGGGACTATAGCTTTGTGGTGCGATTCCCCAAAGGTGATCTGGCTTGCAGGATCCTCATTGTTGAGGACCCAAGTGGCTGGACCAGGCCAAGGGAATATCCACGTAACACCTGGCTGTGGCAGATATATGGCCATTTCCGGACAGTGAGACTGGACCGCGTGTCTGCCTGGGGGGTTGCCAACCAGGATCCCGAGTTGTTTTGTCGTGTGGTGGGTGTGGCAATGTGCTGTACCAGTGCATGCTCCCCAACCTGACCTGACCTGACCTGACCTGTGAAACATCAGCATATAGCATTTCATATCATATACATAGCAACATATTTGGTAGGGTGGACAAGAGCTCCTTATGAACAAATGTTATAGTGAGTGGCAGAGATATTTTAAATTCTCCCTTCTAGGAGTTGTTGAACTGAGTCAGTCCACTGAATTCCTTTCTAATCTTTCAGCAGGTGACAAAGACATTACCAGAGTCAAAAGCACAAAGTGAAGCATGAGTTCCTTCTCTGATTTTCTTTTTCTCCTTGGTCTGGTTGTTCAAGAGTTAAGTCTCGATGAAGGTCATTCCTCAGATTAAATAAAAGTTCTGACACTTTGATATGTATGCAGCTATATTTTGTATTTGTAATGAGTTCCTAATTTATTAGCCATGGAACACCCAGAGGTTTGTTTTGTCCATAAATGCTGTTGAGTGAATTTTTGGTTTTCTTCTTCCCTGTTATCAACGGTCCAGATGTCCATTGTAATATCAACATGGACTTATACTGTCGTAATTTTTTAAATGTCAATTAGTTTAAAATTGCTCTGTTTAACACTATTGTAAATTTGAGTGTGTGCACTGTGAAATTTGTACAATTTGTAATTTATTACCTGTAAGATCTTTATAGCACTCTGAACCCATACTCATTGAAGAGCATGTCAGACATGCAGACAAAGATATTTGTGTGAAGGGGAATCGGGGGGCAAGAAAGAGAAGGATGCACAGCCACTAACCTCTCTTCCCTTTAAATCCTTAGAGTGGATGAGAAGCCCCTTGAAAACAACTGATGTCACTTCCAGTCCTGCTCCTTTAAGAACTGCCACCGTAAGTAGGCAATCGTTGTTGAAACCGGTGTTGGAAGAAGTACATCTCCACCTCAGGCCTTGGAAGCTAGAGAAGCTTAGCACTTTTGGTTCAAACCATCTTCCAAACTGACTGACTAAGCGTGGCTATTTCCACCTGGGACCCAAAAACTTTGATGGTATCTATTTTTCTTACAAGTACTATACAACAATAAATTCTGTACAACCATGCCTACATCAGACAGGATACTGAAAGAGAGTATCAAAGGTAGATGCAGTAACGCCGGGCTCAGATGATGGCTTCCCTGTTACAAAGGCTGAACAAGATAATCCCATGTGCTGCAAAGAAATCGATCATCACCTGTTGCATATCAAAGTGAGAAGCATCTCTGAAAGCAAGCTTGGAGTTGGCTTTGATAGGCCCGAAGACGTCTCCTGGTAAGATGAAAAGTTTCTATTTTGTGTATTACATTTGTAGCCATTTTTCTTCCCCCTTATACAGCTTAGGAGTGCTCATTCAAGTACAGACATTATGTTTGTAATTGCCATAATCAAATTTCATATTGCTCTTGTTCATTATATGTGTATGATGGATGTTTAGTGTTGCAGTGCAAGTCGGTAAATCTGTAAATAGTTCTGCTTTTTTAGCGTATGTTTGGAATTTGAATCTTTATCCAGTTTGTCTCTTTCCATATTTGTATCCTTGATACAGAGGAAGTAGTACTGGACACATAGTCTGGTTTTACTTTTTCACCTACTCTGAGGAATAGTAGCATTTACTCAAGCCATCCACACCATATCAGTCCCTCTTTTTCTTGTATTTTGCCTTTACATTTTTTGCTTAATACATATTTAAATATTAAAGAATATATTTTTTTATTTTTGGCCAGCGGTTTCCATGGTTCCCCTCTCCCAATTCTGAATTATCACATTAAAGTCTTTTGCCAAATATGCTGCACTGAAAGCCTACTTCTATATTTTTGGGTAAGGATAATTTTGGATAGTAGGCTGCTGTGGAGAATTTGAGGCCACTCCCGAGGAAAAGCTTTTTTTTTTTTTTTTTAATTTTGTGATCTGGAAAAAAAATAACACAGAGTGATTTACCACTGTGAGACAATGACAAAAGAGGTGGATAGTGATGGGTAGTCGGAACGGAGGCAAACATATACATACAGTACTGGTCAAAAGTTTTAAAATACCCCCATTTTTGGTTGAAATTTGTGCAGTTCCAAGTCAGGTGAATAACCTGAAATTATATAAAGGTAAGATAGATAGATACTTTATTAATCCCAAGGGGAAATTCACATAATCCAGCAGCAGTATACTGATACAAAAAAAAATATTAAATTAAATAGTAATAAAAATGAAAAATTAAGAAAATAAAAATAAAAAAGCAGACAATAACTTTGAGTAATGTTAGCATTTACTCCCCCGGGTGGAATTGAAGAGTCGCATAGTGTGGGGGAGTAACGATCTCCTCAGTCTGTCAGTGGAGCAGGACAGTGACAAAAGTCTGTCACTGAAGCTACTCCTCTGCCTGGAGATGACACTGTTCAGTGGATGCAGTGGATTCTTCATGATTGACAGGAGTTTGCTTAATGCCCGTCGCTCTGCCACAGATGTCAAACTGTCCAACTTTGCTCCTAGAATAGAGCCTGCCTTCTTAACAAGTTTGTCCAGGCGTGATACGTCCTTCATCTTTATGCTGCCTCCCCAGCACACCACCGCGTAGAAGAGGGCACTCGCCACAATCGTCTGGTAGAACATCTGCAGCATCTTATTGCAGATGTTGAAGGATGCCAACCTTCTCAGAAAGTATAGTCGGCTCTGACCTTTCTTACATAGAGCATCAGTATTGGCAGTCCAGTCCAATTTGTCATCCAGCTGCACTCCCAGATATTTATAGGTCTGCACACAGTCACCTCTGATGATCACAGGGTCCATGAGGGGCTTAACTTTTAACTTTTAACTTCCAGAAGTTAAAAAAAAAAAAAAAAAAGTGAAAGTTTAAGTTACCAAAAACTGAAAAACTGTCATTTTCAGACTTATACAAAAAGGCCGTTTTCCAAGAACAGGCAATGAGTAAATAACAAAGTTTTTCTACAATGATTGAAGTTAACGAAGTCTTGAAAGCTGATGCAAACAATTCCTAAAGGTGTCCCAACTGTTGTTGATTACTTACAAACTCTTTGCCTGTAGGAATAACTTGTGTTGCTACACCCTCTGAAGCATTATTTGGACAATATTTTGTGATTACAATAGTGAGAAAAATGCAGTTTACAAAGAAAGACAGACAGACCCTTATAACCATTAAAAGTGTACGTCTTTCCTTTAGAGAAATGCAAAGAAAACCAAGGTGTCAATGAGTACAGTTTCCTGCACCATCTAAAGGAATGTAGAAACTAGAGGAAACTCTAATAGAAACTGGCCTGGCATGCCGAAAGCCACAACAGAATCAGAAGACATGTTTATGAGATTCAATGGCTTGTATGACAGTGTTGTTTTGAAGCCATTCTTGTGTGGCTTTGGCTTTATGCTTAAGGTCATCCTACTGGAAGACAAACCTTCTCTCTAGGTGCAGATTTCTTGCAGACTGCATCAAGTTTTCTGCCAGGATTTCCCCCTACCTGGCTACATTCATTTTACCCTCAAAAGCCTTTCAGGGCCTTCTGAAAATAGGCAATATACACATTTTGACAATGTGCAGTATTCAAACATGACGTTTACTCTGATGGAGAAATAGCTCAGTTTGTTTCTCATCAGACCATGGATCCTTCTCCCAGCTGAATTCAGAGTCTCCCATTGTGCCTTCTGCCAAGATGTCCTGTGTGTATTTTTCTCTTTGTGACTCTTCCATTTAGCTGTGACTGATGAAGCACCTGCATGCTGTTGTTGTTGGCACCATCTCTTTAATCTGAACCACTGTAGCCTTTATCTCCTTCAGGGTTCCCAGAGGTCTCCTGTCAGCCTCCTTCACTCTTCATCTTCTTGCAGAATCACTTAGCTTTTGTGGACGGGCTGCTCTTGGCAGATTTACAGCTGTGACATGCCCTTTCCATTTCTTAATAGGATATTCAGTGACTTGGTTATTTTCTTACAGTATCTCCATCACCCGACTTTTGCTATTCATGGAGTTCCTTGGAGCATCCCATTGTCTTCCTTATGTAGGTTAGGCCACCATAGGTGCATTTAGACAACAATCAAGTGAAACCCCAGAAAGAGGAGCTCCATTGAACTAATTTTGTGACTTCTAAAACCAGTTGGCTGTCCCGGTGATGATTTAAGGCAGGGGTGTCAAACTCCAGGCCTGGAAGGCCCCAGTGGTTTCAGGTTTTCACTCTAACCCTTTTCCTAATCAGTGACCAGTTTTCATTGCTATTTAACTTCTCTTCCCTTCATTTAAATAGCCCTGTTTTTAAGGATTCAATACTCTAAATGTATTCCTTTCTTCATTAAATGGCAGCCAAACAGAAATGAGATGTGAAACGAGATGACCAGCTAAACTGGGATTTCAAACTCCAACCAGTCTCTTAATGAGAAGCTGATTCTTGCTGTTAATTAAACCCATTATTTAATTCCATGGCTTGTTGCTGCTATCACTCTGCAACAGCAGACATTTACAAAACATTTGATTTTTCTGTTTTTTCTAAGAACACCGTCAATGTTTTGGTGACCTGAGAGATCAACCTTACTGAGGCCTTCACCTTTCTTTATTTTCAGATATTGTGTGATGGGCGCAGGTTAGCTGGTCATATGCCGGCTTGTTTTGAGTCTCATTATTGTTTGGCTGCTAATTAAGAAAAAAGAGACAACTAAGGGGTCTGAGTGAAGTTAATTAAAACTAAGGCAAAATAAGTTAATTAGCAGCAAAAACTTGTCACTAACGAAGAAGACGGTTAAAATGAAAACCTGCAGCCACTGCGGTCCTCCAGGACTGGAGTTTGACACCCGTGATTTAAGGGTAATAAATAATAATAATTCTTTATATAGTACTTTTCTCACTATTTAAAGCACTATATATAGTGAGTGGGGAGCCACTTCAACTGCAACTAATGTGCAGCATCCTCCTGGATGATACAACGGCAGCCATTTTGCATCAAAACATTCACCACACATGAGCTATTTGGTGGTGATGTGGTGGAAGAGAAAGCAAGTTACAGAAAGGGGGTGATTAAGGGGCCAGAATGACTAGGCCGTGGAGAGCAATTTAGCCTGGAAATTGGGATACAGCCTACCCTTTACAAAGGATGCCCAGCGATCTTTTATGACCACAAAGAGTCAGGACCTCGAATTTTACGTCTCATTTCAAGGACGGTGCCTTTTTTACAGCACAGTGTCCCCGTCACTGCACTGGGGCATTGGGATCCACAGTCAGACCACTGGGTAAGCACCTCCCGCCAGTCTCACCAATGGCACTTCCAGCAGCAACCCAAGTTTTCCTTAGATGGTCTCCCATCCAAATACTGGCCAGGCCTAAACATGCTTAGCTTCAGGTGGGTGACCACTTCTGAAGTGCAGGTGGCATGGCTGCTGACCAAAGGGTGAATACTTATGCAATCAGTTCATCTGGTTGTTAATTTACACCACTTAATATAGATCTGTTTTCACTTTGATAATAATGTGACTTTTTTCTGTTGGTCAGTGTGAAAAAGGTCAAATTATACCCACTGTGATTTAAAGTTTTACATCTAGGAAACGTAAAAACTGCCCAGTGGTGAGTACTTTTCATAAGTTACTGTGCAGTGTATTGACAGAACCTTCTCAAATCTGTTTAAACTAATTTAGAACAGTGAAGGGCTTAAGTCTATTCAAGCAGTATCAGGTTTACAGATTTACAAATACGACACAGTAATATTAAAATGCATAACCATGAAACATGTCTCACAAAAGTCACCTGTCTGTTAACAGGGTGACCCAGTAGTACAGTTGTTAGTGGCTGCTGACTAATGGAGGCAGCATCTCTGGCTCTAGTGCTGACCCCGGCCCCTATCCAAGTGGAATCTGCACATCCTCTCTGTATTTATTTTACTTCAAGTACATTGGTTTTCCTCCTAAATAGCAAAGACTTATGTGTTTTTTAGTTAACTGGTGACTCTGAATTGACCTTATGGGCAGGCGCATGCCTAAATGGGCTTTGTGATGAACTGGCAGTCCATCCCTGGTTAATACCTGACTTGAGCTCAGTGGAACAGAGATTGGTTGCAGCCTTCCACCACCCTAAGTTGAATTAATTAAGCAGCTTTGAGAAAGTTGTGTTATTTATTGAAGTGAATGCTATTACATAAACTTTGCCTGAAGTATAAGTATTCCAGAAGAATTAGCGCTATAAGTAGGAGTTTGTAATTTTTGACATATGAGCTCATTAGAACACCAGTGCCTTATAATATCCAATAGGAATATTGAAATATCTTCAGGTTGAGGTTTAATTAATAAGTATTATTTTTCTAAAATGCTAATTTCTGAAGTGACCTGAAATGTGTTAAAATCTAATTGATTTATTGTTCTATTAATAGTATATGTTGACATTACGTTTTCACACAGTTTTTTCAAATGTTAATAACTTAAAAAAAGAATTAGAGCCAAAACTACCGTATGCTTTTATCTTCTTTATCTATCCTCTTTTAAATTCACAGAAGGTGTTATGAAGAAGGCTTTATTTTGCTGTTGCCTCTTATAATGAATACCACATACACTTTTGTTACAAAAATATACAACCACTTAAATTATTTAGGGAAGCACGGAGGTGCAGTATTTTACAATGCTACCTCAAAGATCCAAGCCTTCTGAGCTTGAATCCTAGCCCAGCGCCTGATTGTGTGGAGTCTGCATGTTCTCCTCATGTCTGATGGGTTGTCCCCTCACATCCCTACCATTGCACATGTTAGGTTGATAGGAAATTCCAAATGGGCCCTTTGTGAGTGAAAGTGTCGGCAGTCATTGTTTGCTTCTCCTCCTCAACATGATATACGAGCACGGTGTACCGTGAAATCCTGAGTGAAACAGAAGAGGAACTCCTGAGCATGTGCTTCTCACTTTCCAGGTGGGCTCAAGAACAGCAACATCATCCAGGAAATTTTTGGATGGTCACTAAAAGCCAAAGGTCCATGGACTGCCGAGTGAGGGTGATCAAGCAGTGTGTGGGTCAGTCCCCTTTCTAATCCTGAGGACAACTGCTAAAAAGAGAGACTCGAAGCATCAAGACAGCTCACCTAGAAGGGTCTTTGCTCTGAGGGGGCTGTTCATACTGCAGGCTCAACATGGGGACGTGTGCTACCAGAATAGCCCTGAAAATTGATTGCACTGAGATGATACCAAGTTAGGTGGATTGTCCAATAATCTTGAATCTATTAAATTATTACAAAGGGACTTGAACAGCATACAGGTTTTGGCAGATTTGTGGCACATGACATTTATTGTAAGTAAATATAAAGTATTACATGTAGGAAATAAAAATGTAACATTTGAATACATAATGAGAGGTTTAAATGGTGAAAATACGCCTTATATGAAGGATTTAGGAGAGGCAATGGACTATCAACTTCCAGACATCATTCAGAAGCCATTAATGAGGCTAACAAAATGTTGGGTTATATGGCACCCTGATATGTGGAGTTCAAGTCCAAGGAGGTTTTGCTCAAGGCTTTATATCGCACTGGTGAGGCCTCATCTGGAGTACTGTGTACAGTTTTGGTTTCCTGTCTTCAAAAAGGACATAGCAGTGCTAGAAAAAGTCCAGAGAAGAGCGACTAGACTGAATCCAGGGGTACAGAGGATGAATGTTGAGGAAAGATTAAAAGAGCCGAGTCTTTTTCGGTTTAAGCAAATGGAGATTAAGAGGAGACCTGATTGAAGTGTTTAAAAATTATGAAGGGAAATAGTATAGTGGATCAAGGTGTTTACGTTAAAATGAGATCATCAAGAATGCTGGTACACAGTTGGAAACTTGTTAAGGATAAATTTCATACAAAAATGTACGTTTTTCTACACACAGAGAACCACAGACACATGGAATAAGTGACCAAGGAATGTGATAGGCAGTAGGATTTGAGGGACCTTCAAATCTTGACTTGACGTGATTTTGGAAGAATTAAGTGAATAGGACTGGCACACTTTGTTGGGCTGAATGGCCTGTTCTTGTCTTGATTTTTCTAAAGGACAGGAATGTTTTTTACCTATTTTCTTTAAGAACCGCAGAATATGTGTGTGTGTGTGTGATCAGCTATGTCCATTACAGGTTACAGATATTTAAATCATTAATAATTCTTAAACATGTATATATTGCTTTGCACAGTGAATTGTGAGGTACTTCAGCCACCACTAATGTGCATCATCAACCTGGATGAGGCGATGGCAGCCATTTTGTACCAGTGTGCTCACCACACATGACCTTATTAGGTGGTGAACAGGTGAGAGAGACAATCAGAGACAGGGGGTGATTAGGGGCCAGAATGACTAGGTGATGGGGGTCAGTTTAGCCTGGACATTGGGATACACCTTTCTCTTTACATAGATTGCCCAGAGATATTTGGTCTCCCCTGGAAATACTGGCTTGTGCCTGAACTTGCTTAGTTTTAGGTGGATGACCTCTTCTGAACTGTACAGTATGTGTTATGGCTGCTGACTGTTTATAGTCTCTAGAAACACTTTTATAAAAAGCTAAAGGTGCAATTACCTTAGGATAGAGGGTTTGTGCAGAGCATGTCCTTCACTATTAATGACTCCATGGTAGCATTCACAAGCACTTTGGCAGCAGTTGTCCCAGAGACCGTGCGTCTTATTGGGAGGTCAACAAACATGGGCATGCCTCCAGATAACGCAAACTTCATCCCAGCAGTAGAGTGTCTTACTGACGTCATGACTTGTGGGATGATAGAATAGACTCCCTGTAGCATCAAGTGGGATTGGGCAGTAAAACCCCACATCTGTATAAAATGCCTGCATGGATGCTAGGGGTCGTCTTTTGGCCAATTCAACCTGCTGATCATCAGAGTTATGGAGTGGATAGTGCTTTGGGGTGGACCTCTGAATTACATAGTGAAGTAGAGGCTGTGGAAGAGAGCTTTGTGCACTTTGGGCTTATTTAACCTTATTTTGGAATTATTCATTTTTCCTTTCTTTTGAAAGAACTTCCTGGACTTTATTCATATTGTTTGGGAAATCAAAAACCTTTTTACTTTCCCCACAGAGCTCTAGAAGGTGCAGTTTGTACATACTTGTGAAGAGTCATTATTTGTCCTTTTTACATTACTGGACTGACTGTGTTGCTGAAGTTGCATGCCACTTTTTTTTGTTTTTACGTGCACTTGTTCCAATAAAAGGACAGCTTTTGTTTGCACATCAAAATGATCCTGCATGTATCTCGCTCCCTGTTGGTTTTCCAGTCAGTACATGAACTCCTAGATGCCCAGGGAATAAGGTCAGTAATGGGACACCACAGTATGAGGTATGCATTTTCTTACTCGTTGGCTGAGACTGTGTACAGGATTGGGCCCGGTGATGGACTGGTGACCTATCTGGAGCTGGTTCCTACCTCGAGTGTGATGTTTCTGCAATAGGCTTTGGTCTCCCACAAACCTTAAATGGATTACATGAATTTGTGAATGGTATGCTATTGTATGTTAAATAATTTACCATATTAAAAAATGTGCTAACAATATTGCACCCTTTGGAGGGAGAACAGTGAGTTCATTTTGTAGGACAGGATCTATTTTTGAATAGAAGTCTGTGTGGAACTTAAACTTCTTAAAGTAAAATTCTTGATATAAGCAGAGCAGATGAAAATCATCTGGGGCACCCAGACTGGCCCACAATGGTCATAATGGCCTAAACTTAGGTTAGTAAACATGTCATGACACCTATTTCCAGAAGTCCAGTGCTGTCTGTTTTAGCATAGGCCACTATGATTAGACAGGATAAGACACCATAACTAACAGTAAGTAGTAAATCCCTGGAAAAGGACAAGCACATCCTGCATTCTGTATGTACAATGAGTATTCCCAGGAGCCTGTTTCAGGATAAGTGGGATTTCCTGTAAACACAGAAATATCTTTCCTTTGTTATTCTCATACACTGCTAAAACTAGCTATTGGGTCTTTTTATTTATGTGGGATAAAGAGCGTG
>JANRMT010062850.1:11864604-11933028 GCA_026402145.1 Polypterus bichir lapradei | reverse complement strand
ATCTGATTTTTCAGATAATATTATGCCTTTATGTTTTTTTTTTTGTTTGCTTGATGGTAAAAAAAGAAAAAAGCTTGCCAAAAATACTGCAAAGTACACAAATCGTAATATATCATCAGGTCAGTTCAGAAAAATATGCTGACATAGTGGTTGAGAGCTAAAAAGAAAGGGAGTAAGTCAACAGGAAAGAAGATGTGTCAGACAAGGAGGGCAAAAGCTATAATACAAATGAATTGGGTAAAGTGTGCAAAGTGGAACCCTTTAAACTCTGCTCCATTGTTTTGGATCCGGCAGTGAGACTGAAAAAATAATGCTAAATTAAAAAAAAAACAAAAAAACTGCATATAATCATTAACTTCTTCATTGTTAGAATTACAGTGCTTTGCCCTTAAAATGCCATAATGCATATTTTGATGCCATGTGGCAATATTTTTCTTTCTTACCTCAATGATGGCTGAATTATTGTATTAAAGCAACACCTGCTCCCAGTTTGGTTTTCTTGAATTTCCTGATTCAGTTGTGTACAATCTGATAGAAAGACAATCTACTAAATAAGATAGGTGTTTCAATATTTTAAAATGACACCACACTCCACTTTCTGTTTAACACGTTCTGATTTTTTTTTTCTGTTTCTTTGATAAGACATTTTTGAATCTTGCAACTATTGGTGTTGTAATTTGGATACACAGTGTCAGTTCTTTACCATCCATATACAGGTATGTTCTGACCCAGTAACGTCTGCCCTTCAAAATGACACATAGGCCATGGGTCTTCAATAATGGGTTTGTATGCTATGAATGCTTATTAGAAAACAGTAAAAGCCAAGAAAAAGAATCCTTTTACAAAAACAGTAACACTAGACATATTACTATTACTCTTTTTTATTCCTAAGTGTTCCTGACCCATCCAGTGAAACTTTAAAAGCCTTTTCCGACACCTATGGAAACAAGAATAACGCTCAAAGTGCATTTTTTAGTAAAATCCTTAAAGTATTGTGCTTTTGTGCAACTTTTATCTGCTGTAACATATTTGTAAAACATAACTAATTCTCCAGGTGCAAAAATTATGAAGCAGAAATATTTGACCTTTACTTTGAGGATCAGAATAAAAATATTGAATGAAGGATGAAGTAGCAGAAAATGGACAAAAATAAAGCTGAGTTTAACGGTTTGTGCATGTTATGGAAAAAACCTTGCTCCATTTTCAAAGCAGTCATTCACGGAGACCAGATGGGAATGCAGAGCAATTCTTTATTTGCACATCGATATGTGCATAAGGAGCAATCAATAATACAGTGTACTTGCTTTTAAGTTTTTCTGCTACCATTGCCTCATCTAATACATCACATCATCAGACTCTTAATATTCATAGCTTTATTATTTCACCCAGTCATCTAGTGCCGCCAGTATTTTCTGACTCCTTTCGACTCTCCCAATTACCTGAATGTTGCTTCGCTAATAGTGGTGATTTGACAGTTGTCCTATTGATCTTAACACCTCTTCATAGGAGGGGTGTTTGGGCTTTCCCATTAGTTTATCCTTGGGGTGTCTGTTACTCATTTACCACATTCTATCCTTGGAAAAATCAAGCTGCTAGTTTCTCTAAGGGGAGGAAGACAGACCCCATGTGCTCAAGCTTTAAGCCACATTTAGTTAAATCGTTTAGTTACCTTCAGTCCTTTTCCTTATATTTTAATAATTCATTATTACAAAACTTCATTTAAGTACATAATTGTAAAAAATTGGAAAAGATTATACAGGGTGACACAGAAAAACGGGAACTTTTGAAATTCCGTAGTGGCAGCCATGTACAGTTGGCAGCACTGCAGAACAGGGACCTTGAGCTGTAAACAGTCTCGCCATTTAGTAATTTAGTAATCAATTGCAAGGCAATCAATAGCAGCTGTGCGAGAATTGTTCGGTAACTGTGTCATCTCAAGATTCTGTGACATTCCCTGGCCCTCAAGATCACCGGATTTGTCCGTTTGTGATTTTTTTCTTGTGGGGCTACCTTAAGAGTTGGGTCTACACGACTGGGCCAAGGACACTGAATGAATTGAAACAAAGAATTCAAGACGAAATTCGTGGTATCCCAGCTGAGATGTTTCAGCGATCAATGGGGAACCTCAACAGCAGATTGGAAGAATGCATACGTACAGGAGGACGCCATCTACAGGACGTAATTTTCAGACATTGATAATTTGGATTACTGTCTCTTAAAAGGCAAGTTGTAGTGGTTCAATTGCTGTCAATAAAATTTTTTTGTTGGATTTCTTCTATTTTTATTGGGTTTTTCAAAAGTTCCCGTTTTTCTGTGTCACCCTGTATATTAACTAAAAATTCCATAAGCCCACTCCCAAAAATGCAAACAAGTTCACCTGTACGTCCGAATGTTATTAACATTAACTTTCATGTGTTGTGATGACACTCCCCCTGTGCCTAAATCTAAATATGTTGGTTGCAGTCACCACTGGCCGATTTATTTGTGCTGCTTAGGACTTTCATTAAGGGACTGATCTTAACATGACACATTGCAAAGAATAAACATGTGATGGAGTTTGTCCACCTCGGTTTTGTTTCTGGGATGCAATTTTAACTCTACAAGTTTATTTTTGTTACATGGCTAACACGTGGCATTGGGGTGAGCAACAGGATGTGGGACGCACACTCTCAAAATGTGTTGTGGATCGATAGTGATGTGGGCTTTACCCGCATTGTAATCATGCATTCTATTCCACAAACACTGAACCCCTTCACAATCCAGTGGTCCCTTAGTTAACTTGTTCTATTGCTGAACCTGTGAAAAAGTTTAAGAGAACATCGAAAGAATCCGCAGAAATCAGCACGAAAGAATGGTGTGTCGATTTGACGTTGTGTTTTCAAGCTGAAAGCTACAGTCCCTTTCCTGATTTGGGCAAGAAAAGTTTTTTTTTTTTTTACATTTGTATTTCCATGGTTTTGTGTTTTCTCTGCATGTGTAGGCTGC
The DNA here is from genome assembly GCA_026402145.1 of Polypterus bichir lapradei. Lineage (NCBI taxonomy): Eukaryota > Metazoa > Chordata > Cladistia > Polypteriformes > Polypteridae > Polypterus > Polypterus bichir. The sequence continues at coordinate 11,930,043 of JANRMT010062850.1, read as the reverse complement.
AATGTTATTCTTGTTATGTTTGTCACTTTTTAATTTTTATCATTATACTTTTAAATGTCTTTCTGGGAAATTATTCAGTAGTAAATCATTTGATCATTCAAATTATATTTGTGTGTACTGTTTTGGACATGGATGAGTTGTTACAGAGTAGTTTCTTTACCATAAATATTTAAATACCATTGATCGCTCTTGCCAGGCACATTTTGATTTGTCTGTCGAAATTCGGGTTGTTGAACTTGTGTTTCTTTTCTGTGCAAACCTGTGGCATTGCATTGAGCAGAAGAAAGATTTATTTTTTTAACTTGTGGATACGCTCTCTAAAAAATGTACTGTGGATCAATATATATATATATATATATATATATATATATATATAAGAGAGAGAGCACAAGAGTTTACCAAAACAATTTTTTCAACCGTGAAATCTGAAGCAATACCCTTAATGTGAAGGCATTTGTTGGGCACAGTTTTTATCCAGTGCTCATAAAGGCATCTGCCAGAACCTTGCTGTCCATTCTTTTTGCCAACTAGTAATTATTTTCAGGTCATTTTTTTTTTGTTTTATAACTAATATGTTAAACATGTTTGTTAAAAATGTTTTAGCCTATTTGAAATTTGTTCTCCTTTAGGAAAGGCTGGTGGGGGATTCAAACACTTTTTGGATGCCCAGGCTAGAACCCCATTCCTCTGACCTAACACCCTTCATACCCACACCCCCAATGCATGGGTTTCAACTTGTTGCTATGTGCTATTTGAAGTCATGCTTTAATTACTTCTCCGCCTTCCTCTTTTTTTTGACCTTTTATTCTACTTACAGAACACTCATTGCCACGTTTTCCTTGAAATGACTAAAACAAGAGTCTTCATCTGTCACCTCCTTGAATTGGATCGCAAGATTCTTTATTTATCACATGCATAGTTATACAGGACAACACGCAGTGAAATGCATCCTGATCCGCTTATCAAAACTATGCAAAGTTAGAAGAATATCAGTTAGATTAACAAAGAGTCATAGATTGAAAGATAACAGTAAAGTAGAACATAATAAATAAGTAAAATTATGTGAATAAAGTAGAATTAAGTATTAAGGTGCAATAGTGCAGTGATTATTGTGCAAAGCCAAAGTCAGACAGGTGCATAGTTAAATGACAGACCAATTCCAAAACAAGGTAAGGGTAGATGGCATAGTTCAACTTACAGTCCAGTCTAAGTATGTGGACTGTGTAACTTAATCCTGATACTCTGTATGCTCAATTTCCTCATAATAACTATTCAGGGTAGCTCTAAAATCCGTACTGACCCCTACTCTCTTTTCTGTTTCTTTTTCCGGTTTCTTTGTGGTGGTGGCCTGCGCCACCTCCACCTACTCAAAGCTTCATGATGCCCCAACAATGATGGATGGACTAAAAGGCAGAATTCTACATGACCATCATCATCAAGCCTTTCCGTGAGAACCCTAAATCCAAAGAGGACTGTTTCATCTATGTTAGGTAGAATACCCAAAGGGGACTGGGTGGTCTCATGGTCTGGAATCCCTACAGGTTTTTTTTTTTGTTTGTTTTTTCTGTCCCCCCTGGCCATTGGACCTTACTCTTATTCGATGTTAATTAATGCTGATTTATTTTGTTTTCGTATTGTGTTTTTTATTTTTCTATTCTTTATTATGTAAAGCACTTTGAGCTACTGTTTGTATGAATATGTGCTATATAAATAAATGTTGTTGTTGTTGTTGGAGGGTCATGGATGAGAAGGCATGTTTTGATTTAGCAGTCTTACGGCTTGAGGATAGAAACTCATTCTGAGTCTCTCTGTCCTGGCCAGGATGCTACAAAACTTTTTGCCTGATTTTAGCAGATGAAACGGGCTATTGCTGGGATGAGAGGAGTCTTTGATGATCCTGAGAGCTCTGGTCCTATATCTTCTGGTGTAAATGTCCTGCATAGATGGTACAGCTGACCTGCAGCAGTGTTCTGCTGCACAGATCACTCTCTGTAGGGCTTTACGGTCCTGAACACAGCAGTTTCCAAAACCAGGATGTAATGTTGTGTGTCAGGATACTTTCCACAGCACCAGAGTAGAAAGTCTTTAGAATCCCTGAAGAAACCCCAAACTTCCTAAGCTGTCTGAGATGGTAGAGTCTCCGCTTTGTCCTTTTGGCCTGAACTTGGATGTGATCCTCAGAGATGTGAACCCCCAAGTATTTAAAACTGTTCACCCTTTCCACTTGAGTCCCGTTAATGATGAGGGGCTTATAGTCCCACTGCTGTCTCCTGCTGAAGTTCACCACCAGCTCCTTGGTTTTGCGTGTTTTCACCCGTGCAGGACTCTTTACTATTCCTTGATTCATTGAAGACATAAAAGAGCAGGGCTAACTGGCTTACCTTTCAAGGAAAGCCTGTGTTAAATCCATAGTTGTCTAATGGACTCTGTACACATATCGGCCGGTCCCGCACCTGCACTGCACCTTCCTTTTGGTGCAGATGAAGATCCCACAGAGGGAAGGGTGTAGCACTAAACTCTGGGTCCTATACATGAGCAGTCTCTGTGGGCCCCTTCCTCTCAAAGAGAAACTCTGTACTCCAGGCTTCAAAGACCCTGCATAGCCCACCAGTGGGTAGTGGGTAATTATTACCTTCCAACAAAACACAATGCCCATGCTCGCACGGACATCTATTTTTGAAGTTGACGGGGCCAGTGTGCTTTGACAGAAGGGTCTATTTTTTGTTGCGTGATGAGTACTATTCTTTTGTATATTTACGCATTCATATTGTTTGATTTGGACCGTGTGCCGTCTCGCTTCACGAACGGCTGAGGATGGGTTTGTCAAGGACTGGGATGTGAACGCCTTTTGGCTTTGTTTAATAGCCCATTGAGAAAGATTCCAGGGATTATTGAAGAAGAACACTGCTTTGCTTTAGAGCTACGACAAAAAGACGTCGAATATGAAAATGAACAGTTTAAAGAAAATTGTTAGTTACCATCGCCAGGAGTTGAACCCAGATCTGCAGGTTGAAGGCACAACACCAATCGGTGGAAATGCAGCAGTCAAACGGTGTTTTAATGGGCGTTTCCACACGTTCGGAGCCGGAGCAAGATTGGCACTGGACCAGTTTATTTTCACAGTGCGCTGGGGTGCACGATTACAACACGCATAACGCCATTACCGCCGCCAGGATTTAATTCAGGGGGGTGCACATGGGCGCCGGCAGGGGGGTGCAAGTAGGTGCACGTGCAATTCCTGCAACAACCTGCAGTATTGAAAGATCTTTTAGCACATTACGGCGCGTCAAAACTTGGAACCGATCTACAATGAGTGACGATAGATTAAGTGGATTATGTATGCTTAGTGTACACAAAAAAAGAATAAATAATTGTCCAAAATTTATCGACAAAGTTGTAGACAAGTTTGGACAACAAAAAAGAAGGCTTGAGATGCTCTTTTAGAAACAAAGTGAATGATTGTTTATGTATAGTTGTAAAATGTAAACGTCTAATTGTAATTTAAAAATTTAAAATAAAAACTATTTTTTCGCGTTTTTTCTTATTATTGAAAGATTTATTTTTTTTCTCCATTTCCTTTTTTTTCAAAAGCTAGGGGGGTGCACGTGCACCTACTTGCACCCCCCTGCCGGCGCCCATGCATAACGCCCACGTTACATTGGATTCTCAGAAAATATCACAGCGAGTTCGTCTTCAGCAGATTGTAGAAAAAGAACGTCTTCCTGCCCGACAGAAACACAGGCGCTCGAATGTAAATTGCGGCCAATTGTCCAAAGCGTACTAGGCCAAGGCGATCAATGCTTTTTCCAATAGTCGTAGTAAAAGAAGAATCTCCCTAACAGTGTATCCATTTCCTTTACGTCACACACAACTCCCATTTCAAATAGAACATGGACACCCTGTATCTTGAGTAGTGATTTTCCTATCAATGAAAAAGGCGCATAACAAAATAAGAAACAAAAAATGCCATTATGTGTATATAGAGAAAATGCAAACCTATGTAAACAATAAAGTAAGTATACCGTGCGTGCAATTGGAGGCAATACTAGCTGCTTTGAGGGGGCAATGCGACGTGTGTTTCTGAGTCCCCTTTTCTGCATGCATTTTAAAGCAAAATTTGTAAAAACCTGGAGGGCTCGTCGTTAGTACGGGGGTTTGGTCTTAAAAATTAAGGCATACAACATAGACAACGATTAAAAAAATAACAAGAACGAAATAGCAGGAATAATTATCAAAGTGGCTTAGCAAAGAGACCCAAACGAGTTAAAGAAAGTGTAGCTGCGTTTACCCACAATTACCAAAGTTTGGCAGCTCCAGCTTGTAAATGGGATTCAGCAAAAGCCTGACCGTTGAAATGATTCCACAGACAAAATATTTTCATTTTTAAAAGTTTTAGTTAAAATTCAAAGTCAAACAGTTCACAAAAAAGAGAAAATCGAAATAGCAGAAAATTTTAAAGTTTCTTGTTTAAGAGAAGTTCTGTTCGAAGCTTATAAATGGTTCATTTCTAATCGTTACAAAATCACTTATAAACGTTTCTGAACCGTTTAAAAACCGTCAGAAAACGGTATGCATACCCCATTTCTGTGTTGAAAATGGGTCTTTTAAGTCCCTGTACACTGGGACCTGTTCTAAACAACAACGGACTCAATTATCACACTGTATCTTAATTTTAGCAAGAAAGTTCTCTCTCAGGGGGAAAAGACTATACCATTGTCTATGACTATGAAAGAAATGTATATTCTATTCAAATTAAGCAAACAATAATATGGTTTTAACTCAAAGCTTTAACTTTGTAAGACTGGCTCTTACCGAAAGTTAACCGATGTAAAGGTCAACAGGACTGCAGCTCTCTTTGCCTGCGGGCCTTCAAGGTATAAGTCTTACACAAAAACTTGAGTTTATACTGTAGAAAATATCGTCCTCCGGTTTTAGTCACCATATATGACCTTAGTGATGCACTATTGGCCCCTGACACGCTAAAGAAAAGTTCTCTATAGCCGCTCTTGCAGGGGAAAGAAAAAAGGACAATCTCCCGGATTCGGTGCACTCATTGGATGGTGATTTTTTTAAATAATCTGCATGCGTTAAGAAGGGACTGTTAAAAACGAATCGTAACTTTTTCCATTGCAAGTTTTAGGTTGCTTTGCTCACAGATCCAGGATTGGGGTTTGTTGGAGAGGGTTAGATGCCACCTCGATCTGCCGGATAGCGCCACTGCTTACACGCATCCTTAAACCACTGAAACCCCCGCCACCCCAGCCCGACAAAACATACTCTACATTACTCCCAGATTGCGTCCCCGTGTCTAATGTATAATGCCGTGTTCACTTCAATTCCTCGCAAGAAGCCTCGAGCTGGACATACATCAGTATTGACTGTGGTGTGCGGTGATGAAGTCAAACGCGTCCTCATTTAGACGCAGTGGGCACGTCATCACAGCGCACGAAGCTTCAAGTTAATTACGTTCTTACGTGCAGGTAAACCCATACGCATTACATATACTGTTGCGTACAGCGGCTGCCCCAGATAAAAAAAAAATGCAGGCATTCAGGCAAATATGAATTTTAATATCTGACCAAAAACATTGATCTGCAAAATGAAGCACATAGGAATTGTTTTTATTGGAAATAATTGGAGAACAGTAATAATGATCGAAGTGGCTTAGTAAAAGAGGCACAAACGCGGCCAATAACGTTAAACGATGAAAAGGGCAACAGGACTGCAGCTCACTTTGACCGAGTTCTCTAAGTCTGAAGTCTGGTGCATCTTGACCCCACCTCAGTCCGTAAACTGTTTGCTGTTCAGAAATGTGGAAATCTTCTTTTAAGTCATGAAAAATCTAATTTTTGTGATCGATATAATCCATCATCTCAACCCTTCACATCATGGGAGAACAGATTGTGATGGAGAAACCGTTTGGGCTACAGGAGCGCCTTACACAAAACATGGACAATATTTGCTTTGTTAGCTTCAGACTTCTTGTGCCATGGAACGTGATCGTAGCCTTTAGTTTATTCAAGTTAGTGCAGCAAGGATATTTACTTGTTTAACATGATGAGATGTGAACATTTATTCAGGCTGCATTGCTTTCAAGGCAGAAAAAAATGCATTAATAACACAAGTCATTAGAGCTGCATAGGCATCAAAGTGAAGCGGACATCCATCTCAACCTCATCACAGAGCCACTTTGGTTTTAAAAATATGCACAATTAAAACATGTTAATAATAAAAGTAATGCTTAACCGTTGAAAACTGAACCAGATTCAGGTGCAGCCCAAATTGTTTTAAATGTGCATCTTCATTTAATAATTATATGGAGTGCAGAAATAACACCCAAGGTCTAAACATGATATCAGAATATATGGAGTTGCATCTGATCTGCTACCCCTGTCATTAAAAAAGATTAGGACAAGAGAATTGAAGATTTACGTACCAGAGCCGAAATTAGGACCATAATGCATATTTATAACACAAAAGGTTCCACTTTGTGCTTCTGCTTATCTTTTTAATGAAAATCTTCTTCCTTGGTCTCAGGCGATTAAATTAATGTTTATTGGTGTCAATCGCATTGAAATTCATTTTTCCTAAAAATGTACTAAAACAAGACTGTTATTTCCTTAAATGAGACCAGAGAGCTGCCTGCCTGGCAGAGGGATGGGGTATTTGGAACTAAATGTTATAATTAAATTGTGTTTACTAGTGGTGAAGGAGGTGCCAATGCAAGCACACTGTTGATATTTCTTGTTTTGTTTATGAATTTGCTCTAATGTCCATATGGAGTGCGGTGGTTAAGCATAGCTGCATCACAGCTCCAGAGTCCTGAATTTTACTCCCAAGCCAGGTTCTGCTTGTGTGGAGTTTGCATGTTCCCCCTGTCTTAATGGATTTTTTTTCATCTGCCTGTCCCACAGTATAATTAGTGTTTCCTAGCAACTCAGCCAAATGGGTGTGGTTAAGGAAAAGCCAGAGGAGGAGCTCCAGTTACAGATAGAAGCCACGGTGATACCACTGCTGATGACCGCTCAGATCTGGTCATCCCTCAACCTTGGAATTGAGAATAAGTGAATTTGACAAAGACCTACAGGTTAGGTACTTTGGTCCTAGTGTGTGTATGTGTGTGTGTCTCCAGTGTCAACAGCTTAAACAAACCGCCTTTCCACCTTCTTGGTTCTCTTTTACACGGTACCTCATTTTATACAGTACCTCTTTCTTTTACACCGTTCCCTGAAACCTCAGGAGGATCTTTACAGGTGTGTCCTGTCTGTTGCACTTCTGGTCCCCTCATGGAAAAAGAAGCAGAACAGGCTTTGTCTGATGTATGGAGATTTCCCAGTCCTCTTTCTTGTGGTTCCCTGGGAAGACCAAACAAACAGTGACAACGTGAAAGGGGCTAAGCCTTTTAACCCAAGTCTGAAAATTCACTGTGCAGCTTTAACAGACCATCATGGTTTCTACTAGGAATGCTTTGGCTGAACCTGAGGTTCCCTTTCAATCTTTCATATGAGAGGAGACACAAAAATTCCCAGAACAAAAAACAAACCTTCAAAATACTCTTCCTTGAGATACAATACACTTGTCCCAGATTGCATATAAAACTCCTGAAAGCATTTCCTTTTGTTACAATTTATGGAACGTGCTGATTTTTTTTTTCATGGTAGCAAATCTACCCTTCAGTCTCAATTTTAATTTTGGGAACAAAAAGAAGTCACAGGGCGTGAGATCTGGCAAATTTGGGGGATGCAAAACAACAACCACACTGAACATGGTGCAAAGTGCTGTTTTGGGTATGTCACTTCTCCCACCATTTGTTTCCTGATGCTTTTCTGTAGACACCTCAGCAGTTCAATATAATGTCATTGATTAATGGTCTGTTAAATGGGAACAAACTCTCTATGAATAAGTCTGTTGGAAAACGTCATTGTCTCCTGAAAATCTGTTGTGGTGGCTTGGAGAAGAAAAAAAAAAAAGCCCAAGTCACGTGTGAGATTGTAGAATAATAAGCACTCAGTCTACTTGGCATCCACTCACTGATTAACCAGACTTCCAGGCAAACGATACCTAGCGGTAAAAGTCAGTAATGACATCCTACTCCCCTGCTATTGACTAGTCCTGGGAATTTTTGGCTTCCCTCTCATATAAACAGCTGAAAGTTTGTTGCACCAGGAGAGAATCTGTGACAACAACCACAGCAATAATGTGTGGGCAGTGAGGTGCAGTGGACTTCTGATACTGGGGTTGTGGGATTAGATCCTGCTACTGACACTGTGTGACCGTGAGCAAGTCACTTGACCTGCCTGTGCTCCAATGGAGAAGGATAAAGGCATCAGACAAACAAGTAGTAATAGTAAATAATGATACCAATTAAGATCCAGATGTACGCTCACAGTTCTGTGGGACTATATGGAAAGTCAGAACACCATCCAGCTCTTTGTAAATATCACAAAGGTTTCAAGGTGTAAGAAAAAGCAGATCTCTTTTTTATTTTTTATTACAAAAAGACATTCATTTCAGTATATGGAAATTCCAGCTAGAGAAGGCCACTACCCCTGCACCTTCCTAGCTTTGCTGAAGAGTCTTCTGCACTGCACCCCTAGAATGTGCTGGAATTTTCTCAAAACCAACCCCCACATCTGATATGTTTGCTTTCAAGTCGAATCCCCAAGCCCCCTAAATGGCAGCCCACTTTAGCCAAAGCTGCTCAGATTTCACTCACCTCGCCGGCTGTCATGATTGAGTAGGCCTTTTCAATGAGCTGAAACCTAATCAATGTCTCGCTTTGCACGTCTGTTGTTTCTTAAGGAGCTGCCAGACATGTTTGGACATGGCAGGGAATGCAGGGAGACCCAGAGGTGTCTGAGCTGGAGACCATTAAATCGCGCGCCTCAGACCATCTGCTCAGGTAATTTCAAGCCAAGCCGACTTAGGTAGGAGGTGTAAGAATGAGTTACAAAGTCTGTCAGGTCTGCCACATCCAGTACCTTTCAATTCAGGGTATGTCACGGCGTAGGGGTGTTTAAAGAGCATCAGTGCTCATTGTCCTAACTTTATATTCAAAGCTGTCAGGGTTGTGATTGTTCACGTGAGCCTACTGAGCATTAAGAACAGGGCATGCCAGGGGAGCTTAAAGAAGGGAACCAATTTCTGCACCCTCTGTCGCTACATCTCTGCTATTCTTTAAAAGGGCCTCCGCTGGGCACAGAAACATCACCTTAGTTTACTTACTGTTTCCTCATTCTGCATTAAACAGGGCTTTCACTTTTTGGAACCCCAGCCATTTTTAAGTTTATTTGCTCATTATTTTCATAGAGACCTAACTGTTTTGAAAAGAGATCACCTGATCCTAAAGCATCTAAGCACCTATCCCCTTAAAAGAGCTCAGTCAGCAATTACCGTAAAATCTCACATATAATGCACACTCGTGTATAATGTGCATGCTAATTTAGCCCAAAAGTTTCAAGTAAAAAAATTCATATATAATGCTCACCCATAACTCGCTGTTACGGTAAAGGCAGACTCTCTTTGCTTGGAAGAATGTTAGGCTCATTGACTTGATGTCTAATCCCTGCATGTGAGTGAGAAGTGAAGAGTTAACAATGGCAAAAGTAGCATCAACATCTGGCGAGAGAGTGAAGTGAATGTGCAAAGCAAAATACTCGGTGGACGATATTTTGCATATATTTTATTATTTCGAATTGGACTCTGACTTGTCGGACTCTGGTTCTAGTGCAAGTGATCTGGAGATCGAGATCTAAAATGAAAGCATGGTACTGGCATCAGCTGGATTGGTCCTCCGCTGATCGTGGTGCTGAACACGTTTGCTGATGCGCCTACAGCAATGTTCGCCTGGTACGACTGCCACTTACAATGATAAGAGGGAGGTACAAACCAAATTGTGTGGCACTGCGGCCGCCACCTCTGCTCCCGCCCAGCCATTGCTGTGCCTGCTCCCGCCAGAGATGGCAAACACGCAGCAAGATTGGCTTTATTTTTATATATATGTGCATATTATGCATATAGCTCTAATAGAAAAATTATCTGGTGTTGCCCAGTTATATACAACATGTTTAATGAAGAAAACTTTTTTTTTTTTTTTTAAATCATTGACCCTTTTGCTGATGCTGGCTGACCCATCCGTCACCTCTCTCTCAATTTCACTGCTCTCATAAGTTAAGAATTACATGCAATAACTGTGGTAACTCTACACTGGGTGGGAAACATGAGCTCTATTTCTGGGTCTACTGTGCTTTCAGGAATAGATGTTTCATCTTATATTAAAAAACTGGATGGCTGTTGAATAACTAAATCCATGGACTGCAGAAAGCATGTACTTTAGGGGGTTTCACAGACAGGGCTGCAGGTCTCAGTATTATTGCAGGAGATTGCATCAGCAATGGGTGTTCAGCAATGTTATAAAGATTATTCAAAGTTGATTCATTTACCGTTGATTTAAAATGGATACAAATAATGATGCTGTATTTGCATCCAGGGCTGTGGAGTTGGTAGATAAATCCTTTGACTCCGACTCCTTAGTTTCTGGTACTTGTGACTCTGACTCCGACTCCCAGACTCCGACTCCTCTGTATTAAATATGCTAATGTATTTTCCATGTTGATTGAAGGAAGGCAACATACACGTCATTTAATCACAGAACTACTGGCTAGGAAGCTGACTCTTTATCTACCGTATTGGCCAGTTTAAACAAAAAACAAGAACCCCTGAACACCCATCAGGCCATAGCACACACCTCCACCTACATCATCATACTTGTTTACACTCAAATGAACTTGTTAAACACATTATATCTGAAATAAAATGAAAACACTTTTTGTAATGTACCATAATCCAGATTACAATTTGTGAATGTCAGGTTGTATAATAGCTCAGCTGAACTTCACACTAGTAGTAACACTAACTATGCACTGGGCTTTAATCTTACATCAGAGAAGTACTTAATTATGACTATTGTTTGTGAAATGGGGCATTTGAACTTGCCATATTTTTTTTTTCATTACAATTTAAATTATTTAGGTGTCGGAGTCGGTACATTTTTGCCGACTCCGACCCCAACTCCAGGTACCCAAAATTGTCTCCGACTCCGACTCCACAGCCCTGTTTGCATCAAAGCCTAAAAGATGAAGTGTATTCTCATAAAATGGACTGCCATCAAGCAAGACTAAAAATGACTAACATCTCCTTCAGCTGTTCTTTCTGCCATTTTCTGAAGAGCCATTTGGCATGGGTTAAAACAAATCACGTGTCATTCTGTTTTCTCTAGATGCAGGTGTACAATAGTGTTGTTTTTTTCAAAAATGTAAGGTTTTGCCTTGATAAAAAATTGTAGTGATATCACTTCATTTCAAAGTAGTTGTTGCAGTGCCCAATACAATGAAACTGCTGTCTGCATGTTTGACCAATATGCAGTAGGCCGCCACCATCTTTGTCTTGTGCCCTATATCTCACTATGGTTATGTATAATGTCCATCTATATATCCATCCATCCATTCCGTTATATCCTAACTACAGGGTCACCGGGGTCTGCTGGAGCTAACATAGGGCTCAAGGCAGGAAACAAACCCTGGGCAGGGCACCAGCCCACCACAGGGCACACACACACATACACACATCAAGCACACACTAGGGGCAATTTAGGATCGCCAATGCACCTAACCTGCATGTCTTTGGACTGTGGGAGGAAACCGGAGTACCCGGAGGAAACCCACACAGACACGGGAAGAACATGCAAACTCCACTCAGGGAGGACCCGGGAAGTGAACCTGGGTCTCCTAACTGCGAGGCAGCAGCCCTACCCACTGCGCCACTGTGCTGCCCCCATCTATATATCCAGTTTCTAAATGCACTCATAATATAACATCACATAACAATAAGTAATGGTGAGCAAAACAGCCAAGTTTCCTTTCGTATACAGTTTTGCACATTTGACACTAACCTTCATTTCGTATGCCATTTTACAATTTTGAAACCCATCGAAAAGGGTATTTTGGAGTTTTGAAGGTTGTTTGAGGGATTAAAAGAAAGGAACATTGCTCCTCAAGGGTTTGGCAACATTGTGCACCTCTTCTGGAGCCGTATATTTCTCAGGAAAGGATCCAGATGAAAACAAATGATCAAAAGCTGTCTTTAGGAAATTCAGTGTGGCTAAGCACAACCCACTATGGTTCATCATAATGTAGTCTCAGCCAAAAGACGTGATCCAGCAAGACAGTAAAACTGTCATCCAAATTAGTTAAGAAGAAAATGCCATTCCCATGGTCTTAGATGAGACTCCGCTTTGGCCAGTACAAAACTTTGTGCCCACTGATAGAAGTGTCCTCTTTTCAACCCCAGTACAGGCTTTCTGCCTGATGGGAATTGTAGTCCCCACATCAGCAATAGTTTTTGGGTTACTCATCTCTATTTCGCTCCCCCTCTCCGATATATTGCATATTTAAAACGGAGCCAAGGCGCAATGCACATGCAAATTCTCATAAAAATTAGTTCAACTGTTTTTTGTATGATTGGTAAACAGACAAACAAACAGCTTATGATTTTATTTATATTGATTATCGATTATCTGTCAATGTAGCCTCCAGTTTTGAAAGTCTGTCCCGAGCCCAGATAAATGGGGAGGGTTGACATCAGGAAAGGCATCTGGCCATAAAAATCTTCCCAAAACCCTTATTGGCAAGGTCTAGTGAAAAATATGAATAAATAAATAGCTACAGAAGATGATCCAGTTTCTTTCAGTGTTGATTCCTTATATAGTAAAGTCACTTCCTTAGGCAAGGGACTTGATGATTCCATGATGGTGTCTCAATTACATTGATGGCTACAAAGGTAAATGGCTTTCTGTGCAATCTTGTCCACAGGACATTCAACTAGGCTATGAGCATTGCACATCATTTTGGTGCTCGTTAAGTGACAATAGCAAGGTCACAAAAGCTGTCTTTGCTAGACTTTACAACACCTGCAGGCTCATCTCAATTGGGCACTCTGTTACAACTGGCAGCGTACCCCCCTAATGACTGTAAAAGCACGGTTTTGCCAGGTCCGTACACAGCATAGAATCGCTGACTGACCCAGCAGGTGAGTGAGATAAAGTCAAACACTCTAGATAGAAGGGTGCAGCACTACTAGACAAATCCATCATGTATTATTGCTATACATTTGAAATGTATTTTTGCTTTTTATTTTGAAAATGAAAGCAAGTGCTATACTGCTAGATACCAATAAATGCCAGACACAAGCTGTCTGACCTCTAGGGCATGAGCGTTTTTATTTATTTCATCGGAATAAGGAATCATACGGTTATCTCTTTTTAAAATACACAAATCCCAACTGCAATCCCATCAAACCTGATGTAGAACAAAGTCAAATATGCCACACAGGCCCCCTTCCAACTCCCCCTCACATCCCTGATCACAGACATCTACGCACGTGTACTGAGCAGAACATAATGACATCTCAGCAGCTCTAATCCAGATTAAATGTTCTGAGCTTCAATCCACCCTTTTTTATTTTTTAAAAAGAGATCTTTGTCATTTTCATTACAGAGTTCATAGCTGGTACTGCAAATGTTCTGTGTGGTAAATACGGCTATGAGATAAGCGGTTTTCAAAGATGTCTTTACAGGCGGCACTGAACGAAAGGCAAGTGCTCCCTGGATGGTGTGCTGCTCCATCCAGCTGCCCCGCGACACTACCCTGGGTAAGTGGGTTTAGTAAGATGGATGGATGTAAAATACCATACTATACTATTTTCCCAACCCGCTGATTCCTAACACAGGGTCACGGGGGTCTGCTGGAGCCAATCCCAGCCAACACAGGGTGCAAGGCAGGAAGAAACCCCAGGCAGGGCGCCAGCCCACTGCAGGGCACACACACACATCAAGCTGGGACAATTTAGAGCTGCCAATGCACCTAACCTGCATGTCTTTTTACTGTGGGAGGAAACCCACGCAGACACGGGGAGAACATGCAAACTCCACGAAGGGAGGATCCGGGAATCAAACCCGGCTCTCCTTACTGCGAGGCAGCAGCAATACCACCGTGCCAACGTGCCGCCCTTGATGTAAACTACAATATATAATATAATATAATCCATGTATTTTCCAAGATTTTGAATTGAAGACAGACTACTTACACATGACTGAGGGTAGACACAAGTGTAACCAGAATAAAAATGAACAATTTCATCCATCCATCCATTTTCCAACCCGCTGAATCCAAAAAACAGGGTCACGGGGGTCTGCTGGAGCCAATCCCAGCCAACACAGGGCACAAGGCAGGAACCAATCCCGGGCAGGGTACCAACCCACCGCAGGACACACACAAACATACCCAGCGCCAATTTAGAATCGCCAAACCACCTAACCTGCATGTCTTTGGACTGTGGGAGGAAACCCACGCAGACACGGGGAGAACATGCAAGCTCCACGCAGGGAAGACCCGGGAAGCGAACCTGGGTCTCCTAACTGCGAGGCAGCAGCGCTACCACTGCGCCACCATGTCGCCCAATGAACAATTTGTAATGTTTAATTTGTGTATTTTTTTATTTTAGAATTATTTAGATGCAACTTTTCAGTGAATAAACTGTGTGACTAAAGCCAGCATTGCTTTTGACAGGAACCTAGCAGGCAGGTGTCTGTCATCTACACGAACGTGACAATGACACTCGTAGGATGTTTTTCAGGTGATAGGATGAGAGTTTTTTGAAATGCATGCAAACAGATTAGTGAATTCTGGGAACATAAATCTAAAAGTGGTTATTAAGAGTGTTATTTTTATTTATGTATACAATTAAGCTCAGAAAAACTAACCAGTGTGTATATGCTTATAAGAGGATGTCAAATAGGGCCTTGTGACTTAGTGAAGTTAAACATGTTGATTTACAGACAACTAAGAAGACCATAGGAATTAATCACTTGTCCAATTTCAGCCGATGCAAGATTTTACATAAAACAGTCCTCAAAAGCACTCTACAAAGCACAAGATTTTAAAGGCATTGTCAGAGATATCAAAACTCGCCAAGAGAAAGAGAAGACACGTCTGACAGATATGCCATTTACTGTCCTTCTGCTCCCAAACATTTCACATGGCTTAAGAAGACAGATTCCAGCAATTAAAGCTATAGCCGTCTGATACAAAGCTCGCTGTGCAGCTCTGATTTGAACCATTCAGGTTGTATCTTTTTTCACATCTAACATTAACACCTTTTTTGTTTTCTACAAATATGCGGGGAGGACAAAAAGTCTGAAAAATTTTGGTGTCAAAATGATTGTATGCCAATGTAATTTTTTTCCTTGCAAGTTCCATCATTTAAAACAAATTCTCCCCATTTTCTTCTTCACGAGCATCTGGATTACACAAAGAAATCTGCCAAATGGGCGCCTCATCTCCTCAATGCAGAAGAAAAGGGACGTCGAGTCGAATTCTGCCAGAAGTTTGTCATGGATTTTTGCTGATGGAAAATGACCAACGATCAAGAAAATGGTGACTGGAGAGAAGTTTTGGTTCTACAAAATGTACCCTGAGACCAAGCAACAGTCCATAGTGTGGACAAGAAAGGCCAGGCACCTTCTGTCAAAGCTCAATGGGTGACATCAACAGTGAATGTCATGTGGAACTGATCCCATTTGAAGAAGGGCAGACAGTGGCACCAGATGCCTATATGGATGCTTGCTTAACCCTGGTTTTCAAGCAGCTACAGACAGGTCACCCCAAGCTACCTCTTTCCATCTTCTTCCTTCACTATGACAATGTTGTGACACACAGTTCTAAGAAGATGTTGGACATCATCAAGGACTACGGCAACCTGGATGAAGGTCCTCCTTACTCATTGGTGCCTTGTGACTTCTGGCTGTTCCCAAAAATCAGGACCAAGAAAAGGTCATCAAAGCAGTCAAGCAAGAGCTGAAGAATTTGGGGGAAAGTTATTTTCAGCAGTGGTTTGAAAAATGGATACATGGCCTGGAGAAATGCATTGACATAGGTGGTAACTGGATAAATGGAGCTATGAAATTCAACATAGAAAAGATCTATTGCAGTTATGTCGTGAGAATTCTTCAAGCTTTTGGTCCTCCAATTGTAAATATAAGTAATAACTGAAATAAAGTTTGGCCACTGCCTCGCTGACGTTTTCTTGTTGTTTACTGACATTTAGGAATGATTGATGAGTGTTAAAATAACAACAAGCTGTGTTCATTTTTGGGGCAGCATTTTGAGTACAGTCTGCCACATTTCATGCAAGCCCTTGGCTTAAGTTGGGGTGTTTGTGCAGCCCTTTTCAAAGATAGCGGCCTGGGTGCCAAGAGCCACATCCATGAATCCCAGAAGAAGTTGAGTTCTTGAAGACGCTCTTGACCTTTCCGAACTGTAGGTCTATCAGGAGAAGTGATCTGAAGGTGGACCGACGTATTTGTGGATCCCGGCAGGAGTGTGGCTCGTGAATGGAGTGGATTCTCATGTCTGCTAAGATAGTTCTAATTGTGAGGAAAAAAAAGCCCTGAAGCATAAAGTTCACAGTGTTGGGTTGAGTACATTGTGCCTGTAATGAGAACTAAGTGATGAGTGAAAGTTGAAGAGCTAAGAAAGGAAATACGTAGGTAAGTAGATCAAAGCTAACAATTCTAGAATTAGCTTGTCTGCTAATATAACAAGAATCAAGTGCTTCTGTAGAAAATCACCCGATTTGTCAATATAGAAGGGCCAGTTCTGTCCACAGCCATAACAATACTTCATTTGTGTTGCAAACCTCAGTAGTGGTGGCACTAGTGTGAATGGATTCACATTTGATGTGATGCTTAATTTTCAGTGGACGTTTTGAAGAAACCATACTTCATCACAGATGCACATTCCTTAACCCCTTAAAGTGAACAGGCCCTCCTTATTTACAGTGAGTTGGACAGACGATTCACTGACCCTGATTGCTTCAGTCAGTCAGTCCACTAACTGTTTGAGCTTGGAGCACAGTAGAAACGGTCTGATTTTATCTCAGGGAATCGAGCTGGCTGGCATGTCATAAGCCATCTTGCTTTCTTATCTGAAACACTTCAGTAGATAAACCCATGTTTTTCTTACTTGGCCTGCAGAAAAAGTTAACCATTACTGTGGTTCCTTATTTCTCCCCATGTCAAAAAAAAAAAAAAAAACAGTACACAAATAATAACCAAGGGTTATCATTATTGTCAAGAAATGTAATTATTGAGCCTTTCATAACAGGATCAGTAGGAGGAAGATGGATTAAAAATCTAATCTAGCACACATTCACTGTAAGTAGGAGTTGTTCATTTCAGGGCTGTTATGATCATTCTCTCTCCTCCCTAATGGCTGAAAGAAACGTAATTACCACATCAGCAAAGGAAAAAAAAAAAAAAGGCTGATAAAGCAAAAATAACTTGAGTTTCTATGGGTATCAGAGAATTTGGCAGTCATCCACCAGCTGCAGGGGTCTAGAAATGTTATTGTGAAAATGGCAGAGAGAAACAGAATAAAACTTTGGATGTGTAAATGGCAAACTGCTTTACACTGAATAGTCTGTTCTCATCAAAACCGCTCATATGTATGTGCCCATTCAGGAATATGCATATGGAAGTACAAATGAAAAGTCATCCATCCATTATGTGAAGCATTTATTAATGTCCTAGGAGCTGCAGTCTATCATAGCAGCAAATGAGAGAAGAACTAGCCCTGGGTGGAGTGCCAATCCATCAAAGGACACATTCACTTATACAAGGCCAAATTAGATTTGCCAATGAGAGGTCTTTGGGATGAAAACTGGAATACCTGAAGAAACCTCGCTTGAGCCTGGAGAAAGAGTGCAGACTTCACATTGACAAGGGTGAGGCCAAGATTCAAATCCAGGTTTACAGGCAGGCAAAGGCAATTTACTTGATTTATTGGACAGAATAACAGGTTTGAGCCGTGCTAATGCAATGACAAAGGTTTCTCTAATAACCAATTGACATTTGTAGATAGATAGATAGGTGATACTTTATTTATCCCTAGGGGCATATAACAATTTAATAAGCTCAAAAAAGATCTAAATATTATAATAAAAATAAACAACAATCCAAAAACGCACATAAAAACTATTGGCTTGGATAACAGAGAGTCTGCTACTGCTGACTAATTAAGAACAAGCTAAGGGAGTTGACCATTTGAACAGTGAGGGAACAGATCTTGCAAATTGAACTTTGTAGTGATATGTGAATAATAAAATTATAAATCAGTCATTTCAATCAGTAATAACTATTAGCAGCACTAGAAATATCTTAAAATGTATTTTAAAATTATTTAATTTTATCTAGATTAAAAATGTATCCATTTCTATCAAAGAAAACATTAGCATTTCTGGGTGCTTCCAAACTTTTGAACACTAGTGTGTGTGTGTGTGTGTTTAAGACGGGCTGAAATCTAAGTAATCAAAGTCAACCTCAGCGTTAAATATTGCAGTGTATCATGCAATGCCTATATCTCTGTTATATGCCATTTGGTATGGGATTTGCAAAAATCAGTGGTAATGTTTGTGATGCACCATCTTTTGGAATGAAAGACACATAGCAACCAGATCAACACAAAGAAACACAGACACTTATCCTTATATTAAGGTGGATAAATATAATGCATATTGTTACTGATCATGCTGCATGTTGATTCTGTGGTGCTGGTTCAAAGACAACAACCTTAAAAGTGCAGCATCATTTGCAGACAGTAGTGCATAGCTTAACTATCACATGGTATTAATAGGCTTTACAGCTCAGCTGCCCAGACCACCTGCAGCTCCACTCCTGAATCTCTACAACTGAATGCTCCCAAGGAAGAGACCTTTGCATTCTTTTATGCTGAGGGAATCATTGATGGAGCTAGATAACTAAGAAGTTGCCAAGGTTTCTGTAGTAATATTTTAGCTGGTGTTCCTCATCTGGCTGGGGTTCATATTCTTGCTTAATGCAATTTTTTTTTTGTTCACTTTTTGGTTATTGTTTTATGTTCCTGTTACTTTCATGTATGCTGTACTTTGTGTACTATGCCTTGAAGATCTTCTATGTGTTTTGTGGAATGTCTCTCAAGAGGCAGGGCCACCTGCCAATCACTGCTAGGATCTGCCCTCCACCCTATAAGTCCGGAGGGTCTCTGATAGTTCCTGCTGGTTCATTTCAAATGCAGAAGGAAGTTTTGGTGAATTCTTGAGTTTTGCTTATATTTGGTAAAACTCTCAATTTTTGACCCTCTCTTGCTCTGTTCTTTGTTACCATTCTTTGGATTTGTTCGCTTGGGTTGCCTTGTGTTTTAGGCAACTCCATTTTGCCATTGTGCTCTTCTGAGCTTCACAGTATTACAGACTATCATTTGTGGAAATTAAGTTTCATAAAGTTTTTATAAAGTTTCTGTGTTTACCCATTTAGCTGGGGTTTGGTGGTATATTACCCTCTAGTGGGCGTTTTTTGGAAGTGCTTTCTGGGACTTTTGTCCTATGGGACTTCCAGTCATAATAGCTGTGTGTTCAAGTAAAGCCCCAGTACTATTTCTTTAAGTACCGGAATAAAAATCTCTTTGCCCAGTTCTCTCCTGGCTGTCTTTTTGTACAATTCAGGAGCAAAAATGTAACATACACACACATTTTATATATATATATATATATATATATATATATATATATATATATATATATATAATATACTAGGGGGCTTTGCCCCCTGCTCGCTTCACTCACCAGCCCCCCACTCCCCCGTGCTATACAGGCAAAGAGTTTCTGTGAATATTGACCAAAAATTGATTTTTTTGGTTTCCTTGATAGCAGAGCATTGAAATTCTGTTTTAGGTGACATGATTATAGTTTTTTGCTCTTTGCCCCACTCCCCTTGTCCAATGTTTTCTATAGCGCCCTTGTTCATATACTGTACATGTATTTACTTTGTAAATGGATATTAAAGTTAATGCACTGTGGCTGAAGAGACCTGGGTCCTTCCTGCATGAAGTTTGCATGTTCTCACCGTGTCTGCGTGGGTTTCCTCTCACTGTTCAGACACATGCAAGTTAGGTGAATTGGTGACACTGAATTGAATTGGCCTTGGTGTTTGTGCCTGTATGTGTGTGCTTAACCTGCGATGGACTGGCACCCTATCCAGGATTTGTTCCTGCCTTGCGTTTTATGCCGGATGGGATGGGCGGCAGCACCCTCCATCACCCTGGTCTGGGTTAAGCAGGTTAGAAAATGACATGACTGTGGCTGAATGCCTTTGGTATTGTGGACTATAAGCTACAAGGTGACAGGTTCAGTTCCCACCTCACTGTGGACCTAAACAAGTCACTGCAAACTTGTTTACGTGATGGAAATACTCTGCAAACTACTCTGGGATGTTTGCTGTTAAAAGGCACTAATTATATATATATATATATATATATATATATATAATATTTATTTTGTGTGCAGCAGTCTCAAGAAGATACTTTTTACAATTCCTCTAAATTCTCTTCTGACACATTTGTATTGCAAAAAAGTAGAAGACTGCCTATAATTTCAAGCCATTCAATTAAGTTATTTTCATATAAAATGGAATTATAATGAGAGAATATTGCATTACAGTACTTAACATCGCACAAGTGTGTGCCTCTATATTACTGAAAATGAATAAAGACCCAGAGGTGTGAAAGGGAGTTTTACATTCATGTGCTGATAATGTCTTCCTTTTGAGGAGAATTGTGTTCCGAGGCTAAGTAAGAATATTATTTAAAAAAATGTAATGAAGTCAATTACTGCTGCACCTTAAAGTCATATAGAGATATGCAGAGTTCGGACCACTAGGCACACAGATTTCAAGCACTGTAGATGGGAAAAGCGTTACAGCCATGGCATCACTTTAGAACAAAAGAAGTATGGATTGCTGCTTGATTTTCTTTCTGAAGTCATACTTCAACTGTTTGAAGAAATGTTACATTTTTATGAGGTGGTACTGCAAAATCTGTTCAGTCTGGGTGTAATTTTCAATATCTCAGTGATTTTAAGAATTGAAGAATTGCTTTTTTGCTAGTGGTCTGAAGGGAAGGCTACTTTATTTTTAAATAAGGGTCCCTCCACTCGTCTGTCGATGCATTTGCTTTGTGTTCCCACTTTCAGTTGTAGGGCTGCAGGAAGGCAGAGGCTATACGAGCAACACAAGGCAGAACCCAAACCACGAGAGGTTCCTGCTTCACTGAGGCGGCACACACTCCAGGCCAGTTTTAGAGGTGCTTGTCTATGGGATTTACCTGTATGAGAAAACAGAAGAAGCAGGGATCAGACTGCTGGTGGACAGAATTTGAAGCCAGGTCCGGGAAACTGTGAGTTCACCAGTGCTAGCTACGAACATAAACTTGACAAATAAGCTCATTTGTTTAGCTAATAGCTGAGCGGTCCCAGTATCTCATCCAGATGCTTCTTAACGGCTGTCAAGATTTTTGATTCAACTCCATGTCTCTTTAGTGTGTCACAGATTCCCACAACTCTTTGTGTAAAAAGAAGTGATTCCTGGCTTCAGCATTTCTCCTTACTCTCCACTGGTGTCCAAGTATGTGATTCACTGTTAAGTTGAAAGAATTCTGCTGGATCTCCTTTATTAATGTCTTTGAGGATTTTGAAGACCTGTATTAGGTCCCCATGCAGCCTCCTCTGCTTGAGACTAAAAAGGTTTAATTCTCTGAGTCTGTCACTTTAGGACATGCCATTATGTCCCAGGATGCACTTGGTTGCTCTCCTCCACACAGCTTCAAGTGCTGCTATGTCTATTTTGTAACATGGAGACCAGAATTGCACACGATACTCCCAATATGGTCTCACTAGTGCATTATAAAATCTAACATCCCTCAATTTAAATTCAATAGTTTTATAACATAATCTAACATGTTATTTGCCTTTTTCTTTGCTTTTCATTGCTTACGCACATCACTTAAGCAATGAAAACGTAAACATCTAAATTCCTTTTCCGAAGCTGCTTTCTTTAGGACACTGTCTCCCATCTTGTATTATAATTGCTGCTGCTTTTGCCCACATGTAGCATGCTACACTTTTCTACATTAAACTGCATTTTCCAAGTATTTTCCCAGTTCTGAAGATTGTCCAATTCCACAAGTCATGTGAATGGGAGTTGCCATGACAACATTACAAAAAAGAAAGCACACGCAAAGCAGAGGCACCTGTTTAAATTCAAGCTGGGCGGGGGGGTGCATGGTAAGCCAAAAAATAAGAACTAAACATTTGAAATATTCAGCAAAAAAAAAAAAAAAAAAAAAATTATTTTTGATTAAGGTGAGTTTGTAGAGCTTCCTGTTAACTTTTGGGCACATTGCAGAGTACATCAGCACTTAATGTGAATGAGTGTTATGCTTGGCAGGAGAGAAGCAGATCTGAAAGAAATTCAAAGATCAGGAGATGGACACAGAGGTTGAAATCGACCGTACCAATAACCCTAACTATCAAAACCCAATGCGTAAAACAAAATTATTGAAGGGAATGTGTCAACCAGATACTTCAGCCCCTTAATTTCCACTGGTGTTCTGGAGTACATGATTTGCGGTTAAGCCGAAAGACTTCTGTAGGATCATATTCGTAACCTATGAATGCACACAACACCGTAATATTATCCCCAGTCTTGGATGCTGCTGTTGTGCTATGATTGGAAAAACTACAAGAACTACAAGAACAGAAAAAAATCAAAGGAAAAGATGGAGCCAAGGAGGCGAGCCAGGACTGGTACGGGGAAGTTCAAAAATATCAACTGTGGGCAAGGCAAAGTCGCTTGACTTAGGGTGCCAATTCATGCTGATCCATTTGCAACAAGGTGTCGGTAAGAGTACACAGATGCTTCAAAAAAGGCTTCCTAATGCAGTTTCTCAAGTAGTTATTAACCAGTCACGTAATCTTCAATATACTTTATTGATTGAACTTTATTCATGCAGTTTTCAAATGTGAACTTGGTGTCTCCCCGTCTTCTCTCTTAAATTATAATGGAAAACCAGGAACATTTGTGGATCAAATTCAGATCATACATGCTCCTTATTACTCTCAATCCAAACAAACAACTTTTAATTAAAACCCCAATACTATCTTGGTCATGTACTAAAATACACCAAAAAAAATGGTGACTGCTTCGTTATACCACCAGACCACCCGCTCACTTCCTGATCAACCACTCGCCTGATAAAGCTGCAAATTGGAATGATGCTGATTTTCTTACACATGTTAGTTTAACTTTTAATAAGAACCAAAAATTAAAGCCAAAAGGACGAGCCAAAAATTAATTAATAAGAATACAAAAAGCAACAATGGAGTATCTGCAATCTCAGATAGAGATGTGACCTGAGCGACCACCTTTTATTTTGTTGCTCTGATGATGTAACTGAGCCAACATGTACATAAATGGCGGTGGACGTAAGTAAAGAAAAATGGCTGTAAAACAATAAAATATAAAAATACCAAACCAAAAACTAATGTGATAAACCAAATCCTCCAATTAATAAAACTAGAAAAACTACACAGAAAACACTGTACTACATTAAGAAATGTCATCATGACAGTTGGGTAAGATGTTATAAAGCTTCACTCTTGTGATGGCACAAGTGTGACTTCCATTGAGCACACCCCCTAGCAGCAGTCCATAGCAGTGTTGTAGTCAAGTCACCAGTGCCAGCGTTAGACTTTTTGCTGCCCTAAGTAAAGCTGAAAATGGTGCATGCCACCTCCTTTGCTTTTGAGTGAAATCACCACTGCCAAATATGGAGGGTGTGGACAGAAAACAGTGACATTACTATGTGGGTTTGTTGAGTGGAATGTTTGATTTCTTATAAGCATCATCTGCTTTCAAGAAAAACCTAGAGCTTAAGGAGAGCCATTTCAGAAAACGCATTGGAATTGAGTTGTATTGACAGACTTTATTTATTTATTTAATGCTTCTCTATGATAAAGTGCATATCAAATAATCAAATTATTGCTTAAAGTATAGTATACTCTGTAGCTCTCTATGTAAACTGCTAGTCTGACAGGTAGCTCATTTAATCCTATCAAGTTATCTTCATAAACATATGGTAAGATTTTTAAGCTTTTTTAGACCCTCCCCAACTGTGCTGCATGCCGAAATGCAATTGACATATTTATCAAGGGTTACTTGTCCATTGCCAAGGCAACTGCGGATTTGTGGTGCCACTGAGACAACTGCAAATTGGCACCCTCCCTGTGTAACACATCTGTCGGCCTATAGTTGATGTGAAGAACAGTCCAACCCAGTCACTGACCTGGCCCCGTCACTGCTTGTTTGCTGTGTCTGTGGGTACTGAATGGGTAGCTCCCATTTGAATAAATACCCTGACTGTTTCTGTTTTGATTACAATAAAGTTGGCTTTCTTGAGGCCTTCAGACTTGGTGTCTTCTCTCGGGTGCAGCTCAGTAACTTGCACGTCACAATATGTTTTTCATTTAGGATACAGAAAGAAACTGACAGGCTGAATATAATCATAGAAATTCAATGAGATTAAAGTGTACTGAGTATCTTTAAAGATTTACCCATGACGTCTATTTCACTAATGTTTGCAAATAATGCAATATAACTGTCCAATAAATGCAGGACCTTGGGGAGTTTTTCCAATTTGAGATGGACTATGGAGAACTTTATAGCTTGGCAAGAGTCAATGTCATAGATGGTGGTGATGAATGATATTTCCTAAGTTTTAATGTAAGTACTAATATAAGCCTAAGTGGGAGATGATTATAGTTTGAATTAAATCAGCCTTTAGCAATATAGTCAGAGCCTACAGCTGTGGTCTTGTTTGCCATTTTAATGATTTAATTTTATTTTCTGCATCTATGTTGTGAACTTTGTTGCTTAAAATATTTTATGTGAGTTTTTCAAAGCAAGGAATCTACAGCAATGCTAAAATGAGTTTATTGAATTATCACCCATTTTTTATGTTGTAAAATATTTTGCACCATCATCACCATCCTGTGTATGTATACTGTATATATATATATATATTCATAGCATTCGTAGTCTCAGTCCCGCTCTGATTGTATGGGTGGCTTCTCGCAACTGAGAGGGCCCGTGGCGGATGTTTGCCGACTGACAGACCAACCACATGTGTTACCTGGTAGGTAACTACCCATACAATCAGATCAGGACTCAGAACACGGATGCTATGAATGTAATTACTCCAATCTCCAAGCTGTCAAATAAAATGAACCACACACTCTTTAAGTTGTTTACAAATCACACGATTTGTTTATCCCGTCGTTAGGTTGTTACCCATGTTAGGGACGTTTCCTCGAAGGTTATGGCCTCCTGGTTACAAAAGCATAGGTTAGATCTTTTTGAGCACTTCTTCATCTGAGTTTGCGGATGCTAAACCCCTTTTGTTAAACATATTTATTCTTTAAACTAATTACTCATTAGTTTTTTTTGAGCGCTGATCCTTCGTTTGCAAATTTTTTGATTTTTTTTTTTTTGACCGAGTTTTGCCTCTCATTTCTATTCTGACGCTCGATTTCTTTAACTTTCCTTTTCAACCCCTTTTGCCTTCAGTCTACGTATCGTCTTCTGGTTCTATTTGAAAGTATGCTGGCAGGAAAAGCAAGAATATATATAAAACAGTCTTTGTGCCTTCTGCTGCATCAGTTTGAGGATTATTATTATTACTTATGCTGTAGCCTATGATTGTGGGAACCAGACAATTGTATTGTGTCCAAATGTCTGTTATTCAGAGTCTGAATTGTTTAAAATAAGTGCTGTCCCCTCAAATTTTGCCACACTAAGTGACCACCTTCATCACCTAATTGGTAAAACTGATGCTACAAACCATGGAATGACAGAGCCTATGGGTGGTTAAGGTGCTCACAAAGTCTAACGTAAAGTGACATTGACTTCTTTATAAAAAATGAGAAGTTATCATTATAAAAAATTATACATTGTATAAAAAAGGAAAAATAATACAAATTTATCACTAGAAAAATTGGGATTTGCGCTGAAGGTACACCTTACAAATGTCGCCACACTGTAGCTATTACCATCTCCAGGGAACATGGCAAGTCCCCGGTATGTCAGGGACAAACTTATTAGGAATCATCACAGATAGCTGATTTGCACTGGCACAACATTTCCAAGTCTTATTTCTCTTCTGAGATCACCTGGGCTTTCTTTTGTAATCACATTATTCTTGTTATTATTATCGTTGTATTCATTTTTTTTGTATCAGTACTGAGATAATTATGCTGCAGAGATTCCTTGCACATTACTTCTCAAACTGACAATTAGCAGCTTGGGTGAAAAATTACACCACCATGAATTTTCAGTATCCACTAATGATGAAGTCACAAGCAATAAACTGTCTCCCAAAGGTTATCTTTGCTATGAAATGACTTGATTCGAGATCCACATTGCTTCAATTGTATTTAGTAATGCATACATAGAGGACAAATACGTCTTAATTAGTGCACTGGGAGCTCCAGAACGATGACCCTTGGGTTTTATTTCATTATTAGACATATTACATCCCACGGTTATTTAGTACTATTCGGTGCAATTCAACAGAACATTAGTCTGGGGAAAGTTACAGAATAGTAAATTGTTTTGAAAAAGTGGGTTGCAAAAGCGACTTAATAGCCACTACGTGAGAGGAAATGTAATGCAGAGAAAGTACATAAATCATTTTTTTTTCTATTGACATATCTGAGTTTACCTTTTGTGCAGCAGTAGTGATTGGTTCAAGGGCATCACTTTCACACTGAGTGACTGTACTTCCTAGCGCTCCTTCGACCTGGACCACCGGTAGCTGATAACCAGATTGATGGCTGACACTTTAATTGGCCAGTCCAAGCTGCAAAGCCACAGGAGTACTGCAAACAAATTGTCAGACACGGGGGCATCTCCAGGCTTCAGTCTGAATGTGGCGTCACTTGGCACCACGCATTGCATTCAAATATAGTCAGGTCACATAACATGCTCGGAGTCGTCACAGTGTTTTTTTTTTTTTCATAAGGGGAGTAATGTGACAAGTAAATGACAGACTTATTTAGATTTCCTGTGGTTGATGGAAGCCAAGAGGCACTGGGGTGAAAACTAGGATGCAATTGAACTATTAAAGGGACAGCAAGGCAAAGAAAACCTGAAAGAGCATAAGGCACTTCATTAGTACTCTCATCGCTACACATATAATCACTTTCTGAACCGATCTTTTCCATGTTAGTATTGTAGAGAGGGCTGTGTGAATTATCACATAGCATTAAGAGATGATCACCTAAGAGACCTGGGGTTAGGATTACAAATAAGTCCAGGTGGGCTAAGCTGACCTGAAGGGACTGCAATTTCATGAAGTAAATTCTTTCCTAGAAGAATCTCTCCTTTTATTTTGATTCTGCCTTCTCAGTTGTCTGTTTATGTCTTGTACCGTCATGGTCCTTATAGATTTTGTGGACTGACACTGAATCTAAAAGTTCAGTAGCGAAATAAAAAAGTGTTTTTTTATATGAAAAGGGGTAATTATGCTAGGGGTTGATTACATATGCACAAGGAACAATACAACTAAAAACAAACTTCAGTATTCACTAGACTACTGTATGATACCACCACTTGTCACCAAGATGAAGTCCCTTCCTACTAGTCACTTAAGTCCTTACTAACTGCTATTTTCAAACTCCAAGTTCCCTGATCCAAGGGAAGGAGCCTTTGAAGCCCACAACCACTTATGAGCATCCCACAGGAAATCTGATTTGCTTTGTTTAGGTTGGCTTTCTCCCCACACATGTGCAAACAAGGTGTGTCTGTGGTCACATTGTTAAAGTTTCATCCTCGATTGGTCGGATTCTCTAGTTGTTTTCTAGGATTAAACATGGCCACTCCTATCTCCATTTGCAGGAAAGAACAGCAGGCAGTGATCTGTATTTTATGGGCTGATGGTGTACCAGGGGCCAAAATCCTCATCAGCTCATCAGAATCATTGCACGGACTTGCTCAGTGTTGTTGTCAGTAGCTGTTGTGGACAGGTGTCCCTCTCTTTCCTTATCCAAAACACTTGTCCCACCATTTTTGAACTTCTCAGTTCATTGGTGAACAGATCATTGTGGTAAAACAATATCTTCATGTTACTCTTCTTTCCCCTTTTGTATTATTAATATGTAGCCTATGTCAGAATGTCTCAAATCTCACAAACTTACCAATGTTTATAAGGTATTGTACCATATACCTTCTCCCCATCTTCCCTTCTACATCTATAACCTCAGGCAATTAGGTGTAGTAAAAGACAAGCAGGAGTTATGTTATACTTTAAATGATGTATTATTGATAATATTCATAAATAATAACAATAAGTAAAGTACATTGGAATATTGGCATCCATACAACCTGATAAAAGCTGGTGTGTACGGCATACAGACTTGTAGTGACTTAAAATGTTTCATTTTTAGTCAGCTTTCTTCAGAACAGGCCACATGCCTGTCTCAATATGGCTGCCAACCTGTGCTCTTCATTGTGTGGTCCTTTTCAGTTCATGGTGTGAGATGCTTCATCATTTGGTAAGAGAGAGAGGGGGAGGATTAAAGCAAGAAAATTTATAGATTCTCTGTCAACACCGTACTTCATACTTCATCAGCCATACTTCAGACCAATGGGGGTACAGAATACCTTCACACCTGCCCCTCAAAACCATTTGTTGAGCTGATGATTGCCAGCTAGGCAGTCTGGCGTTCCTGTGGAGGTTGATTGAGAAAGTCCTGCAGTAAAACATTTGCCAAACTTGTTTGAGGCCCCCAACCCTGTCATAAAATTACAAAGAGACTCATTTATAAAAGGGGGTAGGGGTACTTAACCATACAAATAAAGACATACAAAGTACTTATCAACTTATATGCAAAATTTCACACCACAACACTCCATGTTGTGCATTCTATGAATGTCTGACCCTGGACTGCTGCTCACTGCTGATCTTTGGTGCAAGCAAAGAACAGAGCAGCCATGTTTACTCCTAGAAAACAACATGAGACTTAATAAGGTCAAAACTTTACTGTTTAAAGGTACATTGTCCCAAAGCAAAGTTGGTTTCAAGCACCTGATAAAGAGACCTCCAAAACAGAGTCATCCTTTTAAGTCCATGTGGTCAGATCGACGAAGTAGGAGGGGGATCTGTACCCTCACGATCGCATATGAAACCTTCGAGAGGGGGTGGGACGTGTCCCACTTGGAGATTGATGTCTTCACAATTGCATATTAAATCGACACGCATTCCACCTTGGACATCAATGCCCTTGTCATCACAAATGAAACAAAGTTATGGAGCCGCTAGGCCGGTGCCTACTCAGCCTGTGCTTAGAGCTGGACCAGACTGTGACCACAGACATACCATGTTTCCACATGTACAGCCAACCCAAACAAAAGTATGGATAGTTACTGACTTACCCTCTTACATCTTCCGATTTCCTAACAAATCCCTGGTGCCATAATAATAATATAGCTACTTCTAGTGGTACCAGGTGCTTGTAGAAAAATATATAACAGGCCATACAATATAATTAAAAATGATGTCTAACACCCTTCTGTTCTGTTTCTCTTCTCGGTATCCTGTTGTGGAATTTAGTGCCTCTGCTCTGCTTCAAAACTGCTTTCCTGCTCAAGGACAGACATGTGAGACACTGGTAGCCATGAAATCAACAGATGGAGAGATTCTGCAGTCTGGTTAGCACAGACTCTACTGTAGAATGACCAGTTGGCGGTGGTCTGCTGGACCTGCTGGACCTCTGCTGGCGGTGGTCTGCTGGACCTGGGGGGGGCCCCCCCAAGGTTTGTTTAGTTTATACACACAGCCAAAAGTTTGCTGACACCTGACCATCACACTTATATGAACTTGTTGGACATCCTATTCCTGAACTTGGGCATTAAGATGGGTATGTGCTTGATTTTATGCACCTGTGAACCATGGGTACATAAAACTGCTGAAATCATTGAACTCAGTGGTGCCCACATACTTTTGGCAGTATAGCGTAGTTCAACAATTCAACATTGGGCAGATATTGGTAGATTCCATTAAATTAATCATTTTTAAACAAGATTGTTTTCCTGTCTGTTTAAATAAATCTCTGTCTTTATGTGCATTCATTATGCAGTTAGTAAATTATACACTTTGTAACTGCATTTACCTGTGAACTTGGGGCAGTTTTCTGCACCTGCGCCCAGTGAATTGAAATAAACAGAATTGAAGAACTGAATTGAATTCCCGCACTTTTTCCCCAGGGTTTGCATCACGCCCCCAAGGCAGACATGTGGTCCAATCCCACTCTCCGGAAATGACCATTTATCTGCCACAGGCAGGTGTTATGTGGGTCTCCCCTTGGCCTGGTCCAGCCATTTGGGTCCTCTGTGAGCCAGATCACCCTCTGGGAATCACGCTACATGGCAATAGTGCCATAACTGATGCTCCCTCACAATGCAAGTAATGTGCCTCATTTGGGACTCCAGGAATAACTGCTCATTCGACACAAAGTCAAACCAGCGGTACCCAAGGATCCAAAGAGACACAGCTCTGTAGGAGTCCAGTCTTCGTCTCAGGTCACTGGATAGCGTCCATGTCTCGCAACTATATAGCAAGACAGGAAGCTCAAAGACTCACAAGATTTGGACCTTCGCCCTTTTACATAGATATCTGGAGCACCACACACCCCTTTCCAGAGACCTCATGATCTCCCAATCCATCTACTGACTTCATAGAGTCATCAGAGACATTAATGTCACTGCCAAGGTAAGTAAATCTTTCGACAAGGTCGACACTCTCTCCGCAAGCAGAAACACTACTGATGGCTGTGTCTAAGGGCTCATTAAAGTCCTGGATCTTGGTTCTTATAAAGGACACTCACACAACCAGACGCTCCTACTCCTCTCTGTCTCTTGAGAGCCCCGATAAAAGCCTCCATTGACTCCTCAAAGATCACAGCATCATCAGTCCATTGGAACCATTGAACAGAGTAGGAGCAAAATCACACCCTTGACGAACCGCACAATCAACTGGGAAAAATGCAGAGGTTCTGCCACCACTCTGCATGGCACTCACAGGGACCTTACCCGGCACCAAGAGCAGTGTCATCCCCCGGTAATTACCATAATCCAAGCAATCACTCTTCCCTTTCCAGATAGAGACAACAAGGGTGTCTTCCCCACTGACTGGAAATGGAATGGCTCCCAAATGGAAACAAAGATTGCTAGCAATGCTAGGAGGACAGTCTTACCACCGGCCTGGAGAAGTTCACCTTGGAAACCACAGATCCCTGCAGCCTTCCCTACTCTCAGCTGGTTCACCGCCTGTGCAATCTCAATGAGACAGGGTGGTTCACAGCTAATTGGAGGATCAGCATGAAAAACCGTGGACCCAGAGATATCCAACATCCTACCCAGTGGTTAAGCTTTGAACAGCTGCTCAATGTAGCCAGCCCAGCGGGTCACAACTGCAGTGTCATCTGTAAAGACCCTTCCATCAGCCATCTTGACTGTGACTCTCCGGTGAACAGATTCAGATGTGCGTAATGCTCTGATTCCTCTGTAAGCAGGACATGGGTCACTAGACCATAGATGGTGCGTCACTTGCTTACAGGTTCCTCCAACAAATCAAGGTTATTATAGTTAACGAAAACTAAAATCAAAACTGAAACTATTATTAAAAAAACATTTTCGTAAACTGAAATAAAATAATTAACAAAGCCAAAATTAAAAACTAAAACTAAATGAAACTATTAAAGTAGCTGGAAAGACTAACTGAAATAAAATAATAATTTACTAAAATATTTTTAGTTTTAGTTTTTGAATGAATATTCTTGCCGTTAATCTTTAACCCTTGTAAGTTTTGCAATCCTACTCTGGATAAACAAGTTTAGATAATGTATATGTTTTCTTAATCTCAGGCGCTGTCTCTGTTGTTTTGTGCCTGTCCATACTCTTATTACCTGCTCCTGCTCTGCTCATTATGGGTTTACTGTTCTTATGGTGGGCTATTCAAGACTCACCACCCCTAACCTTGACACTACATGCTTGTTGTTCTTTGTTTCCCTCAATACAGCTAGGTGGGTTCTGCACACTGACTCAAGCCTAAGAGTCCTGTTCTTCCTAAGCCCTTGTGATTTTCATGAGAAAATATTTTAAAAATTATAAAATTGTGTAAAATTGTTCATATTCAGTGTCTAGTTTTGATTATGTTTGTTTTTATTAGACAAAAACAAAACCAGATAGTAAACTAGGCATTGTAGTAAGCTTCCACTAACATTAAACTCATATCCAAATCTGTTAAGTGTGCAGTTCTGTCTGATTGTGACACAAAAGTAACTCTGTAGGAGCTCCATGCCATAATTACTAAAACTAAAACTGAAACTAATATATATAAAAATAAAATAGAAATACCTTTGTGAAATAAAAACTAAACTAAAACTAAAAATACACAATGAAGGAAAACTAAAACTAAACTGAATTTCCAAGTAAGGTCAGAAAAAATATAGAAATAAAAACTAATATAAAAAGGCAAAACTATAATAACCTTGCAACAAATGCCTCCTTATATGCCCTCAGTGTCCTCGCAGCCATCCTTCTCGGTTCCTGGTACAGACTGGAGTTGCCATCAAGCCATATGCTGCGACTCCTTTCAATGATATCCAGAGTTCCCTACAAGATGAAAAACCTCCTTCTTGAAACACCGGTAACACCAACACAACCCTCAGCGGCCTTCAGGGTCTTTCACATCACACTAGGATTGGCAGTCATACCCAAGTCTGCAAGTTCCCCACACAAACTGTCTGCAATCTCGTCAGAAATAGCCTTATCTGGGAGTCTGGCCATGTCCAGCGTCATTTTCCTAGTAGGTGGTAGACTACTGGACCTAAGCTGGATCTTCAGAGTAGCAACAACAAGTCTGTGGTCAGAATTCACAAACTGGGCACTTCTGTAGACCCTGCAGTTTGGTAAGAGTCACCAGCATCTGCCCACGAAGATGTGATTGATCTCCTTCACCGCACCACCAGTATTGGAATACCAAGTCCAACTATGTGTCTCAGGGTGTTGGAACCAGAATCCAGCGATCTGCAGCTCCTGACCTTTTGCAAAGTCAAGGAACATGGAGCCACTTTCACCATGGGGATGGACACGATCCTCACAGCCAGCCCTGTCAATGCCAGTGGTCGCATTGAAGTCATCCATGACCAGGGGAGAGTCACCTTGTGGGCACCCATCAACCACCGAGCAAAGTTGCAAATAAAATGTCTCCCTCACTGAGACATCACTCATCATGGTTGGAGAATACACTGAGACAACAGACAAGCCATCCAGAGAGTGCCATAATCTGAGTCTCATGATATGGTCATTGACAAGAGTGACATTGGACACCATTGGAAGGAGCCAATCTATGACAGCAACAGCTACTCCCTGAGTATGACAGCCATCAGAGCGACCAGACCAATAAAAGGTGAACCCACCTACAGAGATCTGGCCAGTCCCAGGTCCGCTCACCTCAGAGAGTGCCACCACTGAAATGTGGAGTTTACGAAGCTCCTCAGACAGCAGAGGAAAATGATCATCATGCTGGAGAGACAAGACGTTCCATGCACCAACCCGGATGGGCAGCCTCAAATGGGGACCCAAGTGCTGCTGTGGAGCAGGAGACACCTCAGCACCACACTAGTACTGATCACCAACAGGCCTGACCCCACTGGCTCTCCAATGGTTTTGATACTTCGAGGGATGGAGCCCCGAAGGCTTTCCCAGATTCCCTTCATAATGCAAGCAGCCTTCCTAAGAGCTACTCCCGTGGAGAGCAGAAAGGAGTCCTGTTCATCATCTAAGAGTTACATGAAGTTGTTGGTTTTTTTTTTATTACAGTGGCTGGTGTGCCAATCCTGCCATCAACCCCCATGATTTCCCTGCAAGTTGGAGAACCGCTTGCAGAGCCGGATGCAGTTTAACATCATACCCAGGACATATCAGCATTGACTTAAAAACTATGAGCAAGCATGCAATCGAGGTGGGAACGTCTGAAGTTACAATTGGTCATTCTGAGTTTCTCTGACAAATTCATCTCTTATACATACTGTGTATGTATGTGTATGGAATTGTGCACTTTTTACTAGTACAAATTATCCTGACTGAACTTTTTTTTTATTGCACCTTGTAAGGGAAAAAGTTTTGGGGTTCTACCCCGAATATTCAACTTTCTAAATAGCGAAAAAAGGGAGGATTGAGTAGTCACTGCTGACTGTGTCCAAAAACTGGACTGAGGAGTGAGGAAAAAGTGAGCATTTTATAGCTGCTGAGGAGGAAGGGGTGTGTCCAAGGGGCCGGACCTGGAAGTGATGTCACTGATAGGGAAGGTTCTGGAACTAGGCAGGCTTCTTTTCGCAGTATCTGTAGAGAAGGGAGAAAAAGGCATTAGTACATCCCGACAACCCTTGTCTCGGCATATCACACCCAACCAAGCCCCTTGACTGCCTCCCATGCACTCATGTGTAACAGTTTGTTTATAGTGTCCTCACAGAACCTCTCAAATAAAATTTAAAAACAGAGTAATGTAACAATCCAGATTATGTCATTAAGATGGTTCTGAATTCCAATCCAAAAGCATATGAACATATTTAAACAATATGGATAAATATTAAACATGACATTGAATGAACAAATCAGTGAGCCTGTGCTTTGTTCTTGACCACTGACACTTCTTTTCTTTAATGTGACACACAGTTTATCATTTGTCATTATCGATCCACAAGGGGGCACCAGCTAGTTTCAGATACAAAGGCTTGTGGTTTGCAAATCTTTCCCTCAGTTTCTGGTTCAGGTTTATAATCGAATCCAATGGTAGCACAGTGACTAACACTTTTTATCACACAGCTCTGTGGATCAAAGTTCATATACTGTATCACTCAGGTCACTTCTCTGTTTTAGTTTTGCTCAGTCACTTGAAGTCACTCGTTGGTTACTCTGGTTTCTACCACATCCCAAAGATGGCCACACTAATCTGACTTGGCTATTGAAACTGGCAGAGAGTAGCACACAAATGTAGACTGGAGGCTCATTCAGAGCTGGTTGCTGCCTTTCGTCTTGCAGAGAATCACAGACACATGGAATAAATCACCAAGTAGTGTCTGTTATGTGTCATAATGGGTTTATGAGTATTATCTGTTTTATTGTTGTGTTTGTTATATTTTAATTATTGTGTTTCATATATGTGTGTAATTTCTGCTATGTTTACACGATTTGTCACTTTTGTACTGTGTCTTTAAATGAGTGTCCATTCTGTGTGTTTTGTGGGTGGTGGTGGACTTCCCTCTCGCTATATATTGAATGAGAAATAGGATCACCTCAGTGGATCATTGAGTTTGTTTTTCAAGTTTCTAAGTATTGTTTTTCTTTTTAAGTATTTTGTTTTTTGTGGATTATAGATTGTATTTCTTTTATTATGTTCTTTAGTTTGTGCATTGTGACTTGTTCACTTTGGATTGTCTCTTAGGAAAATCCTTTTACCTTATTTTTTCCCTTTTTTTTTCTCTTTTCATTAATACATCCTCCTCCTTCTTGTATAAACATTCCTTGTTTTTGGATAATCTCTACAAGTCCGAGTTGTACAGTTTTTTTCTGCCTTGTAGTAGATTTTGATATATGGTGGAACCCTGAGGATATTTTTGAGCTTTTAAAACCAGTTCCCCATTTTGGACCTGTGTAGGCCGAGGCCTGCAGGTAGCAATTTAATGTGCTGGATGACTTGTGATGTGCTACTTCTGGGCTGGATGAGCCAGGGTCCTGCTCTGTTTTATGGGTCTTTTGGAGGCCTCACACACTACCTGAAACTCTATCACACAAAAGTATAGTAGAGAACACAACAGCAGGGATCTTCAAAACTTGACTTGATGTAATTTTAGGGAAATTGTCAAGCTCTTGTGGACTGCTTGCTCCGTTGTAATCAAAAATGTCCTAATATTCCTATGTGACTCACTATTCTACTCTTTTGAGAAAATGTTTGGATGATGGGTGACTTTGGGTGTGCGTTTGAGTGGCATATTACCTGGAGTGGGATTCTGCCTTGTATCCAGTGTAGCTAGAATGGACTCCAGACCCACCATGGACATGATTTTGTCCAAGTAGTGTCAAATAACAGAAATAAACAGATAAATGGTCAGGTCACAAACATCTGGTGGTAAAAATTTAGAAGAAATGTAGGAAAAGGTTAGGTGTGTCACTAGTGAAATACTTGCAGCATATAAATGACCTCCTTCTGAGAGAAGATCCTTTCTGGTCAGAGTGACTCAGACTACTTGTGGGAATGGGGTATGTAGCATAGAATTTTGAAGAAGCGGTCCATTTACATTTATTTATTTGGCTGATGCCTTTATCCAAGGCATCTTACAACATTTATGATACAGTTTGTTGCGTTTCTTTTGGTTTTCCAATTAGAGCACAGGGAGGTCAAGGGACTTTCTCAGGGTCACAGAGTGGTGTCAGTAGCAGGATTTGAACCCACAACCTTAAGCCTTAACCATTACACCACACTGTGTGCCACACTGCCTGGTCCAGGAAGGAAATAACGTCAGTAGTCCTCCAGAGAGTTCTCCTTCATTCTAGAGCAAACAGAGCCTGTGTTAAAAACAGTATCGCACCCAAATCCTTCCCTGTATTCATTTTAGTTGAACCCAAAACCGTGAAACACACCCAGTGCTCATGTACTTGGTGGTGGGTATGAAAATGTATGAATGTTTAACACTCATCTACCTTGTAGTCCTTTTACCCCAGCAGCAATCGGCATAATATATTATGATATAACCGGAAAATATGTTGGCATATCTTGCAATATACCATAGAATATATGTAGTTATAAATATATATTTTAAAGATTATAACTGAAATACAATGAAACATGTATTTCCTTTAATATATTATAGCAAATATTAATATTTCTACAAGGTTGAGTTTAGGGAGAAGGTGAGACAGGCACTGGGTGGCATCGAAGAGTTACCGGACAGCTGGGAAACTACAGCAGATGTAGTAAGGGTGACAGCATGAAGGGTGCTTGGCGTGACATCTGAAAAGAGGAAGGAGGAAAAGGAAACCTGGTGGTGGAATGAGGAAATACAGGAGAGTATACAGAGGAAGAGGATGGCAAAGAAGAAGTGGGATAGTCAGAGAGATGCAGAAAGTAGACAAAAGTACAAGGAGATAAGATGCAAGGTGAAGAGAGAGGTGGTGAAGGCTAAATAATGAGTTGTATGAGAGGTTGGACACTAAGTAGGGAGAAAAGGACCTGTACCGATTGGCTAGACAGAGGGACCGAGCTGGGAAAGATGTGCAGCAGGTTAGGGTGATAAAGGATAAAGATGGAAATGTACTCACAAGTGAGAAGAGTGTGTTGAGCAGATGGAAAGGGTACTTTGAGAGGTTGATGAATGAAGAGAACGAGAGAGAGAGAAGAGGTTGGATGATGTGGAGATAGTGAATCAGGAAGTGCAACAGATTAGCAAGGAGGAAGTGAGGACAGCTTTGAAGAGGATGAAGAATGGAAAGGCCGTTGGTCCAAATGACATACCTATGGAAGCATGGAGGTGTTTAGGAGAGATGGCAGTGGAGTTTTTAACCAGATTGTTTAATGGAATCTTGGAAAGTGAGAGGATGCCTGAGGAGTGGAGAAAAAGTGTACTGGTGCCGATATTTAAGAATAAGGGGGATGTGCAGGACTGCAGTAACTACAGGGGGATAAAATTGATGAGCCACAGCATGAAGTTATGGGAAAGAGTAGTGGAAGCTCGGTTAAGAAGTGAGGTGATGGTTAGTGAGCAGCAGTATGGATTCATGCCAAGAAAGAGCACCACAGATGCAATGTTTGCTCTGAGGATGTTGATGGAGAAGTTTAGAGAAGGCCAGAAGGAGTTGCATTGCGTTTTTGTGGACCTGGAGAAAGCATATGACAGGGTGCCTCGAGAGGAGCTGTGGTATTGTATGAGGAAGTCGGGAGTGGCAGAGAAGTACGTAAAAGTTGTACAGGATATGTACGAGGGAAGTTTGACAGTGGTGAGGTCTGCGGTAGGAGTGACGGATGCATTCAACGTGGAGGTGGGATTACATCAGGGATCGGCTCTGAGCCCTTTCTTATTTGCAATGGTGATGGACAGGTTGAGAGACGAGATTAGACAGGAGTCCCCGTGGACTATGATGTTTGCTGATGACACTGTGATCTGTAGCGATAGTAGGGAGCAGGTTGAGGAGACCCTAGAGAGGTGGAGATATGCTCTAGAGAGGAGAAGAATGAAGGTCAGTAGAAACAAGACAGAATACATGTGTGTGAATGAGAGGGAGGTCAGTGGAATGGTGAGGATGGAGGGAGTAGAGCTGGCGAAGGTGGATGAGTTTAAATACTTAGGATCAACAGTACAGAGTAATGGGGATTGTGGAAGAGAGGTGAAAAAGAGAGTGCAGGCAGGGTGGAATGGGTGGAGAAGAGTTTCAGGAGTAATTTGTGACAGACGGGTATCAGCAAGAGTGAAGGTCATACAGGACAGTAGTGAGACCAGCTATGTTATATGGGTTGGAGACGGTGGCACTGACCAGAAAGCAGGAGACAGAGCTGGAGGTGGCAGAGTTAAAGATGCTAAGATTTGCATTGGGTGTGATGAGGATGGATAGGATTAGAAATGAGGACATTAGAGGGTCAGCTCAGGTTGGACGGTTGGGAGACAAAGTCAGAGAGGTGAGATTGCGTTGGTATGGACATGTGCAGAGAAAAGATGCTGGGTACATTGGGAAAAGGATGTTAAAGACAGAGTTGCCAGGGAAGAGGAAAGGAGGAAGGCTTAAAAGAAGGTTTATGGATGTGGTGAGAGAGGACATGCAGGTGGTGGGTGTAACAGAACAAGATGCAGATGACAGAAAGATATGGAAGAAGATGATCCGCTGTGGCAACCCCTAACGGGAGCTGCCGAAAGAAGAAGAAGATAATATTTCTAAATACATTGTATATAAGACATGTAGTATACTGTGTTCCCGGCCCCATTTTTCTGAAAGGTCATTCATGGCTTATCTTTTTACCTGGAAGAAGTAAAACACAGACTTCCCAAGAAATGTAATTTACTTTGGACTCTATGTAACTCGCCAGAAGTTGTTCAAGAAGGTGAATGTGTCCGTAGATGTTGGTGGTAATGTATTCTGTGGTCAAACATGTACTGTAAACTTGATGTTTTCTGACATTTCAAGAAAAAAATATTGAAGTGACAAAGCTAGCAATTAATTAAATGTGTATTTATTCTATATTTATTTCTAGAGACGAATAAATGTACTATCAGACTAACTAATCCTAACACAGGGTCACAGGGGAGCCAATCCCAGCCAGCACAGGGCACAAGGCAGGAACAAACCCCAGGCAGGGTGCCAACCCACTGCAGGGCACACACACACACTAGGGACAATTTAGAATCACCAGTGCACCTAACCTGCATGTCTTTGGACTGTGGGAGGAAACCCACGCAGACACGGGGAGAACATGTAAACTCCATGCAGGGAGGACCTGGGAAGCAAACCCAGGTGTCCCTTACTGCGAGGCTGCAGCGCTACCCACTACGCCACCGTGCTGCTGACACCAGTAACATTTAAAGCTAAATACTCAGAAAGGTGTAAATATTTAACAGGGGAACAGAAATGATAGGTGAGCAACGTCAGTCCTGGAGGGCCACAGGGGCAGCTGGTTTTTGTTCCAACCCAGTCATTAATTGCTGATGAAGCACCTATTGCTCAAATGACATTTTCTGCTTCATTTTAGTGGTCTCGCTTGTTAAAATTTTGAAGCCGTTATTGCTTATTTTAGGCTTAAACAGCTGCAGTCACTGCTTTTAATTGCTCCTTACTAGCAATAAGATGCAAATACAAAAGAATCAGTAGTTCTCCATCTACCTTGTTTCCATTTACACCCGTGTGTATTGATTGTGCACTGTTTAGTTTCCTCCTAAGGATTTTATTAAACCAAAGAGAAAAAAGTGAAGGATAGAAAAACACTAATCCATTTTAGGGTTCAAATCATTTGGGTGATATTCTTAGAAAGGAAACTGTGATATAAGAATGACCTGACATTGAAAAGTTAAAACACTAACAAGCCATAACATTAAATAAGATCTGTTATTGGCTCAGACTGGTTTCTAGTTAAGCAACTGGGTTGAAACAAAAACCTGCAGCCACTGTGGCCCTCCAGGACCATTGTTGGGCTACCCCTTCTCTAAACAAAGAAGATTATTTGGACTTGACTTAAATTTAGCCTTTATTGCCTACCAAGAGATGTTTGTTAATAATTTATCTATTTCATCCAACATGATGAAGGTTTCTGCACTGTGTGGACCCCCAGGGGGTGTACTGCCGCCCCAATCCGACAAAAAAATACGTTAGACACAAGTGCAGGCACACACTTTTATTTTCTTTCTTTCCTGTGGGAAGCACCCAGGTCAGCACAAAACCTCCTCTTCTTCTTCTTCTTCTTGACTCCACTCCTCCTGGTAAGCTTCATCTTCTCTCGACCCAGTTCCCAGAACAGCGGCTGCTGGCTCCTTTTTATAAGGCACCCGGAAGTGCTCCAGGTGCTCGTTGACCTATTTCCGGCAGTAATTCCGGGTGTGGCAGCAGTGCTGCATCAAAGGGCTCAACAGTCTTCCAGGCCCCCTCTGGTGGTGGCCACAGGCCCCAAAAGGGTTGAGCTTCCATGATCCAAACCCGTGGTACCATCACTCTCTAGGTGGGGTGCAGCCCTGTAGCACTTCAGGGTAGACAATGTTCTGAAAACAGTCCTTCCAAAGTAAAGACGTCCTGGCTGGGTAAGGGCCCCGGCCATCTGCCACAACTGATAACCACTATACATGGCTTACAGGTTTTAGGCCAAGGCTGCTAATACACATGTCATGGTTGGAATTAAAAAGGTGGTGAGGACAGG
The DNA here is from genome assembly GCA_026402145.1 of Polypterus bichir lapradei. Taxonomy (NCBI): domain Eukaryota; kingdom Metazoa; phylum Chordata; class Cladistia; order Polypteriformes; family Polypteridae; genus Polypterus; species Polypterus bichir. The sequence continues at coordinate 11,889,115 of JANRMT010062850.1, read as the reverse complement.
GAGCCCTTTAAAAGACCTACGAAGAAAGCACAGCATATACACATAACAGGATGAGTGAACTCATTCACTAATTTGTGCATCCCTATTTATGCTTGACTATGGATCCATAATTTAAATGCTACCACGTTCGCTAACCAGTAATAGCTATGAAATTTTACCTCACTGGGAATGCTGCATACGCCCAATGCCTCAAAGCAGAAAGGTAAAGAGTTACGCATTAAGGATTGGCTTGGTGAGGTTTTCCCACTTAGTCACAATGCATTCCCAGAGTTCAAGGGTCAGCGGAGATGGATGGCTTTATTACGCAGTTTATAATCCATTCTCTTGACAGCACGCCAGCTGCTCGCAAGGCTTCCCATTAGTCTCATGCGAGATGGAATCAATTGGCAGCTGTGACTCCCATTCCCAGCAAGCATTCAATTAAATCTGTGAGGTCTGTAAGTATTCCTGTGGGCCTGTGTTTAGGGGGTTAATAGGCCAGATTCAAAGGCATCGGAGATTTATTTACCTTGTGCTGCTGACTCGAGGAATTTGTATGTTAAGGGCATCTTGACTTTCCCTGTTCAGTCATTTTCACTCGACAGAGATGCATTAGAAACGTGACAGTGAGAAAAATTGATATACCAATGAAAATCAAAAAAGCACAGTTACGCAAAGTCTAAAAGAGAAACAATCAGGGTGATATTAAAATGAGGACTTGATGGCTGGCCTTCTGTGAAGATTTCCTCATATTTATTGTCGGATCTCTATGTGGGGGGGTCAAACAAGTCAGACTGCCTGTATTTTACATTGGTGTGTCTGTTAGATGTATTTTATTGAAGTTTACATATTATGGATTTCATTGCATTTTCTTTTGGGCTGTTGAATGCTTGTGTTCATGCCCATCTTGTTCATTTCAATTTAATTTGTATGAAATAATAATCTCAAACCAGAGTAATCCATTTCAGAGTTGCAAAAGAGCAGGGGTTCTCTTTATAGTATCAGGCACAGGCTGGAACCAACCGTGGGTAGAGTTTAAGGGGAGGCTAGGGGGCCTGCCCCCCTTGGATGCACTATGCTACTAAAAGTCTCCCAGGTATAGGGTATTTTTTACGCCGATTTTTAAGGCCATAATTAATTTAAATATTTTTTTAATAATCAACGTATTAGGTGCAAGGAGACACAGTGGTAGTATTGCTGCCACATAGTAAGACGTCTCGGGGTTGCATCCTGGGTGCCCCCTATCTGGAGTTTGCATGTTTCTCCAATTCCTTCTCACAGTCCAAAGACATGCGGTTTAGGTGGACTGGTGATGCTAAATCATCCCCTGGTATGTGTGTGTGCTTACCTCGTGATCCAGGGATTGTTCTTACCTGTGCCCCTTGCTTGCCGGGATTGGCTCCAGGTGCCCCCTGCCCTGGATAAGCAAGTTCAGAAGATGGACGGATCAACAAATACTACAAATGAATAATCATTTTTGCTGCCCAAAACAACTGTCTTTCCTTTAAACAGACAGAGAAATATCCTGTACAATTTCCATTGCAGATTACTTTGCTCTTTCAGATTTAGCTCAAGATAGCTTATTTCATCCATCCATCCATCCATTATCCAACCCGCTATATCCTAACTACAGGGTCATCAGGGTCTGCTGGAGCCAATCCAGCCAGCACAGGGCGCAAGTCAGGAACAAACCCCAGGCAGGGTGCCAGCCCACTGCAGGGCACACACACATACACACCAAGCACACACTAGGGACAATTAAGGAGCACCAATGCACCTAACCTGCATGTCTTTGGACTGTGGGAGGAAACCAGAGCACCTGGAGGAAACCCATGCAGACACGGTTAGAACATTCAAACTCCACGCAGGGAGGACCCGGGAAGCGAACCCGGGTCTCCTAACTTCGTGGCAACAGCCCTACCCACTGCACCACCGTGCTGCCCCTAGCTTATTTCAACTTGCGTAATTTTTTCTACAGTAGCCACTCCTGTTAGCAAAAGACATCACCAGTAGTCAGCACGAGCAATGAAAGCAGCAGAAGGGCTTTTGTCTGCATATGCCTTCTGCACAAACAGCAGAGTGGCAGTCTGAGCAAATCTCTATCACACGTCACACATACCAATGTGACAATATACAAAAAGATGAAATCCATCTCTACGATGAAGCAAATGAATAACAGAAAATGCTTCAACTTATAAATCAATTAATCAAGTCCCTGAATGCACCCAAATGATATGCTGTGCATTGTGAATGGCGGGAAGGAATAAAGGATGCTCATATGAAGTGTTGGGGTGCCAGCCAGGTCAGGCCTTTTAAGTTCTGTGGCAAATAAACAAAACAGGCACTCAAGAGCACAAAATCGACTATATAATAAAATACTAAGGTCTGTGCGTCCAGTCACCCTAAGCAATCTGATCGGTCAGTTTGGCTTTGGTGTAATTGACCAGTTTGGCTTTGATGAAAGCAGAAGTGCGAGTGTGAGACACCCAAGGAGAAGTAAAGGCGCACACTGAGAGTCACCTAGAAAAAAGATGGCAGGTATAAAACTGGCCAGGAGGTGAGAAAGTCTCCTTGAAACTAACGACAGAGTCTGTGAAGCAAGCTTTACGGGAATGCACTTGAGAAAAGGGATCCATAAACTAACTTAAGGCCCTGTCACATTACAAGACTCTTTCTGTGATTTTCAATTATAAACCTTATTTGCTTAATATTCCTGTGTCAGAAGCTATCTCAGCACCCTCCCGTGACCGCCAGTCATTTAGTTTGAAACACCCAGTGACTTAGTTCAATCTGTCAGCATCTCGCCCCAGGGTTTGATTTTATCTTAATTTGTCGGGGATGGCCCAGTGAGCACTCAGCAGGAAGTACAAAGCAGTACAACACAATTTATGCATTGTATATCGCTCTTCACAGAGTGCAGGCACAGAGCACTGTGGACAATTCTCAGTTAAAATACAAGTACAGATTATACTAACTACTAAATATGGAACTGGTAGACAAATTAATGCAGATCTGTTAAGACACAGAGAACAAGGTAGAAACTGATTAACATAAATGGAAACCATTAATATCTGTCTGTTAATTAATTGATGAACTATGGCCAGTTGACAATGGTGGAGATTAAAATTGTAAAAGAGAAAGTCAAAAATAAAGCCACCCCCCTGGAGACCTTGGCAAACTGGCCATTTACCTGCTTCTGTGTTTTTTATAGTGGAGTCTTTGCTGGCTGTCCAATCTCATGACAGATATTTTCTATCTAATGATTACAATGCTTCTTTTTCAAAAAAGACTTTTCCATACACACAAAAGCAGCCTGGCAGTAAAGCAATGGCACCAAGTTTCACATCCCAATAGTGAGAAGAAAAATGGAATAGAGGAGGGTTAGCAATGGTCTATAAATATTGTGATACGTTCCTGCCTTGTGCCCTGTGTTGGCTGGGATTGACTCCAGCAGACCCCCGTGACCCTTTGTTCGGATTCAGCGGGTTGGAAAATGGATGGATGGGTTATATTTCTGTACAAATGACTAACAAACAGAAATGCAGTATGCACTGCTAATCAGCAGCTCTAGGCAGGGTATGCTGGACTAAAATAATGATTCGTCAGCCTGATTTAAAAGTTGACCCTGAAAGGGTATCTCTTATGTTAGCAGGCAGATCATTCCACAGCTTTGGGGCCCTGTAACTAAAAGCTTGACCTTCAACTGTTTTATAGTTAATAAAATTGAATATAATATAATCATAATACAGCAATAAGGAATGAAGAACACGGGTGGTTTGAATCTTGCAAACAAAAGAGAGACTCATCTGTCTCATTTTTATGTACAAGAACAGAATGAAAAAAAAGATTGAGACTGAGGCTGAACTTGCTGTACCTTGAAAGCATTCATACAACACCAACTCTGTCATACAGCATGTTATTAGCTGTCAGAGAAATGGGCAAGTTTGCAATAATTTTGGATATTTTGGAAATGTGAAACTGTGCTGGAAAGTTTTCAGAGTCATGTAATTTGTCATGCTTTAAGATTTCTAGTTAAGTAATCCAACATACTCGCTCACCTTGTCAAGTCTGACATCCCTTCTGAATAGAAGTCCTGTAATGTGCCACCGGCTTCAGTCCATTGAGCCAAGATGACCAATCAGTTGATAGTCACGGTGCAAATCTACCTCGGTGGATTTTATTGTGCTGGCTATATGTTCAATACAGTTTACTCTTACATTAATTCACTTAGCAGATGCTTTTATCCAAAATGACTTGAAAAGGAACAGTTCAGAATACTCTTAGCTACGGTACCTTTTGAAAGCAGGTAATAGCAAATATTTTTAAATGATTCTATCCCTTGTACTACGCGTACCTTCAGCGCTTTTCCTCTGTGTTCACGTGTGTGTGAACATCTCTTCACCAGCACTCACGCTGTAGTGCGATTTCATGGAGCAGAGGGAGTGAAACCTGCTGAAATTCACATGCTGAATTTCATTCCCTCTGCCCCAAGACTCTTGAGCGAAATGATTCACATGAAACTGAATTTGCAGGAAGGCTTGGAGTTTTACTTTGCAGAAAAATGTGAATCCATCCATCCATCCCGCTATATCCTAATTACAGGGTCACGGGGATCTGCCGGAGCCAATCCCAGCCAACAAGGCAGGAAATAAACCCCAGGCAGGGCACCAATCCACCGCAGGGCACGCACACACACACACCAAGCACAATGTTAGAAGCGCCAATCCACCTAACCTGCATGTCTTTAGACTGTGGGAGGAAACCTGAGTACCCGCAGGAAACCCATGCAGACACGGGGAGAACATGCAAACTCCACGCAGGGAGGACCTGGGGAAGCGAACCCGGGTCTCCTAACTGCGAGGTGGCAGCACTACCCACTGCGCCACTGTGCTGACTACAGAAAAATATTTGCAATATAAATTGCATTTCCCTTCCATCGAAATTCATGCCATTCACTCAAGAAGAAATGTCTCTAGTTCCTGTCTGGAAGCGTTTTCATGCAATAATGTTGTATGTGTCAACCAGTCATTTAGTATTTAAATTAAGATCTCTAGTGGGGGAAAAAAAATTGGAGGCAGTTGCATTTAATAGCAGTTTTGGTAGCATTGCCATTCTGTATTCTGAGTTTCAGTGCAGAAAAAGCAGTAACATGTACAATGGCGCATTTTTATGTGTCTTTTTGTGGAAAATATGCAGCAATTAAAACACATGCTGCACTTCTACAAGATGATGTGAATGAGGAGCATAAATAATTGATTCTATCGGTGTGGTACAGATTACATGCAATACATGGCTGAAGAAAAGAACACAGATAAAACAGAGAAGTGTGATTGAGGCTTTACACAGCGATATTCTTTGTTAGCCGTCCAAAAAACTCTTTAGTAAGTCCCACGTTTTGCAAATGTGAAATTGCCAGTGAATCAATTTTTAGTGTCGGCTTTGTAAAACTGTATGGAAATCAAACCTTACCTGGTTCACTCTTCACTACTCCTGACTGTATAGTTCTATGACAAACTATAGGGTGGTCCAAATCTAATTATGCAATTTTCATTACGCTTTAACTTATTAAGTTTATTACATAGAAAATCACTTGAAAAATCCTGGACCACCGAGAAGTGAACGAACTGACGACATGAAGAATCATCTTCACGCCAAACTGGAATTATCCCCACATAAATCAAAGTCATCCAGACGATCTGGATCTGCATAATTAGATGTGGACCACCATGTACTACACTCCCAAGCCACAATTCTAGGAAGGCTTTTTTTAGTTAGCGCTGAAAATTATAATCAGAAAAGATATTTAATATTTGTGAGCAGTTTTGTTAGGCTAAGTTTATTAAGGTAAAGCCCATTCATCCATTTCTGAATCCATTGTAGATGTGCAAAATGATGAAACTTTGGACAAACAAAGGGTTGGAGCACCAACTCCATTTACTTATGGTAATGAAAAGGGGCAAAATAAATAGCACTCGCAGGGGCAGAACAGGCATCCAACGAAAGCAGAAAGTAGAATTCACTGAAGGATCACTGTGACCTCTCCAATGGATGATCCAAGAATGAACCCTGACTTCCAGTGGTTTCTGGGTTTATATACTACCAGTCTGGAATGGACAGGAACTTCTTGATTTGAGCGGAACTGTGTCACACATCTTCTGACTGGCGAGCTTCAGAACTTTGCACGGAAAAAGGAGTGGTGATTAGTTACAGCACCACCTATCTGCTTAGGTAGGTATTGTTTACCTTCATTGAGCCCTGAAGATGTCCCCTATGCATACAACTTGACACCATATAAATCCGATTCAGGGTTGCAGTGAGCCAGGGCAATCTCTGGATGATGTAGCAGGAAAAAATGGTTTCTAGAACATGATGAATGGAAAGTAGCATCTTTTTTACATTGTTGGAATATGTTCATTAATGCTACTATAATATCACATTATTACCGTTTTATATATGCAAACCATCATACAACTGAATGATGTAAAAACAAATGCATACATGTGGCCGGCAACCATTTTTTTCCTGACCTCAGTCAGTTTTCTAATGCAGTGCACCACAAATCCATTCTCTTCAACGTTTCTGCAGCCGCTGCATTGATTTAAAAGGTGACAGGATTGTGTATGTCTCTGGGAAGCAGTCAATTGCTTTGTGTCACTGCATATGTGGCTGTGAGGATGGCGTGTGTGTCACATTACATTATCACTCAGTCAACAATACATCACGGCAACAATTGCCTCGAAGGAAGAGCTGTTTATTAAGAGACATCAACCATTCTTTCCATTTTCATGGTTTGTGCCATCTATTGTATCAAGTTCAAGCACGATTTTTGCACAGCAATAGATGGGAACTACATTCCTGCTAGAAAGATTGATGTTTTCAAGTTTAGTCGATGAAGAACAAATGCACTTCTCCAAGCTTGAAAATGACATAATGAAGTTGGAAGAAGCAAAATACGACAAATCAGTACTACGGTCTGTGCTATTAATTCCTGCTTAACTGTGCTGAAAACAGCAGGTTGCTGTGATAGGCACTGAACTTGAACAGTGGGTGATAGCACACAGAATTTGTCTGCAGACAACAATATTAGTATTTTTTTGTCATTTTAAAATTCAAAAACAAGACTAGGTGTTATCAAAGTCTTTTTTCTAAGTCTGTATGTTTGTGAAATTACATTTACTGAATGCAGTGTCTAGTTTGGAATCAAAGATCTATGATGAAGTTTCTCCACTAGAGGCCAACCTAGCCATATGTGACCAATTAAAAAAAGACTCTGAAAGGCACAAAAATCATATTATCACATTGGTAAAGAATTATAGGCATATATGAATATGGTCATTTTACACAGGTAGACAGATATGAAAAATGCCATGTAATGCCTAGATGGATAGATTGCACTGTCCTTGCTGTGGATTTGTCCCTTCCTGGACGTAGATGTGTGACCTGGATGGGTGACTTCACTCCTGTAGCCTGAGGTGGAGATAGCAATGCAACCCCTCGCTGCAACAGATTGGCATCTTAATTTCATTACATATGTCCTCCTCTGATGGACATTGCTAAAGCCCACTGATATCAATTTAATGTCTCTATACTGCCATCACAGGTGGATCCTCACTCACCCTATATGTTAATCACTCAGTTTGCCAAAGTACAGAAATTTTATTAAAGAGGGACTAGAGGGCTTCACTCTCCAACCCCCCTGGCCTGTGCTACGCGCCAGCCATTTCATGTCCCTGCTGCTCGCGTATGTGGATTTCACTTTCGCCAAACAACACACCTTTTAATTCTCACGGATACGCCTCTTCATTGGGAAGAAACACTATTTTTCCCTGATGGCAACATGAATTAGACAATCTACAAGTCTCCAAACCAAACAATATATTCGATCTCTTTTCGCTGTTCCGTTATTTCACCGAGTAATAATTTCCGTTTGTTCGCGCTAATGCGATCTTTACTATCATTTTCGAATTTTAGTACTTTCATTATCTCTAACCTGCTCTGCATGTGTATCATGCCAACGTTTTTGAATTCTTTACGACTTTCTACTTTGTCATCTACTCTTTGTCTTTTATTTCCGGCCCTGGGCTTGGTTAAATCTCTTGGCACAAAGTCTCGTCTTGCTGATATGAAAGTATCTCTCTGAAAAGGCCACGTCTTGTCTCAGGATTTTTTTATTATAAAAGAGAGATCTATTATAATGATCTCACTCATTCTGAGCTGATCTGGAACTGACTCTTGTAAGAACTTACTGGCCACATCTTCCCATAAACACCATAAGATCTAAGAGAGAAATTTGTTAGTCACTTAGACCAAAGACAAGAGGACATCATCCTAATATTTGACCCTTTCAGACATGTAAGACAGAAACTTTAGAACAAGTTTCAACCTCCGAAAAAAGACTCAACAATTTACACAACCGTTTATTTCAAGGACAATGATGAACAGGCTGCCCTGAATTTGTTTCACCTTCAGTTTGGTAAAAATGTGAAAATATTTGGGAATTTCGACAGAATCTGTGAAATGCATTGAAGCCAATGTGAACGGAGAAACTGAACAAGTGTTAAGGGTATTATAACGGGGCAATGGTCTTTTAGGTGTCCCTGAAGTCTGGGGAAGTGTCTGCTAACTATGCTGGACTAATTATTGTGGCCAAAATGTGACCTGAACTGTGAGGCAGCAGTCCTTAAACTCACCCTGCGTCTTCTGAGCTCCTATCACTATGACTAAGTAACACCCACAGAGCCTGTGGTGCAAGGGATCAGCACTATGTGCTCCACCTGTCCCTGCTGAGGACTATAGCACTATAGGACACAACATACAGTAGATCTATACAGAACAACAAAGTATTTTCATAATTTTCTCATTATGGTCAAGTAATTTACCCCTCAGGTTTATTTATTTTAAATATATGTAGGGTATAAATCCAGCTGCAGTATCAGGTAGTGACATCACACATGCTCAAAGCAGATCAGGCTAAGAATAAAGTGTGAGGAGGAGTATGCTTACTAAGTCCCGCACGTGTGCATCGCAAATTGAGCAGATAGCACAGATCAGGTAGTGACACCCCCATCCAGCATGGCTTCTACAGCTCTGTGATGTCATGCTGGCCTCACATAACATTATGGGTGCTGGGAAAAAAGTTGTCCACAGAGTGAATTTTCTGGGTCACTGGCAAACCCAGCAAATTTGCTGTGAAAAAACACTGTGGAGAAGTTTGATGATCAACACTATTGCAGCAGGAGGATGCTGTCATCATTTGGCTTCTTTTATTTCACATTGTAATCTTAGCAATGCAGAAATAAACACTCAGGTACAGCAGGAGAAAATGATTTATTAAGTTACTTTCACTGATATAATTGTCATGTTTATCATAGCTAAATAGGTAGAACTTAATTTGTCCCTGAGGGAGGATCGGCTTCTTACAAAAGCTCTTTAAATAAATAAATATATACACCCAAACATACAGTACATTGAGCTTCTCCAGAGCTGAACAAGTTTTTTTCCCGATGGATCCAGTGTTTTTCAACAACATCTGGTCCCATGTTACACATTGAAATAAGTGAAAAAATGTTTCGATGAGAAGCAAATGAACATACTAGAGTGGTCTGGAAACTCTCCTGATCTGAACCCAATTGAAAATTTGTGGTGTATTTGTAAGCAACGACTTTGTGGAATGGACTACACAACCATGGAGAAGATGATTCAGGCCCTAATTCATGTTTGGTACAGAAACCCAAAGATCCTCCAAGACAGTTCAAAATTGGTCATTTCTATGCCAAATCACATCCAGATACTTCTCAAGAGTGGAGGAGATCATATCATGTGCTGATGTGAGTACAGTGGAACTTCGGTTCACGAATGTCTCGGTACACGTACAAATCGCTTTACGACCAAAAAGTTCGCCAAACTTTTGCCTCGGTTCACGACCACACACTCGGTATACGAACAAGCCAGTTTCCCTTTCGGTTTGTACGTGTTCAGTCTCTCCCTGTGCATTTCCTGTGCAGAGAGCGAGTGAGAGAGAGCATGACACACACACACACGCACACATGCACACACACAGGCAGCGTGAGAGAGAGACAGACGCACACACACAGGCAGCGCGAGACAGAGAGCTGGACGCATAAGATAGGAAGGCAGTTAAAGAATGCACTGGGCTTGATTTTGTTCTCACTTCTGTTTACAGCGATCGATTCGTAGCGTGCATTGTTGCAATGTTACTTTTCTTGGTGGTTTATTAAATTACGGATTTTTTCAAATGTTCATTTTTTTCCCTGTGCTTAAAACTCATTAAAAAAAAAGTGTTTTTAGCCAGCGGTTGGTAGCGCTATAGCGCAAACTATTGCAGTGTTAGTTTTCTCTGTTGTTCAAGGTTTTCTTAGTGTTATTCAATGTTTTTACATTTAGTTTACTATTATGCTGTGCATTCTATGGTTTAATTAACTATATTTGTGCTTTAAAACTTAAAAAATATATATATTTACATACAGTTCGTATGGTCTGGAACGGATTAGTTGTATTTACATACAATCCTATGGGGGGAAATTGCTTTGGTTCACGACCAAATCGGTTAACGACCAGAGTTTTGGAACGAATTATGGTTGTGAACCGAGGTTCCACTGTATATGAATATTATTCATATTTAAAAAAATTGAGCAAAACTGATTTTTTGTTGTTTTCAGAGTTTGTTTCAATTAATTTGCACACACACACACACATATATATGTGTCTTATATATAAACGTCTATGCATGGAAGTGTGTGTGTATGTCTGTCTGTCTGTCTGTCTGTCCCAGATGTGCGAGGCTACAGCACGAAGCTCAGAGTCGGCAAAGCGGCCCCAACAGTCGGGAGAAGAAAGAAGTACGAGGCTACAGCATGAAGCCGAAAGAAAGCGAATTTGTCGCCAAAATGAAACCACCGAGGACAGACAAACGAGAAAGAAACTTGCTTAGCCGCTGATAGATAAGGGGGGTGAGCAAGTCTGCAAAACAAAACTGCCAACTCTGCATTTCAATTTTTTTTCTTGCAATTTCAATTGTTTCTGGGAGCTTTTTACAGCACGGCCTGACATAGCTAATATATATACACACCATACATGAATACACACCAGAATGACATAAAAGGAAGAAAATGTGAAAAGAAAAAAAACATCTGCCTTGGCAGTCCCAGTCCCAGTGAGACATTAAGCAGATGTATCGCTGTTGGTCTAGAGGAGCCCCCAGTTGTGTTTCTTGACACACTTCTGATGAAATATTTGTTGGCTGGAAGTCCTCAGCATTGGTGTGTCACAGAGAGGATGTGCAGCATTGTTCATAATGGCACTTAGCTTTGTTTTCATTCTCTCCTCCACTATGACCTCCAGGGGGTACAGAGTGTGTCCCATAACTGAGCCTGCCTTTTTAATTAGTTATTTGATTTGGTGGGCATCTCTTGAAGCAATCACAGTATTAAGAAAAATCACACTGGCCATCACAGAGTTATAGAAGATGTGAAGGATGTCACTTCCCACCTTAAAGGACCGCAGTCTCCTAAGGAAAAACAGCCTGCTCTGCCCTTTCTTCTATAGTTCCTCAGTGTTCAACCTGTCATTGATGTGGACTCGTGAGTACCTGAAGCAGCACAGCACCTCTACATCAACTTCCTGACCTAGAGGCTTTTTGGTGTGGTGAAAGTCAATAAGCAGTTCCTCAGTTTTGCTGATGTTGAGCTGCAGATAATTCTCAAAGTTCTCCACCAGACTCCTCTCCTCTGTCTCATCCTCTTTGTCAATACGCCCCATAACTGCAGAATCATCTGAGAATTCCGACAAGTTACATGACCTGCTGTTATATTTATACTCGGAGGTGTATCGAATGAAGAGAAAAGGAGACATATGCATTCATGCAAAGATGAAAGTGTGACAGAGTTCCTTTCTGAAAAAAGCGGCACTACAGTATTCTTAAAATGAACATTTACTTTCAAACCGTTGTAACTTACAAAAAAGCACAGTGGTGATTCAAACATTTTCTACATTAAGCCTGATTTTTATTTTTCACATGTGAAGTGAAATGTAATTAAGGGATAGCCTTTGTTTCTAACAGTATTACCAAAGGAAAGCTTTTTATTCTGATTGTTGCTTAATTTTACTGTTGCTGTCATTTTTAATATTAACATTCAAACAGATCAATAGGCTTCTAAGTTTTCTGTTTCAGATCTTTTAAAATTTAAATTCGAATTTTTGAATCGCCAGTCCAAAATTTGCATCTTCCAGTAACTTTCACATTAGGGCAGTAAACTAATAATAAAGGCAACGTGCTGACAGGAGAGATTTGTGTGCTCCGAATCAAATTAGAGGTTTCACGGAATGGAAAATCTCCGGCAATTTAGATTATTGGTTTTCTTAATTGCTCTTTGTTCTCCATTCAGAACAGCCCATATGTTTAAATAAAAGTAATTCCATTAACAACAAAAAGCCTTATTGTTCTCTTTATGGTTTTTAAGAAAATATAAAAGGCAAGATTATACATTTGCATTGTAATGTCCGCGGTGACTGTGAGCAGGGGCTGCGCTATGAAATATGAAATTACCCTCACTTTCAATTAAAAGCCGCTCTTTTGTCCCGGTGTTAATTTTTACAGTCAAGTTACCACCAATGAACATTTGTGATAAATTGAATGATGATGAATTATTCATTTTGCCAACATTCAAACTGCATGAATACTGTTCTGATAACATTTTTAAAGTGTGGCTTATGTGAATGTAAAAGGCAATGAATGAATGGCATTCTGCAGAAAATGATGGCAACCTCCGGGCTCGGCAGGCTGTAGAATCCATCCATCCATCCATTATCTAACCTGCTATATCCTAACTACAGGCTCACGGGGGTCTGCTGGAGCCAATCCCAGCCAACACAGGGTGCAAGGCAGGAAGCAAACCCTGGGCAGGGTGCCAGCCCACCACAGAGGCTGTAGAATTTTTTTAATTAATTGTTTATTTTGAGTATTATGGTGGTGCAGCAGTTAGTGCTGCTGCCTCATACCATTAGTGATCTACATTGCCCTCCATAATGTTTGGGACATTTTCCCTCGACTTTCCCCTCTGCTCCGCAGTTTAAAATTACAAATTAAACAATTCAGACATTGTGATTAAAGTGCACACTGCAGACTTTTATTTAAGAGGATTTGCATACATTTCAGTCCCGACATGTAGAAATAACACTTTTTATACATGGACCCCCCCATTTCAGGGCACCATAATATTTGGACAATGGCAGGTCTATTAAAGCCATCATATTTAGGACTTTTCCGCATATCCCTCACACGCAATGGCTGCTTGAAGTCTGAGATTCTTGGACATCACCAGGTTCTGAGATTCTGCTCTGCCAAGCCTATTATGCAGCCATCTTCAGCTCCTGCTTATTTAGGGGGCTTGTCCCCTTAAGTTTTCTCTTCAGTATATAAAAGGCCTGCTGAATTGGTTTTAAATCAGGTGAATGCCTTGACCATTCATTTTTTAGCTTTGACAAACTCAGCAGTGTGTTTGGATCATCATCTTGTTGTACGATGAAGCCGCCCAGTGAATTTGGAGGCATTGCCTGGACTTTGAGCAGATCAGATGTTTCTCTACACCACAGAATTCAATGTGCCATCAGCAGTTCCATCCTCAATGAAGAGAAGTGAGCCAGGACCTGTGGCAGCCATGTTTAACAGATGAGGTGGTCTACTTTGGATCTCAGTCTCCACACTTTGCTCTGCCATCACTCTGTTGCATGATTCCTCTTTGTCTAATCTTTCCAAAAGACCTTTTGCCAGAATTCTGCAGGCTCTCTTATGTCCTTTTCCACAAACTGTAATCTGCCCATCCTGTTTTTGTGTCTAACTAGTGGTCTGTATTTTGCAGTGTGTCCTCTGTGTTTCTGTTCATGAAGTCTTCTGCTGATAGTCGTCTCTGACATGTCCACATTGCCCCCCTGAGGACTGTGTCTGGTCTGTCAGACTGGCGTTTGGGGCTTTTTCTTTACCATCATAAGGATTCTTCTGTCGTCAGCAGTGGAGGACTTCCTTGGCCTAGCAGCCCCTTTGTGATTACTGAGCTCCCCAGTGTGTTCTTTCTTCTTCATGATATTCCAGACAGTTGATTTAAGTCTTCCTGAGGCCTTACTGAGGTCTCTAAGTGTTTTATTCTTGGTTTTCAGCCTCATGATGGCTTTTTTGACTTTTATTGGCACAGCTCTTCTCTTCATGTTGAAAGATGGCAACAACAGATTCTAAAGGGTAGGAGCAAGCCGAGGAATCTTATGAAGCAATGAAACCCACCTGAGGAATCACAAACACCTTCGCCACCAATTGTCCCAAACGTTACGGTGCCCAGAAATGGGGGAACCGTGTAGAAAAAGTGGTGTCATTACTACAAGTGTGACTGAAATGTATGCAGATACCCTTAGATGAAAGTCTGCGATGTGCACTTTAATCATGATGTCTAAATTGTTTGAATTGTGGTTTTAAACTGAGGAAGGGGAAATCAAGGAATAATGTGTCTTTGTCCCAGGCGTTCTGGAGGGCACTGAATTTTCGATTCCTTTCTTGGTCACCATTTCTGTAGAGTTTTCTCACTCTCCCCTTGACTCTAAACATTTCTTTAGGCTCCCCACCTTCTCCGAGATTTGCACATCGTCTTGTTGATTGAGCGTGTCTCGTCCTGGATTATGTCCTATTTATCTCAATATGTGCTAAAACTTCCACTACCAGGTGGCTGAAATAAAAAGCTTTCTTATATAGTGAAGCACTGACTTGTGTTTCATGAAGCAACGTCTGATAATGGAGGTCATTGAAAAGTCCAGAATTAGATTCACTTTTACTGCTCTCAACGAAGAAAGACACATTCATTCTGCTAGGATGAGCCAGTGAATGCCCTTTTATCATTTTGACTTCTTTACAAATGTATTCAAACACACGTCAAGCTCTTTATCTCTGATGTATCTGGCCCAATAATGATGCCTTTGCCACGAACACGCCACGCTCGGCAGGTACTGGTCATTCCAAATGACTACTCCCAGCTGGAGACTTCTGCTCAATAATAGATTCAATACTAATAGAAGACTGGGGCCCTTAGGCAGAGCTTCTTATTAAAGAAAACAACTGATGCCGTAAGTGGAAGCCACGATCAATAAGCCTGCCTGTAATTTGCAAGACGCATAAGTACAAATTCTCCCATTCGCAAACCAATGACCGTGAGCCTCCATGTCAATTAAACGCGTTCACATTGAAGTAATAAGCAGCCTGGGGAGCGTCTACCTGAGTGACAGACAGCAGTGCCAGTGATAGATTTAGGATGTGCACAAAGCCCCGGTCAGATAAAGACGGAGGTGCAATTCCTGTACTGATCGGTGGAACAAGGACAGGCTGGGAAATGCTGTTGGTCCTTGAATTAATGCCAGGGCCAGATTAGGGGATGGACAGCACAAGTTGTGATCATGCTGTCATCTGCAAACAGCTAATAAAGCGGAGCCGGACTCACTCAGAATGGGAAGAAATGGAAGAGGTTGATTCCCAAACGTGCCAACTCTATTAAATTATAACAGGAGAAAATAAGCTGTGCTTTATTTTTGTGTTTGTTAAGCACACTGGTAAACTGGAAGTGAAGAAAATGAGCAGAGCCACTTGTAACACTAAAATTAAACCGTATATTGCATATACTGTAGTCATGCTATCAACCAAGGCATAATAGTTCTCGCCAAGTTCAATTGTCTTGAATCCTCACACATGGTATTTGAACCCATGACAATGGGTTCATTAGAGAACAGTGTTATCTGCTGTGCCACCATGCCTACCTGTGTATATAAAATGCTAAGGTCTGTACATCTATCATGTGATTACACACAAACTGCTGGGCCTAGAACCTTAGTCTTGGCCTTAGTCTTAATTGAAAGCTTATGGCCTGATACATGTAGGTGAAACAACAAATTTAAAATGTTGAGCGTTAGACCATTTATTACCAGGACACCGTGGGACAGGTCTATACATCTCTATATATAGGGTGGTCCAGATCAAATTATGCAATTTTCATTATGCTACTAGGCTGACCTGCCTTTTAAGGCGACCGACTTTTAAGTTGACCACTTCTTAAGGCAATTCAATATGTAGATCAATTTGATATTTTATACAAACTCATTAATTTGGTTATATTGCGGTATTACTTTAATACTCGTAGTTTCTGTTATTTTTGTGATGAAATTTAAACTTTTTTTCTATATTGAGGTCACCCTTTTGAACCCCCCCTGATATTTACTACGCGGTGAGGCATTTGTACTCCATCAACATTAATTATTTCCAGAAACATAATTTTGTCTATTTTTCCAGCGCATCGCACATAAAAGCAAGGGAACGATGGGAGCACCAGAACTCTGCTCACATCATGTCGCTTCGTACCGCAAGCTGCAAGTAGTAAGTCTGTGATAAGCGGAATGCTGCTACGCTTTCCACTCACGGGACGGAAGGACAATCCTGACCGCTTTTATATAGTAAGAAAGAAGAAGAAGATATCGCACAGTCTGGAGTAGAAAATCATCTTTTACCTGGAAAAACGAAACTACAAATCCCATCGTGCATTGCAAAATGGACGGGGCGTATGTGAAACTCCGCGCCTGCGTAGCACTCACGGGACGGAAGGACAATCCCGACCGCTTTTATATAGAAGGATAACTTATTAAGTTTATTATATAGAACATCACCCGAAAAATCCCAGACCATTGAGAAGTGAACGAACTGACGACATGAAGGATCGTCATCGCGCCGAACTGGAATTGTCCCCGCATAAATCAGTCATCCAGATGATCTGGATCTGCATAATTAGATCTGGACCACCCTGTATATATATATATATATATATGGTTGATTTTGCGACTTCTCTCATTGTGCTAAGTATCATAGTTCGGTTGCAGGAGCAATATATTTGCGCTAATCTGAGACAGAGGTTGCGTGGCCCCCCCTCACTTACACACCAGCCTCGGGGCATATCTTACCTCCGCTTAGCTAGCGAACGAGAAGACTACTTAACAGTTTTAGATCGGGTTTTTTTCTAGAATTTACTTGAACATTCTGGTTGATTTTGCGACTTCTCTCATCGTGCTAAGAATCATAGTTCACTTGCAGGAGTGATATATATTCACGCCAATCTGAGACAGAGGCTGCGGGCTGAGGGGAGGAGGAAGTGTGATGTCAGGGGTGGGGAGATGGGCAGGGCCCTCCTCACTCACACGCCAGCCTCCGTTCGAATCGGCCACGTTTTGCAGCGTACCTTGCCTCTGCTTAGCTAGCGATACCTTTTTGTTTATTGATTTTTAAAGTTTGTGCTGTTTCACTACTACGCGGGCGGAGTCGTGGGGGATGGCTAGTGTATGATAAATAACAAATTCCATCAAAATTCATTACAAATGTAAAGAAATGTATCAGAAAGCTACAGCTTTATTATTAACAGTAACTCCATCAAAAATGTAAACAAGCTATTAATTACTTTATTTTCACTAGCAACATAACTAAAAGTAAGTTGTTAACATGGATGGACTGGAATCTCGACTGTAATGGAGTGTAACTCCTTGCCTGGCCATAATGAATGGGTGAATTGTCCAGAGGTGCAGCTTGGCCAGGATGCTTCCCAGCTCTTGTCCCAGTTGATCAGAAAGAATGCGCTGAGGGAGAGCATGTTTCAGAGACGGATCATCCCGCAATGTGTTTAGGTGGCAGTGTGCCTCTGGCATCATCCCAGTTTGCACATCTGCAGATTTCTATGGGAGTTAGAGTTCGATAGAGTAGCCCTGTTGGGGTCCTTGGGTGCCACTGCTGGAAGAAGACCTCCCTGGTGTGTGGAAGTTCCACCTGGCCCAGAAGTGCTTCCGACACATAATGCTATGGGGCTGGAAGAACTCACGGGTCTGAGATAAAAAGGCGTCGCCTGCCTTGTTTGAGGAGTTGGAGTTGGGAGGCAGAGGGCAAGGTTTGCCTCGGGGAGAGTGGAGAGAATATATTATTGGATTGTGCCTATGATTACTAGTGTGCTGGAGGAAGAACCTGTATTTTGTGCAGTTAAATACACTTTATTTGAATCCTTGACTCTTATTGTGTCCTTGTGTCTGGGGTCTGGGGTGCCCCCTTTTGATCAAACTTCATTTGAATGTGATTCCTAGAAGCATGGCACTTTGCAGAGTGCAGGACTAGACGTGCATGTGCTGCAAATACAGCTTGTTTATTTGCACTGTCCATGCTTGTTGCACACGATGCATTTGCTAGTTGGTGACTGTTTTCAGTCAATGGGCAGCCGAATGTCCATTTTGTGTCGTTCTGTCAGATATGACAAGTTGGACATCTTATTATGAAGAAACGCCTCTGGGGCAGCAATCCGAATCAGTGCCAGAGCCTACGGGTTTGTCAACAACAACATTTATTTATATAGCACATTTTTATACAAATAATGTAGCGCAAAGTGCTTTACATGATGAAGAAAGAGAAAAAAGACAAAGTAAGAGTTAAAATAACAAAAAACTCATTAATATAGAATAAAAGAAAGGTCCGATGGCCTGGGAGGACAGAAAAAACAATAAAACTCCAGACGGCTGGAGAAAAAATAAAATCTACAGGGATTCCAGGCCATGAGACCGCCCAGCCCCTTCTGGGCTCCAATTGATTGCCACTATCTTGATCACTGCCTTTATCATCAAAATATTCATCTATTTGTTTCAAAAAATCAGCAGCTTTATACGATTTTCATGACAAAATAACTATGGACTGTCTATTTAGAAAACTATTTTCCGCAAGCTGTTTCTGGCAAAAAAAAAACCCATGTCCACTAGATGGCAGCACTGTGGTAGGTAACTGAGACACGGCAGCAAAGTTCACCAGCAAGTTGGCCGTGTCTATAGTGGCTGTATACTGGGATATGAGTTATCTCAAATATGGTGGCTGTATACTGAGATTTGAGTTATCTTGTATGTCACAAATTTTACAGGCTCAATAACATAGCACTTAACTTGGACGCTGCGTTCAAAGTGTTAACATAGTGCCAACCTCGGCAAAAAGGAAGCTGGGTTTATGTGTTTCTTACGGTGAACTGTTTAAGAAAGTGACATGGTAGAAAGAAAAACGAGCAGTGACATCTGCTGAACACGAAGCAAATTGCAGCAGCGAATTACATGATAGGAAGATCAAGCACATACGGTGCAGCAACCTGCGGGTACTTGCAAACTACTGAGGCTAGGACTTTGATCCTGGTCTTAATCAAAAGCTTGACTTTGATCTTGGTCTTAATCAAAAGCTTATGGCTTTAAACATCCTGGAAAGTTGACAAATGTAAAGTCACTGCAAGTTCGGGAAAAGTGAAGTGATCAATAAAGTGACATGGTGGAAAGTAAAGTAATGCTATCTGCTCAGCATCTCACTCATAGGCATAATAGTTGATTGTAATAAAAGCTTGATTCTTACAAGCTCATTTATTGATAATTCCCCAGGCCACGCTGCACATGTCTTCCGATTTCACATTCCATTGGTAAAATTGTGTTTATTGATCATCAGATGTGACAAAGAATTCCAAAATAGGAAGAAGGAAACATGTTCTCTCCACATTCATAAAACACACAGGTCAAAGTAAATGGTGATTTTAAAATGGAGTGACGTGTGCCCATGATCTGAGCCAGGGCCGTTTCTGAGCATGCGCCCTCTAATGGTCAGGCCGCATTGCTGCAGCCCCATGTAGAGATTTCCTATCTTTGTTTTCCTTAGGAAAATGTGTCCGAACAGGAACACAAAGAAATGTTTATTATGTGCGCCTCGGCGGCGCCCGCACTCTCTACACTATGCACTGCACAATCTGTTGCCTTGAAACGGCCCAGGGCGCCGCGACATTTTTATTTTTAAACAAAACATACCTGTGGACACTCGGACTCAAAGCGAATATCCGATTATATTGTTTTATATTATTTCCGCATGCCAGCGATGTTCTGTCTTAACGCCTGACAAAGTCCAACAATAACACGAACAACAACAACGTTGATGATGCCAACAATAATAATAATAATCATTCCAACTGTAACACAGATGAGACAGACATGGCGAAATAAAATTAAACGGCAACCGCACTGCAGCTCTTGAGTGATTTCCTGAAAGCTGATTTAACCCAGACTGTAATCGTATCCCAAATGGACATACATTTAATTTTGTGTTAAAACTTAGCAAATGCTGTCTTCTGTTGTTCACCACCATTTGTGAGATTCGCTCTGGGCACGCTAAAGCAGTTGTTTTTTTGGATATGTTGATTAAATTATTTGCATATATACCCATACGATAAATAGGAATTGTGGGTAAAGATTCCTATTTAAAGATAATTATTATATTCTCAATTTAAGAGAATGTTGTAGGTATGCTCTGTTTGTAATCATTTGAACGACATGTATATTTTGCAGTAACTTGTGTGTGCGCGCAAAATAGGAATTGTGGATAAAGATTCCTATTTAAAGATTATTATATTCTCAATTTAAGAGAATGTGGTATGCTACGTTTGTATTCATTTGAACGACATGCATATTTTGCTGTAACGTGTGTGTCCGCGCGCATGCAGATACATGGACTGTTACCATCATCAAAAGGCATACACTTTGCTTGTGGTTTAAATACTTAACTATAAAAAGATAAGTTGAAGTGTTAGTAATAATGTCAGTCCTTTAGTCAGTTATTATCCAGTCTCCCTTTATCCTAACACAGGATCACGGGGGTTTTCTCCCGGCGCAAAGAAGGAACAAATCCCCGGGTAGGGCACCCGCCTACCTTAGTTAGCAATAATGTGTTTTATTTTATTTTATTTTATTTAGAGCAGTTAGCAATGTGTTTTATGTTATTTTCTTTAGAGAAACGTTATGAATACAGCTACCAATAAAGCCCAGTTCCTACTTAATTTCTGAAATGGCACCCCTCAAGAGGGTATTTTTCTCACACGATCTTGTAAATCTCCTAAATACTTTGCTGTCCCCAGTCCTGTCTCCAGGTCTCAATGTACAGGCCTGGCAGTGATGGTTGCTCTCAAAACATCGCCATTTACCTCTTCACCTAGGGAAGAAAAATCCTCAAACCAGCTGTGATCTGATCTACACTATTATTCCATTGATACTTGGTCATCTCTGTGAAGCCATTATGTGTTTTTTAATAAATCATTACAGGGACTTCTCTTTCCCCCCCAGATCCTCAAAATGTTTATTTTAGTTTAGCTGATGACTATAGACGAAGTGAGACACACAATAACCGGATTGGTAAACAAAAAGATTTATTGCTGAATTACAGCATTCTAAACATTGTCACCTTCTATACGAACATTTCCCATGTGAAGTTCTTCGTGCAAAATGCGTCTTACTGATTCCCTGTCAATACCAGGCTTACCAGCCATCTCTGAGATAGCTCGGACACCTAGGCGACGGTCAATTCGAACAATCTGATTCACCGTTATGATATTTTCATCCGCCAGAGACGAGCGTGGGCGACCTGGGCGTTGAACGTCTTCCGCGTTTTTTAGTCCTTCCTTGAAACGTTTGTGCTACTCAAAAACGTGTGTGCGAGACAAGCTGTTATCACCGTACACTGTTTTTTATCATTTCACAAGATTCTGTGGCCGTTTTGTTCAATTTCAGAAAAAAATCTGATGCCGATTCGCTGTTCTATTTTTTTCACCCGACATTATCGCGGCAAGTCGTGTGGCGATTGTTGTGCAGACTGTGCTGTTCACAGGATACACCTAGCTGGTGGGCGGCTTGGGAGGACTCGCGTGTAGGAGGGCATATAGTTCTATGATTCACGTCCGGCCGACCTCCAGACGGCTTTCCAGGAAAGCCCCAAGTCCAGTCCGGTAATGTTTGTATCTCACCTCGTATAGTGGACTGGCATCCTGATCCGACGCAACTGGACTAGGCTCCATCTCCCCAGGACTCTGTAACTGAACAAGAACATCCTGAAGTTGGATGGATGAATTTATATCTTCAATTAGAAATGGCAACCTGATTCTGCTTCAGTTAGAAGTTAATGCCAGTGCAGGTCTTCGGAAAGACCCTCTCATTTCTCTTTAAAACACATCCATCTGTGCCGTTATTTTATTAAGGAATTGTTACAGATGTGCTGATCTTTGAACCTCAATTCAATTACGGCTGGGCTAATCCCTTTAATTAAACTGACAGGAAATTGGTGGCAAGATGACGCTAATGGCTCTAAACGTATTATTATTTTTTTTAATGGCTGTGGCACTCGCATGATGTCATCATGGTTTCTATGATTAACATTCATTTTCTTTTTTATATTCATTCCCAAATGAAATTTCTGACAAGGAATAAATCTGTCAGTGTGAAATAACTCGGCGAGCATTATCACTTTAAATTTCAAAGACAATAGACAGCAGGGCACTAAGGCAATAAAAATAACAAGGTGAAAGACGGAATTGTCAGCTGTTTGGATTTTAATATATACATACGGGACACCGAAACGTCTGATGTGGAGAAATCAATAGAGCCCTACGCATAAAGCCCTCAGTCGTTTAATCATAAAGGACTTTTATTGCATTATTTTTCAGCTTAGGTAATAAAAAAATGAATTTCAGGTGTAAAATGTAAGTGGTTCCCGATGCCTGCCAGCATGCGAATGATGGAGGAGATACTGCTGGGAAGACGTCTCGCATCGTTCTGTGCCTTTCTCTTTCCTCAGCACAAATCTCCTGGCAGGCGATTCTTATGGCGCCTTTTTGTGTTTGTAAATGCATGGCTTCTATCTACTGGAAGGAACAAACTTTCAATAGTCCTTGAGCTCACAAGTCACTCTTTAGCTCTGTGTGCTTTTGCTACATTTGTCCATCTGTAGGTGCAAGTCAGCCCTGGACAGGACATCAGGCCCTCCCAGTGCCTACTGGGACCAGTTTAGAGTCCTAAACCAGGCCAGCTATCTGGTGACAGCCTTAAAACTTCAAATGACATTTCATTGAACTTTTAAATGTGACCCCACTGAACCTCTGGTAGCTACGTGGGCTCAGAAAAGGCGTAATTAATAATTGTAACACATGCAAGTTATGAATGAATGAGTGTTTCATAATTGCCAAACAGCCAGCTTATAAATTACTTTTTAAATTAATTGCTATTTTATTAATATAGCTCAGGCATCTTATGCATAAATGAATGACTGACTGAGTCGAGAGTTAACTAAAAGTTTATGATTGGATCACAGTCAGCTTATCAATGAACTATTGGATGAATTACAAATATTTTATAATTGCAGTGCAGACAGCTAATGAAGAAATTATTAAAGACATGAATATTTCAAAATGCAACCCTAGCAGTAACACAGGCAGAGTACGAATGAATGAATGAATGAATGAATGAATGAATTTTCATGACTACAGCACAGGGAGTCTTAAATTAATTAGCAATTTCTAAATGCAGGACAGGTGGCTTAAGAATTTCTGAGTCATTTTCTAACCCACTCTGTCCAGAAGAGGGTCTCGGGGGTCTTCTGGAGCCTATCCCAGGTAGCACAGGGCACCAGGCAGGAACAAACCCTGGACAGGATGCCAGACTATTGCAGGTTAAACACACACACATACACACCTGCAGGACCAGTTTAATGTCACCAATCCACCTAACCTGCATGTCTTTGGACTGTGGGAGCAAACCTACGGTGAGAACATGCAGACTCCACGCTGGGAGGACTCAGGTAATGAACCCCAGTCTGCTTGCTGGGAGGCAGCAGCGCCACCACTGCGCCACCATGCTGCCTATTCCTTGAGAATAAATACATGAATGAGCAAAATCATATTTTTTAATGTTGCAACAAAAGTAGCTGATGGATGAATGACTGATTTGGCGACATAACTATAGATTACATACTATACATTATATAAATGTGACACAGGCAGCTTTGAATGAACAAATGAATTAATTTTAATGATTACAGCACAGGCAGTTGTAAAATTAATGGCCAAATTGCTAACTCAATGAGCAATTTATAATTGCAGGACAGAATGAATACATGAACTAACAAATTCATTTTTTTTTTTTTTTTTGGTTTTATTATGGTTACAACAAAGGTAGCTGATAGATGAATTACTGATTAGTTAACTTAAAGTATGTATAACTGCAGCACAGTCATCTTATGAATGAATTATTTAGGGCATTAATCTATACTAATAAAAGGCAAAGCCCTCACTCACTCACTCACTCACTCACTCACTCACTCACTCACTCACTCACTCACTGACTCATCACTAATTCTCCAACTTCCCGTGTAGGTAGAAGGCTGAAATTTGGCAGGCTTATTCCTTACAGCTCACTTACAAAAGTTAAGCAGGTTTCATTTCGAAATTCTACACGTAACGGTCATAACGGTCGATAACGGTCGACACCGTCCACCATGTTGAACTTTCTTATTTATGGCACCATCTTCACGAAATTTGGTAGGTGGCTTCCCTGCGCTAAGCGAAACCGATGTACTTACTTATTTCGATGGTATGACGCCACTGTCGGCCTCCATATTGAACTTTCCAAC
>JANRMT010062850.1:11826195-11857524 GCA_026402145.1 Polypterus bichir lapradei | reverse complement strand
TATCTATCTATCTATCTATCTATCTATCTATCTATCTATCTATCTATTGTATAGTGCCTTTAATATCTATCTATCTATCTGTCTATCTATCTTTAACAATCATTATAAATCTGTTATCACAAAGACATTGTTTTATACTTTCATGTATTTTGATATGAAATTAGACAAACCTATTTTGCAGGTTAAGCTAACATCCAATAATTTTATCACATCTAATCAGGAATGATTCCTTTAGCAGAATTCTTTAAGTTAAATGAATACTTCCACCAAAAATGATATTTGTATGAGCTACTGAGGCCACGTAATTTGTAGAGATGGCTGAGAAAGTAGTTCACTAACAGGAAGCTCCTTCACAGGCAGGACTCTTGACCAACAAATGTGGGGTGGGGGTTGAGGGGGGGTATATGGGGGTCAGGCCTTTAACTCAAAAATATGTCTGTGGACTATTTTCATTTTCTGGTGTTATTTATTTAACAATAGTTTAGCAAAAAATATATGTGTCTTGCACATTGTGAACATACAACTGGATAACTTGACGTGAGGATTATACTACACTAGTAATGTGATTATTTTTCATGGATGTTGTTTACTGCTGTTCAAAATTGATGCCATCTGGAACTTTATTATGTCCTTTCTCCAGGAAAACATGAGATTAAAATGTTTTCTTGGCTATCACTACGCACTACATGGAGCAAATCTAATATATAAAGCTCAATGTGTGTGTGTGTTTGTGCTTTACACAATTCCACACCTTTGGTCCAATCTCAACAGAATTTTGTATGTGTATCCCACTTTGTCAGGAAGCCACCAAAGACTACTTTGTAACCAATACTTTTGTCCCTGGGGTGGATTTTGGGTGGCTCAGAGCAAGTGAATCACAAGAACAGACTGAAGGCAGACTAGCAAACAAGAGGACCAGAGCTTAAATTAATTTAGCAGGGTAACATGGGGGGGCTGCTGCTAGTAACATATGCAAACATGTCCTTTGTGGGTGTGGGATTTCTTTAAGTAGTGAATGTAGAAGGCAGACGTTTTGAGGCAAGGTAGTTCTGCTCACTCATCATGACACTGGTGAGTGGTGACGTTGCATATTGATAAGCACATGCTACTTGGAATTTCATTGTACACGTGACAATAATGACCCCATGAAGCGATGAGTGTTTTTATTTATTTCACATATATCTTTATTACAAATAAAGTTTAATCACTATCCTTAAACTACTAGCTGATCTGGTCAGTGATAAATCATGGACTGCTAGTCTAGCATGTAAATCTAAGCGCAGAAGCATCACCTTTAGTCGTAGCTGCTGGACCCCCAGACATTTTCTTAACTAAAATATAAAGATCAATGTATGTGCGTAACTGTCTATTGAACTCCTCTCCGCCAAGTTTTGTATGGAGTTACCAGGCAACTCTCCCCTAACTCTTCCCACAGCAGAAGACCATAGCCTGTGTTTCTTCTCCAAATGTTTTCACCTGGGGAATTTATCTGCGGCACCCCATACAGCTCCAGGCACCCCTCTAGTATTATATACTGTAGATTATCATTATTTTGAATGTAATTATTTATTTAGCAGATCATTTTTATTATTATTCCACATTTCCTTTTACTTATTTGGTTGGGTGTCTTACACCTTTTGAGATACAATTGTGTAAATGTATTTTTCCAATTGGAGCAAAGGCAGGTGAAGTGACCTGCTCAGGGTCACATGGCGTCAGTAGCAGGATTTGAAACCACAGCCTCAACATTTGAAGTCCAAATCCTTAATCACTACACCATGCTGTGGCTTATTATTCTAATTAATACTCTTATTATTCTACTATCATATTGATAATAAACTTGATGCATTAGGACTAAAAGTCAAGACAGAGGTAAAGAATTTAGGGGTAACTATTGACTCTGACCTGAATTTGAAATCGCATATTAATCAGATTACTAAGACAGCATTTTTTCACTTAAGAAATATAGCAAAAGTTAGACCTCTTATAACATTGCAAGATGCTGAAAATGAGTTCACGCTTTTGTTTTCAGTTGGCTAGATTACTGTAATGCACTTCTCTAAGGACTACCCAAAAAAGACATCAATCGATTGCAACTCGTGCAGAGTGAAGCTGCTGGAATTGTAATTAGGAAAAGAAAACCCGAGCACATCACCCCAGTTCTGATGTCACTACACTGGTTACCTGTGTCATTTAGAATTGACTTTAAAATACTGCTTATGGTTTACAAAGCCTTAAATAATCTCACTCCATCATATATTTCAGAATGCCTTTCACCTTACACTTCAAATCGTAACCTTAGATCCTCAAATGAGTGTCTGCTTAGAATTAGAAGAGCTAAACTTAAAGAAGTGGCGAGGCGGCCTTCTGCTGTTTAGCACCTAAAATCTAGAATAGCCTGCCAGTAGGAATTCGCCAGGCTGATACGGTAGAAAATGTCTGGGGGTACTTTAAAAAACTGCTGAAAAAACATTACTTTAACATGGCCTTCTCATAGCTTCATCTTAGTTTAATCCTGATATTCTGTATATTCAATTAATTATCATTACTATTCATGGTGGCTCCGAAATCCATACTACCCACATTTAATGTTGTGATTTGCACCACCATCACATGATCAAACCACCGTGCAGTCCCAACATTGATGGATTAAAGGCCAGAGGTCCATATGACCGTCATCATCAAGTTCTTCCATGTAAACCCTGAATACAATGAGGACTGATTCCATCCATCCATTTTCCAACCCGCTGAATCCGAACACAGGAGTCTGCTGGAGCCAATCCGAGCCAACACAGGGCACAAGGCAGGAACCAATCCCGGGCAGGGTGCCAACCCACCGCAGGACACACACAAATACACCAAGCACACACTAGGGCCAATTTAGAATCGCCAATCCACCTAACCTGCATGTCTTTGGACTGTGGGAGGAAACCGGAGCACCCAGAGGAAACCCACGCAGACACGGGAAGAACATGCAAACTCCACGCAGGGAGGACCCGGGAAGCGAACCTGGGTCTCCTAACTGCGAGGCAGCAGTGTTACCACTGCGCCACCCATGAGGACTGATTGAGATCATTTATGTTAGGTAGAATGCCTAGAGGGGGCTGGGTGGTCTCGTGGCCTGGAACCCCGGCAGATTTTATTTTTTTCTCCAGCCATCTGGAGTTTTTTTTCTGTTTTTTCTGTCCTCCCTGGCCATCGGACCTAACTTTTATTCTATGTTAATTAGTGTTCCCTAATTTTAATTCTTATTTATTTTGTCTTTTTTCTCTTTCTTCACCATGTAAAGCACTTTGAGCTACATTGTTTGTATGAAAATGTGCTATACAAATAAATGTTGTTGGTGTTGTTGATGCACTTGCATGACTTTTACTTAGTAGAATGCTCTACGTAAGGCGGCTAGCGTATGCTTGAAATGCATGGTGCGTCTAAACACCACAATGGGCCGTACGCAGATCCCCTTGACTCAGAAGAGGATTTTCACTTCTCTACAAACAAGCTAACTACACTTTAAAGGCTTCATAAAACATTTCATGTGTCTGTTATTTGCTGGATGCTAATAGTTTATGTACACACTGAATGTCTGCCACACGTAGTTATTTATACTTTTGATTTTATTTTCTTTCTGCTTTCTTCCAAGATCACTTTATCCCCCTGTTTACTGAAGAATATATTGTCACTGCTGATGCTTGAACAGCTGATCTATCAGATCCTGTGCTTCGCAGCCTGAAAAATTAGCTAACAAATAATAGCAGCAATCACAGATTAGCAGTGGCGAGTGCAAATGCTACCCTGCAGACATGATTTTGGGCATAAATCTGGAGCCAAACCACAAAGCGGTTGTTTTGCTGTGCATCTGTTGCTCAATGTGTCTTGAATTAGAGTCTCTGATGTGACTACGGCAAAAATAAATCGCTGTGATAAGTAAGCACACATGCCGTTTTTGCTGAAAACCATTGCTGCTGGCAGGGTTTTTCTTGATGTTCTCATGTCACTCTTTTTGACCCAGACTACCATCTGCTGGGTCCGTCTATCCATTCA
This sequence comes from Polypterus bichir lapradei, assembly GCA_026402145.1. NCBI lineage: Eukaryota > Metazoa > Chordata > Cladistia > Polypteriformes > Polypteridae > Polypterus > Polypterus bichir. The sequence goes on along the minus strand of JANRMT010062850.1, from coordinate 11,853,483 downwards.
CTTTCTGTTCAGTTGCAGTTTATAGGAGCACTGGGTATAAGGCAGGGACTAACACTGGATGGTGCACCAGTCCATCATAGGGTATCACAGGGTGCACTCACTTGCTTGGACCAATTTAAAGTGACTAACTAAACTCATACATACTCCCACTGAGCAAACACCTCTATATCTGCTCATCCATACAATTATCTAATTAGCCAATCATGTGGCAGCAGAACAATCATGCAGATCCAGGTCAGGAGCTTCAGATAATGTTCCTATCAAATGCCAGAATGTGAGAAAAATCTGATGTCAGTGATTTGGACCGTGGTGTGATTGTTGTTGCCAGACTGGCTGGTTTGAGGTTTTTCTGTAACTACCGATCTCCTGGGACTTTCAGGCATAACTGTCAGTCTCAAACTAACAAAAGCATCCAGTGAGTGACAATTCTAGAAGCACTTTGTTGATGAGAAAGGCCAGAGGAGAATGGTCAGACTGGTTCAAGCTGACTAAAAGGCTACAATCACTTAGTTAACCACACTGTACAATGATAGTGAGCAGCAAAGCATCCCAGAATGCACAACATGTAAAAGCTTGAGGCGGATGGGCTACAACAGCAGAAGACCATGTCAATAGAAACTATAGAAACCTGAAGTTGCAGTCGGCACAGGTTCACCAAAACTGGACAGTTGAAGACAGGTTGTAGCCTGGTCTGATAAATCTTAATTTCTGCTGAGGCACACAGATGGTAGGGTCAGAATTTGGCACCAAAAGTGTGAATCCATGACCAATCCTGTCTGTTACTACCAATCAACCATTGCTTGAGTGCCACAGCATATATGAGTATTGTTGTAGGCCACGTGCATGGCAACAATTTACCCATCTTCTAATGGCTACTTCCAGCACAATAATGCACCATGTCACAAAGCAAACATCATCTCAGGCTAGTTTCATGAACATGACAATGACTGAGTTCTTCAGTGACCTTCCAAGTCATCAGACTTAAATCCAACAGAAAACACTTTTGCAATGTAGTAGAATGGAAGATTCACAGCATGGATGTGCAGCTGACAAATCTGCAGAAACTGCGTGATGCAGTCGTGTCAACATAGACCAGAATCTCGAAGGAATTTGTCCACCATCTTGAAGAATCCATGCCATGAAGAACTGAGGCTGTTTACCGAGTAAAAGGAGGCCCTACTCGGTATAAGTAAAGTGTTCTTAATAATTTGCTCAGTGAGTGTATATCACTGGGATGTGGAAGGAAAACTGGGGTACACAGGGGAAAAAAAAAACACAGGTGGGGTGGTAATGTGTAATCCATTATCACATAGATACAGTATGAGCAACCATACGGCTACACTACTGAGGCGGAAGTGAAAAAAGATATTTAGGTTGACAGCTGGCTGTTTCACAGAGTGGTAGAATCCATTACATTTTCAATTCCTATTTCTTGTTGGACTTAAAAGGAAAAAAATATCAGTAGCTAAACTAAAATAATTTGACACATCCATTTTCTGACCAGTGATATCTCCAAAATCCTTAGGGCTTGATAAAGCAGATCCAAGACCATTCTTTCAACTTAACAGTGAATCGCATACTTGAGGACATCTTTGGAAATTAAGTGAAAGTACATTTAAAACTGAAGTCAGGAAGCACTTCTTTATACAACAAGTTGTGGTATTCTGGAACAAACTACTGAGACATGGAGTTGAAGCAGAAAGCTTAACAAGCTTTAAGAAGAATCTGGATGAGAGATTGGAACGGGTCAGCTATCAGGTAAACAAATGAGTCTGATGGACTGAATGGTCTCTTCTCATGTTTCTTATGTTTCTAATCTGAAATTCCCAATACAATATCAAAATCTTTAGACAGAAACTAAATGAGTCAAAGAAAATCTGAAAATCCAATAGCAATGGCAACAAAATCATCAACACTCCACACCAAAGTGCATTCAATGAACCACAGGGGACTCCACTTCCCTGCCTTCCTTTAATGGAGTTGGGGGCGGTCACTAACAGTGGTGTATTAGTAGCCCTGCTTCTTGAAGGTCCACCTATAACATACATTGACAAAGGAAAACAAGATTATGCACATAGAAGCTAAAAAATAAATGTAAAAAATTGACATAGAAAACAATTATACAATAATAAATAAAAATGTTAATGTGAAAATTCCAAAAAAGAATGAAGGAAAAAGGACATTAAAAATGAATCCTTTTAATCATAAGGCCTCCATCCCAGTGGGTTGTGCTTTCTTCTCTGAGCCTCAACAACCACATGCGTTCATCCATAAAATGAGATGCAACCTAGGGGTGCTGTGTGATTTCTTTCACGGATGCCCCTTTTGGAAGTGAATTGCTGAAAGAGATCTCTTCTTCCTTTTAACTTGGACAGGCAAGTGGAGCCATAAGCCCCTTCTCGTTCCTGGGACCTGCTATTAGTAGCTCTGGCTCCTGATGAGAGATTTCACATGTTTATACAACAGCTGCTATTGTGTCTGCAGCCGCTTACAGTATTAGTACTCAACACAAAAAACATTCTTGAACTTCAGGTGATAAGCTTAACAATAGTTTTTGCGTATCATTTATTTACAACTTGAATGAACATCAGCGATACAATATCGGCACATACATTCTCAGGCTGCCATTGTGTTCTGCTGAAAACCATTATGCTGTAAAAATATTTGAGTCTTCTCCCTGAGCGATATACAATATTAAGACACATTTGCATTAGTGACACTGCTTGTCATTTCAGAACTATGTTGATCTCTTTTCCAATCAAAGTCAAGTTTTTCTTTTCCAAATTTATCCGGATGAGAAGCATTTTCTTCATGATGTGCTCTTCGTAAAGCTGAAACCTTGCTGCCTGTCACTGTTGTGAAACAGAACCACACAAATCCGAAAAAGCACTTCCAAAAATGTGCAAGTACAGGATCTTTAATTATTACTGTCCAAAATCGTTATCTAACAAAAATAAATCTCCATGGAGCACAAAAGCAAAGAAGAGCTGCCTAAGCAATAAGGCAATTCAAAGCAACCACACTCCCAAAATAAAATCCAAATAACAGTTGAAAAATCAGCAGAAGGTTGAGAAATCCAGAATCATAAAGAAACCAAAGCACAGAGAAACACAACAATTCACCAACTCCAGAGCACATTCTCAATAAACCGCCTGCTCAAACTATGGGAGAATCTTCTGGATTTATAGAGCGGGTGGCAGTTCCTGGCAGTGACTGACAGGTGGCCCTGCCCCTTGGGGGACCACCCATGAAACACATGGAACATCGCCAAGGCATTGTACATAATACACTGAACCAAAAGTGAACAATAAACACATAAAAGAAGGGTATGAACCCCAGACAAGGGAGGGACACTGGCTGAAACATAGTAATTGATGAATCCATCCATTCAGAATCCAACTATTCAACTACATGCTTAGGCACAGGCAGAACCTACCATGGAATCATAGAGTACAAGGCTGTAGACATGGTATCTCATCATAATGCACTCACTTTCACACACTTACTCATATCAAACAAACTTTGTGGTGTAGGAGATTTGAAACCAGTTTACTGTGGCTGTGGGATGTAACATAACATTCTCAATCCTGCTAAATCCAGTTTGGGGAGTTGGGTGCCAGAGCCTGTCCTGACAGCATCAGGTATAAGCAGCCTTAGATAGGGTGCCCATCCAATGCAGAGTCCACTCACAACACATGGGGCAGATTTGCCAGTTAACCTAACCTGTGTGTATTAGGGAAGGTGTTTAAATAATGGGGCACCTAGAGAGAAACCCATGAAGACCTGAGAAGAACACGTGAACTCCCCATGTATTTTGAGTCTATTATTTTGCGGGGTTTCTACCTTCTGTAGTTTTTTTTTCACATTTAAATTTGTTATCAATATTGTTATTTTTCCCATTGCTTTGATAATATTATTTTAAATACCATTTCTCTGGCAGTCTTTGGTTTATAAGTTTATAGTGGCATAGACGGGGTGGCATCCTGGCTGGTATGACAGGTGTGGACGCGGCCCGGACACAGACAGGTGGACATGTTGTAAATCACCACCACACGTTTATTTACACAAATATTTACAATTTAAAGTGCTCACACAACCCCAACACAATCCTAGCCACACAATGCCTTCCTCTTCGGGCCGCCTCCACTCTCTCTCTCCTGCTTTGTCCTGCTTCCACCCGACTCCAGCCTCGACTGACGGGAGACGGCCCCTTTTATATTATCCCGGATGAGCTCCAGGTGTGTCCCGGCATTCCTCCCTGGACACGCCCCAGTGTGGCGGAAATGCCGGCTGTTCTCCCAGAAGCTCTCCGGGTGTCCCTTTTCTTCCTCCCAGCACTTCCTGGTGTGGCGGAAGTGCTGAGGTCCAGGGTCCCCAAGGCATTGGGGCGCCCCCTGGCGGTGACCACGGGTCCCCACAGGGTTGGGCTTCCAAGCCCTCTACCCGTGGTCCTCAAAGCAACCAGGAAGGCAGCCCCCACGTAATCCAGGGTGGGCATTGACCCTCTTCCGGTCCCTCAAGGCGTCCCGGCCGGGTCGTTGCCCCTGGCATCCCTGACACAGGCCATGAAGAATGATCAGTGTAAGAGATGGAAGTACATCCTGAGACAGGGGTTCAACATTCTTCTTTACAGCAAGGAGGCTTGTTTGGAAAGACAATATAATGGATGGACAGCCATCTCTTCAGGTTGCATGGTGCCCCCATACCTGACCATGTGACCATATTAGAGAAGGCTCAACACCAGGGATGGGTGGGCATCCCGACCTGGATCAGTGCTGCTCCCAGCTTCAATGGAGAAGCAATAGTGGATGGAAGGAGGGACGATGATTCCCAAAGACAATTTTTTTTTATCCATACTCAGGGTGGCAGTACACTTTGGATACCTGCAGGGCTGTGCGGGACATGTGGTCTTGGAGGATAGCCATGTGAGGTTGGGTGTTACTAGACTGTGCCGCCTGGAGAGGACTCCCGTATACTTTATGGCAAGACTTGGAAGTGATTCCCAAGTACAATGTTCCATGGCCAGAAGTAATCCTGGGCTCAGTATAAAATCAGCTGCTTGGCCTTACTTAAGCAAGTCAGAGTCACTCAAGGAAGAACAAGAAGAAGAAGAAGAGAGTTTGTAACCCCAACACATTGCAAGAAGATATTTTGTAAGGTAAACAATCTTTGGTCCAGTTGTATTTGGGGTTTGGGGCTCTGCTACTACCCTAACAGGCCAAAATAGGGTCAATTATTGTCACCTGTACCTACTTCATTGTGCTAATAAACATACGCCACATCTCCATTGTTGTATTAAAACAAACCTTTAAGTTATTATCCTTTATGTTATTTTACATTTTTTTTATAAATAATGTTATTGATTATGCTTTTTTCTTGTCCTACGTATACTTTATATTGTGTGTGTGTGTGTGTCAGTGTGTGTGTATGTGGTGTTTGGACTTTGGCTTTGTTACACAATAAGATTTTTTTAATTGCGGACTAGTGTCATTTGCACTGAGGTTCATGTTCTAGATGTGACCTCTTTGATTGAAATGTATTTATGTGAATAAAGAAAACCTTAGAATATAATGAATTATTGTTTTTGGTCTTTTGGAAGCATTAGTTTTCTCTGATCTCCTACTTCCATTACTCAGAGTTTTTTTCCTTTAAACTTGAAAACTTTTCCCTGTTATGTCCTGGCTTAAGTTTAGTTTTTGTTTATCCAATCTTGTTTTTTACATTTAAATCTTTATGTTATACTTTTGTTTGTCTTTGTATGTGTTAATCTTATGTTATTGTTCATCCCCTCATTGGCTTTCATCACTTGTCCTACACATTTGTCTTTCCTTCTTCTTGGTGAGTTCCCATGTTTCCTTCAAATGTGGCCAATAAGGAATGACTTCCTTTCTATACGGGATCCCCTTTTTTTCTCCTCTTTGTTGAATGGCTAAACTGTTTAAAGAGTCAATCCCAACATACACATAACATTGCACAGAGTATAATACTAAAACACGAACACATTACACAAATGTAATGCTGCTGCAACTGAGCAGCTGAGGCCTACTCCTAGGAGCAAAGCCTGCACATTTTGAATTACTTAAAAAGTAACTTAAACCCTGACACACACTAGGCCTCAGGTCCAGCCTACGATACAAACAAAGGTTTCCACATGATTTTGATTTTGGCATTAAGTGCTCTTAAAGCATTCAGTGCATTTTCAACTGCAGACATAAATCAACTTCAGTTAGTCTCGTAAACAAAGTGAAAAAAAATTGTCTTGAGCATCGTATCTTCTTGCCTAAAGCAATGCCTCGTAGGTCAATTGTTGTAATCTTTCCAGAACACCTCAAACAAGACAGCTAGAAGCACCTAAGGGAACTGATTGCTGACTTGCAGTGGATCAGAAACAGAGAGCATCACCTCTGAAACGTTGCAGGGATCAGGCAGCAGTGCTAACGTCCTGCACAAAAATCACTTCCCTCGGCGATCAGGCTGGCACAGTTTTAGGATGGATTTGGATGAAGATGGGACCCTGGTAGTTCTCTTCTACCACAATCCAGTAAGCAGTATTTTTTCTCTGAATAAGGTTTTATTGCGGTTTTTGTTCAGTTTGATTTATTGCTTTTCACATCTTCATGTTAATACTGAAGGTTTTGTTTATTTTTTTATTAATTCTGTACTCTGTCATTGAAATATAAATCTTTTTTCTTGTATACTGTGAGTGATACACCAAGACACACTCATCACTTCTAAGACCTCCCTCTGGCTGTTTAAGACCTCGGGTAGAGGATCCCCGGGTAGAAGTGGTGTATTGAGGTGTAAAGGAGTCATTTGTAAGTATTGCTTATTTCTTTAATTTATGATAGTTTTGATCTTCATTTGCTCTTCTTACTTAATTTTCACTTTGGGTTGTGCTTTGGGATTTGTTTGTATGGGATTGCCTCGTGAATGTTGTGAGTAAGATCCATCCATCCATCCATTATCCAACCCGCTATATCCTAACAACAGGGTCACGGGGGTCTGCTGGAGCCAATTCCAGCCAACACAGGGCGCAAGGCAGGAAACAAACCCCGGGCAGGGCGCCATGCCCACCACAGTGTGAGTAAGATTCTCATTCATAAAGATTCTTTGTGCAAAATCTGTCCCTTCAAGCTAGAGTTCCATTACAGTTTCTCTCCGTTGAGAAGCTTCTAAGATATGTTGAGACTTTAAAGGCTTTTTTGAACTTTTGAACCTAAAACACCTTTCAGGCCTGTATAGGCCGAAGCTGGCTAGTAAATGTTGGGGTCTGTCTGCCGGGAGTAGACTAGGGGAGGCCTCAGTCTGGTTTTTTTGCGTCTCCTTTGAAGCCTCACACCCTTTTCACCACGTCTGACATTTCAAAATCATAACACTTAGGACTATTTAGGCTTACAAAGCTGCAAAAAATTCATACGCACAGTCAGTCTGAGATGTCATTTTTGTCCATGATATTTATCGTTTGTGTTATTATATGAAATATTCTATTGAATCAAAACTCTACAAAAACAACGACAACATTTATTTCTATAGCACATTTTCATACAAATAATGTAGCTCAAAGTGCTTTACAAGATGAAGAAAGAAAAGTTTATAAAAAAATAAAAATATAAAAATAAGATTAGGCAATACTATTCATCCATTATCTAACCCGCTGTATCCTAACTACAGGGTCATGGGGGTCTGCTGGAGCCAATCCCAGGCAACACAGGGCACAAGGCAGGAAATAAACCCCAGGCATGGGAGCTCACACACACACACACACACACACCACAATTTAGAATCACCAATGCACCTGACCTGCACGTCTTTGGACTGTGGGAGGTAACCCATGCAGAAACGGGGAGAACATGCAAACTCCACGCATGGAGGACCCAGGAAGCGAACCCAGATCTCCTAACTGCGAGGCAGCAGCGCTACCCACTGCGCCACCCGGCAATACTGTGTAACAAAGAATAAAGTAAGGTCCAATGGAGAGGAGGACAGAAAAAGCAAAATAAAAAGAAACTCCAGAGTACTGGAGAAAAAAAAAACAAAATCTGCAGGGGTTCTGAGGCCTGGAGAGACCACCCGGCACCCACTAGGCATTCTACCTAACATCAATGATCTCAATTAGTACTCATGGTTTTCTAAATGGCACGGGTAACCAATGTAGTGACATTAAAACTGAAGAGATGTGCTCGGATTTTCTTTTCCTAGTTAAGATTCTGGCAGCTCGTTGCAGCCGATTGATGTCTTTTTTTGGTGGTCCTGAGAGGAGTGCGTTACAGTAATCTAGTTGACTAAAAACAAAGCGTGAACTCATTTTTCAGCATCTTACAAAGTTATAAGAGGTCTAACTTTTCCTATATTTCTTAAGTGAAAAAATGCTGTCCTAGTAATCTGATTAATATGTGATTTAAAATTCGGTCAGAGTCAATAATTACCCCTCAATTCTTTAACCTCTGTATTGACTTTTAATCCTAATGCATCAAGTTTAGTTCTAATACTCTCCATCCATCCATTATCCAACCCGCTATATCCTAACTATAGGTTCATGGGGGTCTGCTGGAGCCAATCCCAGCCAACATAGGGCACAAGGCAGGAAAGAAACCCTGGGCAGGGTGCCAGCCCACTGCAGGGCACACACACACACACACTAGGGACAATTTAGGATCGCCAATGCCCCTAACCTGCATGCCTTTAGACTGTGGGAGGAAACCCACGCAGACCATGCAAACTCCTCGCAGGGAGGACGCGGGAAGTGAACCCAGATCTGCTAACTGTGAGGCAGCAGCGCTACCCACTGCGCCACCATGCCGCCCTCTAATACTCTTACTTTATCCATTTTCCCCAATCACTAAGATTTCTATTTTCTCCTTATTTAGAAAATTACTACTCATCCATTCAGAAACACAAGTAAGACATAAAGCAATTTTTGTTAAATATGGAATAAACAACAAAGGGTGCCAATTACTTTTGTCAGTATCAAGTTATTTCAGACACAATTATGAGTTGCTCTTTTTGTCATGGAGGGGTACCAACAAATTTGTCCATGTCTGTATATACTGTATATGGTAGATAAGGTATGAGCAGTGACCAGAGAAATAGCCATGTTTCGATAAATACATTTTTGTAAAACTGACACTAAATGTTGTTTCACTAAAAAGAGCTATTTAGGAGTTTTTAAATTTTTTTTTTTGTGGTGGAAAGGAATATTGCTTTTTACAGGCTTATTCGCACTTGAGTGTTCACCGGTGTTTTATTCCACTGCTATGTAACGCGGCTAATCCATAGCACATCAGTAAAATCAATAAAATAAATAAAACGGATACACAATCTTTTCTCTCATGCTTCTCAAAATGTTCTCCTGAGAATATATAACACAGTTGTCTCACAAGTGTCTCCTCTTGAGTTTCAGTAGAGATCTCAGCAAAGCCATACAAAGGGCTCAGATTTTTGAAATAGTATCTTAACATTTTTTTTTTTTTACAGTTTGATTGTGTGGTCAGTAATATGAGGTAAAAAGTAAGTACAGCTGTTTGTGGTAATAAAACACTTTACTATGATTGCAAAGTTGCAGTCATTGCTTCTGAATAATATTATTAGTTGGCATAATTTATACTGCTGTGCTCCAAAGATCAAAGCCATTCTGGAAAAAAAGTAGGCAGTGTGACATTAGACCTCAAGCCCTGAGGTTATGTGTTTAAATCCCACTGCTGACACCATGTCACTATGAGCAAGTCACTTCACCTGCCTGTGCTCCAATTGCAAAGGCAAACCAAATGTAACCAATCATATCTCAGATCACCTTGGATAAAGGCATCAGTCCAATAATATCTAAAAAACAATTATGAAGTTTTGAATGAGATTACAACAGCGTTTCTCAACCTTTAAGTATTTGTGACCCGAGTTTTCATAGCAGTTTTAATTGCGCCCCTCCCTAACATTTTTTTGAAATGTAGATGCATATTTTATTATATCTACTTAACTTTTATCGACATTTATCTAACTCTATATTTATTGTTCTAGTATCAGAATGTAGTTTAAGTTAATTTTTTTTGGTTTCAACAGATGTTTTTTTCGTATTTTAGATTCTTGTTTTCTTTTTTTCACATCTTCGCGCCCCCCTTTTTGTTACTTCGTGCCCCCCTAGGGCGGCCCGCCCCACAGCTTGAGAACCACTGGATTACAATATCATTAGAAAGAGATTTCACAAAAAATAACATGCATTTCAAACCAAACTCTCAATGTTCATGTCTTTTACTTAAGTTGTATCTCATTTCTACCTTTTGCCTAAAGCTATTTCTCCTAAGGAATGTTAGGATAAACATCGGTGATGAAGTTGATTCTTAAATGAAACATAAATGAGAATCGCTTTCAAGTCTCATGAGCTGTCAAAGATTGACCTTTGAGCAGTTACATTTTTCTATGGGTATTTATAACTCCTGTTCACTTCACTGCAAAAGCATGCAGTGTATTTTTTTTAATTTCCACAAAAATGTTCAATAAATGCTGCATCTTGTACATTACTGTGTTTTCTTCAGATAAACTCCCTACACAATGTCCCACTTGTCTCTGTTACCTTTCCTGTTTCTTCATTCCTGCAGGTGAGGAGGAGGAGGAGGAGGGTATGTATGCTCTGTGCACTGTGGAGCTTCATTTTTATCACTGATGCATCTTTAGGATTGTGATCATTAAGATTGTCATCATGATTGGCAAAACTGGCATCGTATTATTTTTTTATTTCGCCTTATGCAATTTCTTGTATTAGGAATTTGTTAGTTTTCACATACCCTTTGGGGTCAGAGCGCAGGGTCAGCCATTGTACAGCGTCCCTGGAGCAATTGAAGGTTAAGGGCCTTGCTCAAGGGCCCAGCAGAGCAGAATCTCTTTTGGCAGTGACGGGGATTCGAACCGGCAACCTTTGGGATGCCAGCGCAGATCCTTAGCCTCAGAGCCACCACTCTGCCCTATACAATTTTTTTTTTTGTTCTTTATTGCACCTTATAAAATTGCTTATATTAGGAATTTGTTCATCTTCGCATACCCCTTGGGGTCAGAGCGCAGGGTCAGCCATTGTACAACGCCCCTGGAGCAATTACAGGTTAAGGGTCTTGCTCAAGGGCACAGCAGAGTGGGATCTCTTTTGGCAGTGACGGAGATTCGAACCGGCAACTTTCTGGATACCAGCAGAAATCCTTAGCCTCAGAGCTACCACCCTGGAACAATCACAACACCCATATGGTGGCTCAACAAAATGTCTACATGAGACAGGAAATGAGTCCTTTTACTAGATATGTTTATTTAAACACTAAATAACAGGAAGACGTATGAAGAATTAATGCAGGAAAAAGCTCAAAGATGGGAACTAAACACCATTTTATGTCATTGGCAATTTTTTTTTTTTGCAAAGTTAAACACTCACTTTCACTAAAAATTCAATTTTGCGCAAATTGTTTTGCTCCATTACTGGATAAGAAAGTAATCACACGGGGGCGGGCAAATGCAAAGTATGAGGGACGTTCAAAAAGTTTCCGCACTTTTATATTTTCGTTGAAAACGGGGAAGACGGAAGGAATAGTAATTGGTTGTGTCTGAGAGAGTCATATGACTGGAAAAATTGCATCGCAAAGGAATGTGACTATGTAGAATAGTGATGTCATTTGTTTTTGAAATTCTTAATAAAATTGTTGAATGTCCCTCGTATAATATTTACATAAGGAAGTACAACTCCTACTGCCTCTCATACTAAGCCCCTTTGCATCTTTCTTCTGGGGTCTGGGATATGGACCTTCCTGAGATCCCAGCTCCTATGGGTCTGTCTTTATTGGCCATAGACAGCCCACCATCAAGTACCATGATGTCCTATTGGCTGTAGGGTTTTGACAGAGAATCTGTAAATTTGCCTGCTTTACTCCTCCCTCCCATATTTCTCTCTATTGAGACTCTACGTTGGCCAGTAGCTGGAGATCTTCTTATTTGGATCTGACTTTTCTCTTTCTCTTCTCTCTCTTTTTATTTATGTTTTTGCTGTTGTTGTTTTTTTCTGTCGTTTTTCCCCCTTCTCCACCACTTTCATGTTGTGTCACAATATTTGTACCTCAGTCACTACAGTGCAATAATCTAATCTGAGATACATTCCTCCTGATGACCTGCAATAATGAAAGCAATGCAACATTACAAAGACGTTTAGTTTTTTTTTTCTTTTCTTATACTAGTCAACATGCCCTAGAGGAAACAAATAGTTTTCATCTAATGATCTACTTTGCATTTTAGTTAATTACGTGCATTTAAATAGCTCAAAGCTGTAATTAACAAGATAGGCACTAGGATTGCTTTGGTCCCCAGTTGCTCAGTAGCACTGGCCAGGGCATCACGCCAGTAGCCATTGGAAAGCCACATGTTCACTGCTGCTATTTGAGCCCCACCACATCAGGGGCGTAGTGCCGCACTAAAAAGTCCTGGGACCAAAGGAGCCGGCTAAAACACTAAATAATGATCTTTAGGAAATGACAGAAGAAAAGGCACGCGTCGCAGAGATAAATGCAAATGACTTTCCGCAGCAAAATATTTTCCTTTCCCCCTCTGAGAATTCTGTGCGTTTAATTATTTTTGTCATACACAGTGCATCACTTAGCATAAATAAATATATTATCATTGATCTTGATTGAGTGCACGTATTTGCGCCCCAATCTCCTGCAGTATTGATAAATAGAACTAAATATTTTATGGACTCTATTTGTTTTAGGAATCACTAGCAATGTAAATAATTAACATTTAATTAATTCCAAAGAAATGATATACATTACAGAAGTCAAAGTTGGTGTCGCATACTGTTGAACCGAACAGTACGGGGCAGGTGGACAGAGGTATCACGTTTTCATGTGATGGACCTCTTACTGGGATGTTTCTCTGAGAAGGGGGTCTCTCCTTATTTGGTGACTGGACTGCGTCTCGACTTCGTTAGGCACCTTTCATATGAGAATAAGTTAATAATTACCAGAATATAGGTAAAAGTTTTGTTTGGGTTAGCTTTACAGCTTTTCTGACACACAAGTGGAAATGTGGTGAGTCTGTGATCACAGAGGTAAAGTTGTTGTTGTATTCTTGGAGTAAACTTGGCTGATCTGCTCTCCATTAGTACTAAATAAGGGTAGCAAGCAGAAATCTGAATGTTGTGTGCTGAAGGTACACCAGGGGCCAAAATCCATAGAAGGCTTTCTGCACAATATGGAGACAAAGTATTACCAGTAAGAAGTGTTTATAAATGGGTTGAGAAGTTCAAAGATTAATCACAAAGAAGGAGCAGAATGATAGTCCACGTCCACTATGGACAAAACGGAGCACATCCATGCTGGGATTCTGACAAACCAGCTAAGATTTTGGCCCCTGGTGCACCACAACCAGCTGACGTGAGGTCATGACCCTGCGTGTGCCCCTGCTTTGTATTGGGCATTCATTTACCGTTACCAGCAGCTATCAGATATGTGAAAAAGGAAAGAATACAAGTTGAAATAACCTCTAAAGGTGAACTTCAAAGAGTAAATTAATCAGTAATTTAAGTCACACAGAATACTTACCTGTGTTTAAAAAATTGTATTGAAAATGTTCCAATGTTTTTTTCAAATGGTGATTGCTGATATTTTAAAATTTTTGTATAGTATGCACTATTCAAGATATTGCATTGAAAAATAAACTTTCTCAACAAATTTCCTTTAAATGTAAGTGTACCAGTGTTGTGGTGTGAAATTTTGTATACAAGTTGATAAATATTTTGTATGTCTTTATTTGTAACTTAGACAAAGCAAAGTAATATTAGTGTTTCATTAGTGAGAAGCATTCATGTCGTTCAGTCAGACTGAATCTTTGTAATTTTACAACAGGTTTGGGGGAAATGGCTAAAACCAGTCTGGCAAATAATTCTCTGCAGGACTCTCTCAATCAACCCTCGCATGGTGGCCAACTATCCAGCTGGCAAGCTTCACCTTACCAAATGGTATCGGGGGCAGGTATGAAACCATTGTGTTGCACTAGAATTCTATTGGTCTAAAGTTGCCTGTTTGGTTTTAAATCAGAAGCCGTTAAGTACCATGATGTCCTATTGGCTGTAGGGTTTTGACAGAGAATCTTTAAATTTGCCTGCTTTACTCCTCCCTCTTTCTCTTACACCATCATCATGAAGGAGTATCTCTCACACCATGGACTGAAAAGGACAAAACAATGAAGAGCTCAGCTCAGCAGCCATACTGAGACAGGCATGTGGCCTGTTCTGAAGAAAGCTGAACAACAATGAGGACTTAACTAGAGACATTTTAAGTAACGAACAAGTCTGTGTGCAACCTAAAACTACACATCAGCATTTATCAGGTTGTATGGTTGCCAGTATTCACTTGTACTTTGCTAATTGTTATGATTTATAAATATTATCAATAATACATTATTTAAAGTGTAACTTAACTCCTGCTTGTCTTTTACTACACCTAACTGTCTGAGGTTATAGATGTAGAAGGGAAGGTGGGGAGAAGTTATATAATATAATACCTTATAAACAGTGATAAGTCTGTGAGATTTGAGGCATTCTGACAAAGGCTACACATTAAAGAATATAAAAGGGGAAAGGAGAGTAATAGAGAACACTACCAAGGCAAAACAACCAGATATCATATATGTTCAGTGTAGACAGATAGACTGACGGACATGAGCGACAATTGGCTCTATTGCGTTTTATGTGAATGCACCTAGACAAGAATCTTGTTGAACCCTTGGAGTGCCTGGTCTATTTACCCTCATGAAGAACCTCCTTCCTTCCACCGCTTCTGTACAGATGAACCACACTAGTCTTTTTTCCTTCTCTTCAGGTAGGTCCAAGGATATTTTTGGTCTACTGAATGGTGCTGTCAGTAAAGATCTGAAGCAACGCTGTTGATTCAAACCTGCTACAACATTGAGTCATAGTGTATTTACTGTAATTTGGCTTTTTTGATCTTTAATGTCAAAGTAAAAACAGATCTCTGCAAAGTGGTCTAAATTAATCACAGATATAAAACACAACATAATTGATTGCATAAGTATTCATACGACACCTCAAAATCGTCACTGGAGCTGCCAATTGGTTTTAGAAGTCACCGAATTAGTTCAGTGGAGACCATCTGACTGGGTTTCACTTGATTGTATCTGGAAAGTCCAAACTGTAGTGAAATCAGCATGGTGGCCTAACCTCCTCAATGAAGACAAATGAACAGGTGAAACCACTCCATAAAGAGGTGATTAAAATCTACAAGTCAGTGAATGTACACAAGAAAATATCCAAGTCATAGAATAACCAGTTAAATCGATCATGATAAAATGGAAAAAGTATGACACAGCAGTAAATCAGCTAGAACACAAAATCTGAGTAATCATTGAAGAAGACAACTAGTGAGGGAGGCGGCCAAGAGACCTGCCAGAACTCTGAAGGAGTGACAGGCAACCACAGCTCAGACTGAAGAGACTTTGTACTGTAGAAATCAGCTGTGCCTGGGTCCTTCACAGGTCACACCTTTATGAGACAGTAGCAATGAGAAAAACACACAAGACATTTCGACTAGAGTTGGACTAAAGGCACATGGAGGACTCTGAAGTCATCTCGACAGAAGGCTCTATGGTCTCGTCACACTAAATGACATCTTTGAACACACAACATTATCACAAATACTTCATACCCACGGTGAAGTATGGTGGTGGAAGTATCACACGGTGAAGATGCTTCAGCTGGCCTTGGAAGGCTTGTGTATGAATGAATGAATGCAGCAAAATATTGGAATATCCTGGAGAAAAATCTAATGCAGTCTGCAAGAAACCAACACCCTGAGAAACAACTACCCCAAGCATAAGGGACAAAGCTACACAGGAACAGCATTGAAACATCCATGTTAATGTCCTAGAGTGGCCAAGTCAGAGTCCGGGTCTCAGTCCAATGGTGAAGTTGTGGCTGGACTTGATAAAGGCTGTTAACTCATGATCACCATGCAGCCTGACAGAGCTTGAACAGTTTTACAAAGGAGAACATGGAGAATTGGAATAGTGCAGATGAGCAAAGCTGAGAGGTGGAAAGCAAGCACGCTCAAGGCAGTTCATCTACTAAATACTTATGCAATCAGTTACTTTGTGCTTTATATTTCTATTTCATTTAGGCCACTTCACAGAGATTCTTATTTCACTTTTACATTAGTCTTTTTCTGCTGAATATTCTCAAAAAAGATAAATTAAATCTGCTGTAATGCAATGTCATATGTCGATAAAATGTTAAAATTTCAAAGGGGAAGTGAATACTTTCAATAGTCCCTACAGTACTGAAGACCAGAAATGTTATTCCTGTGTCCTCTCACAGGTTTGATATACAGTGTTTGGGACAAAGACACATTTTTCTTTGATTTCCCCCTCTGCTCCAAAGTTTATCATTGATTAAAGTGCACAGTGCAGACTTTAACTTAAGTTGATTTGCATGCATTTCGGTTACACCGTGTAGAAATGACAACACTTTTTCTACACAGTCCCCAATATTCCAGGGAACCGTGATGTTTGGGACAATTGGTGTCCCAGGTGTTTGTGATTCCTCAGGTGGGTTTCATTGCTTCATAAGATACCTTGGCTTGTTTCTACCATTTGAAGTCTGTAGTTGTCATTGTTCAACATGAGGACAAGAGCTGTGCCAATGAAAGTCAAGGAAGCCATTATGAGGCTGAAAAACAAGAATAAAACCATTAGAGACCTCAGTAAGACCTTAGGATGACTTAAATAAACTGTATGGAATATGATGAAGAAGAAAGAACACACTGGTGAGTTCAGTAATCGCAAAGGGGCTGCTAGGCCAAGGAAGACCTCCACTGCTGATAACAGAAGAACCTTTATGACGGTAAAGAAAAAGCCCCAAACGCCTGTCTCACAGACCAGAAACAGTCCTCAGGGGGCCAATGTGGACGTGTCAGAGACGACTATCAGCAGAAGACTTCATGAACAGAAACAGAGAGGACACACTGCAAGATACAGATGACTAGTTAGCAACAAATACAGGATGGGCAGATTACACTTTATGAAAAAAAAGGACTTAAAAGAGCCTGCAGAATTCTGAGAAGATGTCTTGTGGACACATGAGACAAAGATGACCCTGCAACAGAGTGATGGCAAGAGCAAAATGTGGAAATGATAAGGAACTGCCCATGATCCAAAACAGACCACCTCATCTGTTAAACATGGCCAGTGAGGGTGTTGTGGTTTGGGCATGTATGGCTGCCACAGGTCCTGTCACACTTCTCTTCATTGAGGACGGAACTGCTGATGGCAGTGGCACAATGAAATCTGATGTGTAGAGAAACATCTGATCTGCTCAAATACCAGTCAATGCCTCCAAACTCATTGGACAGTGCTTCATCCTACCACAAGATGATGATCCAAACACACTGCTGAGGCAACACAGGAGTTTATCAAAGGTAAAAACAGAAAATTCTTCAATGGCCAAGGCTGTCAGCCAATTTCAGTCCTATTGAGCAGGCCTTCCATATGCTGCAGAGAAAAATTAAGGGGACAATCCCCCAACACAAGCAGGAGCTGAACATGGCTTCATGAGTGGCTTGACAGAGCATCACCAAAGAAGATCCTCAGCACCTGGTGATGTCTATGAATCTCAGACCTCAAGCAGTCATTGCACGTGAGGGAAGTGCGACTAAGTCCTAAATATGACGGCTTTAATGGACTTTGCATTGTGTGCCCAAACATTATGGTGCCCTGAAATGGGGGGACTATGTAGAAAAAGTGTTGTCATTTCTACATGTGTGGGACCAAAATGTATGCAAATGCTCTTAAATGAAAGTGTGCGATGTGCACTCTAATGATGTCTGAAGTGTTTGATTTTCAATTTTAAATTTTGGAGTAGAGGAGCAAATCAAGGAGAACTGTGTCTTTGTCCCAAACCTTTTCAAGTGTGTTACTAGAGCCAGTAGCAGCACAGAGCCCAGTAAGCCTGAAGCAGGATCAGCCATTTCCAGCACCAAGCCCAGTACTACAGAGGGAGGCGGGTGAAGCAGTGCAAGAGACAACTCAGACACAGTAAGTGATGGTTGAGGCCCAACCAAAAATTTGCTTAGGGCCCCAGGAGAGCCAGGACTGTCACTGTTTGTTCTTTAAGCCTTGCCTAAACACAAGACGAACATGCAGATAAAACACACAAGGAATCCCAGCTGAGACCCAAACCAGAGTTCAAGGGCTGCACTATGGGAACACTACCTGTTGTACCTCTACTCTCGGGTACATTCTCTTATTGAAATAGAAGTTCAATATATAGTGTCCAGGATGTGAGCGTTAAAAGACTCCCTTCTCCTTCACACGGCCCAATCAATACCCAGAGTCATGTGCAGAGCACTTTTAATGAAGTTCAAAGTCTGTGACAGGACAGGGAATCTTAATCGAAAGGCAGAGGTGACCTTGCAGGCAGACAGCAGAGAGGGAGAGACAGAGAGGAGCGCAAGGAGTCCACCACAGACTCATAAATTACAATTAACGCAGTCAGCAGATTAATGGCTCCTAATGAAGTATGAACTATGGGCTAATAGTTTTCAGGGCTGGAGTGAAATGAAAATAGCCTTCCAGTGGCTGTACGAAGAGGGTGATGGACTCCCAGATCACGCAGGCAGGACACTGGGAAGGCTCAGAGCAGCTTTCTGACATGTTTGGGGAATGTGGCACACGAAAAGAAAAGGAAGCTTTTGAGAATAAAGGCTTCAGGGAACCAGACAGCCGTGTGATTGAATAATTACAGCAAGTGATTGGCAAGCCTACGTTATATAGCGCCTCACACTGGGGAATCTGATAAATTTGATTTAGTTCACATTAGGGGAACTGCCTGATTGTTGGTATTGGGCACAACTCCCTGAGTGTTCAAGTTAAATAAAAAACAGAACATTAAGCGATCTGAGACTTGGCACTCCTCTTTAAATGTGGAGTGCCCATCTCAAAGGGGCCTCTCTGAGACTGATGTTTAATATATGCCACTGTGGTGTCTACATCACGTTATGAAATAACATAAAATAGCAATCTCAAATCCAATCACACAGCCTGTTTGGGCAGCACTGGGTGTAAAGCAGGACTCTCAAGTGTCATAAAAAACGATCAGAATTGAAGACTTTCAACTTGGGTATGTTGGCTCTGAAACTGTTATACCACCCCACTGTGAGATTAGAAATCTCAAAGAAAACTTCACAACTTCTTTTCCTTTTCCTGCAAGTACTAGTTGAAGCCACCAGGTGGCAGCCAAAACAAATATTACTAGGAGGTAAAGGCTGGTGTCCTGACTCCTTGTCCCTAACTGACAGTACTGTGACAACCTGGCTGCTGAGATGGGTGACAGTCATCAACCACAGGGTGGAAAATAACAATAATCATTAAGTGAAGGTTTAAACAGTGTGGCCTCGAAGAAAAGATGCTGGACTGTAAACAAAAAGGATGCCAGTCCGTTTATCACTGCTGATTCATTGTTGGACTTTCAATGAGCTGCTTAACCTGCCTGGTGCCCAAATGTATGAAATCTGCTTGTAAAGTGCCTTATGCTGTTGTTTTCACTATAGAAAGGTGCTTTAGAAAATAAAAGCTGTTTGACTGGCCTCTGTTTCAAACTCTGTGAATGTATATCTGATAAAACCTTTGTGTTAACTCCATCCATTATCCAACCCGCTATATACTAACTACAAGGTCATGGTTGTCTGCTGGAGCCAATCTCAGCCAACACAGTGCGCAAGGCAGGAAACAAACCCCAGGCAGGTTGCCAGCCCACAGCAGGGCGTGCACACACACTAGGGACAATTTAGGATCGCCAATGCACCTAACCTGCATGTCTTTGGACTGTAGGAGGAGACCAGAGCACCTGGAGCAAACCCACGCAGACACAGGGAGAACATGCCAACTCCACACAGGGAGGACCCGGGAAGTGAACCCAGGTCTCCTAACTGCGAGGCAGCAGTGCTACCCACTGCGCCACCGCGCCACTGCACCACCCGCTTTGTGTTAACTATAGCTGGGAAAGCACTGAAATGTGTATGAGGGGTTAGAGAAAATTTTACAAAAATTTAAGACAGCAGTTGGCCCGCCATGGTGGCAATAACAGTCTTCACTCTTCTGGGAAGGTTTTGCACAAGAGTTTGGAGTGTATCTGTGAGATTGTGTGCCAATTCAGCCAAAAGAGCATTTGTGAGGTCAGGCACTGATGTTGGATAAGAAGGTCGGCTTTTCAATTCATCCCAAAGGTGTTCAGTACGATTGAGGTCGGGCCTCTGTGCAGGCCACTCGAGTTCTTCCATGTCTTTATTTACCTGGTGTTGTGCACAGGAGAACAGTCATGCTGGAATACAACATGGCCTTCCCCAAATTATTACCAAAAACATGGAAATACACAATTATCTAAAATGTCTTAGTATGCAGTGGCATTAACAGTACGCTCCACTGGAGCTAAGGGCCCTAGCCCAAACCATGACTAACAGCTCCAGACCATTAATCTTTCTACCAAACTTTACATTTGGTTACTATTTAGCCCAGAAGGCCACATTCTCCTGGCATCTGGCATCTGTCAAATGCAGATTCATCTGTCAGACTGCCAGATAGTGAAGTGTGATTCATCACTCCAGAGAACATGAGAGTGCAATGGCGCTGTGCTTTACACCACTCCAGGTGATGCCTGGTATTGTGCATAGTGATGGCTTGTGTGCAAACCCATTTATGAAGCTCCTGACACACAGTTCTTGAGCTGGTCTTGCTTCCAGAGGGAGTTTGGAACTTTGTTGTGAGTGATGCCTCAGAGGACGGGGCTTTTTTAAGCATTTGGCAGCCTTGCTCTGTGAGTTTGTGTGGTCATCCACTTTGTTGCTGAGCTGTGATTGCTCCTCAACTCTTCCACTTCACAATAATAGCACTAACAGCTGACTGGAGAAGATCTACCATGTTTCATGCACTGTCTTGTGGCAATGTGGCATCCTATGAGAGTGCCACGTTAAAAGCCACTGAGCTCCTCAGTACGACTCATTCTGTTTGTTAATGGAAATTGCATGGCTGTGTGCTGATTGTATACACCTGTTAACAGTACAACACCTGAACTCAATCATTTGCAGGGGGGTCCGCATACGTTGTACTCTCATTCAAATATTATGAATTATAAAAGTTCTCAACATCAGTGCTGATGTTTATTAGGTGCCATCTGTTGGAATGAAAAATGCAATGAATTACAAAATACATTCCTGTAGATGGTGAATCACAAATAGTAATGCTGAATACGCTCAACAGAGTGTAACTGCTGGGACAAACAGAAATTGACTTGTGTTAAATAGATTTTTCCATGAGACGATATTATACTTTAAGTTTGGCCACTTAATATTTTCATGACACACCTTCAGGAAAAGATTGACAAATACTGTCCCCCAAAACCCAAACACTGGAATACCCAATGCAGTCCAGGGTTCAAATAAAAGACTTTTTATTACACACATAATCTTAGACAATATAGGTGGTCTTTAATGGCTGAGTGGTCTTTTGGCCTTGGAACTCCTGCAGATTTTTTGTTTCTCTGGCTTAACTGGAGTTAATGATCTTTAGAGACTTACATCATGACTTTGTATATAAGGACATTACTCTTCTATTTCATATTTATCTGTTTTTTAAGATCATGTAGATGTATTTGTTTCTTCTTTATCACTTATTCTTTAATATTCTTGCCTAATCTTATTTGTTTTTCTTTTCTTATAACATTATGTTTGACTTGTGTACTATATAAATAAATGTTGCTGTTATATGCACAACCGATAATTACACAATCACAAGACAAATGGAATCTTTTCTATCCTTCCCCACTCCTGGAGAGTGTCGCCCGCCGTTTCCCACCTGCCCAGCACAGTGCACAGTCCAAAGCACAATAAAAACAATAAAAGCACCAAGTGCTTTGCCTTTGCTTTCTCTTCTTTCTGTCTCTGTCTCACTCCTGTCCTGGCAAGCATCATCCTCTCCCTCCCGACTCTGGCTCCTGGAGCAGTGGCAGCCGGCTCCTTTTATCCTGCGCCCAGGAGTACTTCCGGTGACCTGTTAACGTGAACCAGGAACACTTCCGGGTGAGGAAGAAGCCTGACCGAGATGGGCTCCACAGTCCCTGCAGCACCCCATGGCAGCATCCACGGATCCCAACAGGGCTGATTTAAAGAACTCCAATTTTCATAATGCCCTGTGGGAAACCGTGGTGATGCTGCAACCCGGGGGGCTGCCATCTAGTGCTCCAGGGGAGATGATGCCCTGTTTGTGTTCCCTATCCTAGTCTTTCCATTAAATGGGCATCAGGGCCGAATAGGAGACACAGCCATCCGACACAATATTTTAATGTTAGATGTGATTAACCATGATTAATTACATACATTTTGCACAATTAATTAGTTAATTTTTTTAATCGATTCCCAGTTCTAGTTGAATTATCTTAATTAACAAACATATTTAAATTAACAAACATTATGTACAGAATCTGTACTCTTCTATCTGCTGAAGTACAGACAGGGATTGAAATGATTAGGACCAGGAAAAGAGATGTAGTCAAAAATACATGGTAGGTTCATTACTGGAAAGTCAATAATACCGTCGACAAAACCAAAACATGAGACAAGAAATCGTAGTCAAAAAACAAAAGGTTCAAAGATCAGAAACCATAAAGATGTGTCTTCTAAAAGCAGCACAAACATGGTGGAGTTTCCATAGTATTGGATTGGGAATGAACATAAATAATGACCATTTACCGTGTGGCACTGGAGATGTAAAAGTCACGACCTCCAGTATCCTGTTGGGATTTCTGCTCCTATACATTTCCCTTTTGCTTTTTGTGTGGTTTAGCACTCACATTGGAGGTTTTCCATGTCAGGAGTTCTCTTGGTGACATTAGTTTATCACCTTAATGCCTTGTTTTGTTTTTGTATTTTTATTTTGGCCGTTTTAGTCACCATTTTGATTATTTACTGGCAGGGAAGCACCCATGTTGTTGAGGGTGTGGATTGTTAGGTTTGGAACCGTCAATCACGACGCCATGTGATAAACATTCACCTTCGAGGTCATTTCCTCATCTGAGTTCACAGATTCAGGTCAACATTTTTGTCTTTGTCAAATCCTTTTGTCCATTGATCTTTCTGGTTTAGATCTTTTGCTCTTGTTTTTCAACTTCATGATTCCGCTTTTTGATCTCCTGGTATTCTACTATTTTTCTGTTGGTTACTTTTAAAATCTATCATCCTCCTTGGGTACGTAGATATTTATCAAAATCACTTTACATTTACTGCTGGCGCTCTGCTCTGGGATATTTTCCTGCCTTGCGCCCTGTGTTGGCTGGGATTGGCTCCAGCAGACCCCCGTGACCCTGTAGTTAGGATATAGCGGGTTGGGAAATGACTGACTGACTGACTTTACAATTAAATAAATTACCCATAACCATCACATATCGCCCCTCAGGACCTTATACTGAATCTGATACCACAAATGAAATTGTTCTGTGAATTAAGATTCCCACACCTCTAGTTTTCTTTGTATAGCTGGAATGGAATATTTGGCCCATCCAGTCTTTTTGCAACCAAAGCTGATCCTTGTTTATTAAGTGTGTTTCCTGTAAAAATACTATCTTAGCATTTAGACCTGTTAAGTCTAATACTTTCTTCCTCTTTAGTTCGTGATTGAGACCTTTGACATTCCAGCTCACAAAGTTAACTGTTAGCTTTCTGATCTTTTGTTGTCATTTTATAATCTTAAATTAAGGTTGTACATTATTACATATTATAGCTTTAACCTTAATTTCCAATATTGCAAGGAGTTATGGCTATGAAGTCGATTGTTGTGTTGGCACTTACAATTGTGGGGATGAAAAGGATAATTCACAAATAGCTTGCTCTCTTTATCTAAGTACTCTCCTATCCAGCATGACACAGATGGGAGCTGCATCTTGGCAATGGGACTCGTGAGACAGCATCACCCACATACAAACATGATGATGTCCGAAACGGAGCAAATTATAATATTAATTAAATACAAAAAAAAATCATAATATTTAAATTCCTCAGATTCCAAAACCTTAAAAAGATACAAAATACTTGAGACAAATCTGCTTAATGAATATGGAATCACCTTACAATATGGTAATAACAGCACATCTGGAGTCCTCTCTACAGTTCTAGTTACCATGCTACAAAAAAGACTGGTGGGCACATTCTACTAAGACAGGCCAGGGTAACTTTGTGAGGACTTACTTGAGGTCCTTCAAATTCTTGCCATTAGTCAGGATGATCCATCAGAATGTTTTCAGTTCAATTGTGAATCATATACTTGTAGACACCAGGTGGACACTAAGAAGAAGTACATGGAAAAGTGACGTAAACTACTGAGTCATGTAGCTGAAATCTTGACAGCTTGCTAAACATGTCTGAATGAGACATCGGGTAGCTTAGCTATTAACTAACCAACGGGCTTGATGGACTGGATGGTCTCTTTTAATTTGTTAAATGAGTTTCTTATGCATTAATGAATGATGGAGCTGAGCCATGCAAATAGGATATCTGGCATTCACTACATAACACACTATATAAAACCTTGAAAGATTGATTGGTTGATTGACTGACTGACAGATTTGAATTTCTCGGAGTTGAGGGAGCACAATGGAGACAAATAAAGTAAGGAGAAATGAAATTCAGCTTGATATCAATGCGCTGTCTGCTTCTGTGAGTGCCGAGGCTGCAGGTTATCATTGCGCTAAACATAAACTCAGTCAAAAGAAACACAAACAATGGAATGAAGCGAGGAGCGATCAGCAGTAAGATTTTCATTATCTCAGACCGTACAATTTTAGTCAAAAAAAAAAAAAAATGTGCTTTGTTGCCTGATGACTTGGAATTGCATATATAACCGAATGGTGCTTTCATCTGAAAACATGATTTGCTTCTGTTTATTTCACAGTTACATGTCTGCAAACCATGATTTTGTCATTTTTGCAAATTTCATAGTTTGGATTCTCAACATAAAATGTTAAACATGGCTGCTGGCAGAGTGTTAATGGACGAGGGCTTGCTCACCTGTATCATGAGCCTACAAAAGAGTATTAATATAATGCTAACTCACTCCATTTTATTTCCAGTAAAGAAGTGCATTGTGATGCTGGGCACATTGGTTCTGCTTGATAGGGACAAACCCAAGCATAGCGCGTCTCACTGCCAGTAGAACAAAACATCCACAAAACACTCCATTTATTCCAGTATTTCCATTATTTCCATGAGTAGCAGGATGGCAGTGGCTGTTCAGTGAGGCGCCCACCACCTCCCACCCAGCCCGCGCTCAACATTTGTCTTGACCTGGAAAAGACGCGCTGTCAGAGCCCCGTCTCACTCCTCATTTAACTTGATTAGCAGAACATTCACTCTCATTTGTCCCTCCTTTTCCCCAACCTTGTGTTCTTTTTAATATCATATCAGCTTGCAGCTGCGATGCTTACAGGTCGTTTGTTCTAATTAACGTTAATGGGCTTTTGTGTTTATTTATTTATTTTAGGCAGTTGAGTGTTACTGATGTCTGTTCAGTTTCAGGCCGACCTTTAGGCAAATCCTGCAATCTGCTTTGTTTTATATTTTTAACTTTTTTTTTGTAATTTTTTTTTTGAGAAACCAGAGTTTTGGTATTGAGAATAGAACAGAACATGCATGGTGATGCAGTTGTTAGCGAAGCTGCCTCATACGTCCAACATTCTGAGTTTTAATACAGCGCTCAGTTGACCTTGTGTAGTCTAAATGTTCTCTTCATATCTATGTGGATTTGTTCACCACATGCTCAGATCTGCCTCTTTCACCGGCATCTCCAAATTGGCCCTGTGTGTGTGTGTGTGTGGGAGCCCTACAGAGACCTGACTGTCCATCTATGGCTGTTTCTTGCCTTGTGTCCAGTGCAGCCAGGATAAGGCCAGTCTGATCTGTGTCTGTAAGAAGTTTGTATTTTCTCTTGTGTTATTATGGATACTCCACTTTTATGCCACATCCTATAAACATGAGGCATTTTCGTGTTTCAGCCAGGGTTCCTCCACTTGCTAAGGTTCAAAGTCTTGTTTCATGTCTTTTTTTATTCATGTGTGTACCATTTATTTATGTCAATGTTGCTTTTGTTGATTATGTGCATTGTTCTCTTTTTTTTGCTCTTGTCTTTAAGCTGGGAAAACTTGGGGGTTGGTGGCAGCATTGGCACTCCAGCAACTGAAAAAAACCTCACACTGTTCAGTGGGGTGCTGAGGTGTCAACCGCTGCACAGCTGCACTTGGATCTCAATCCGGGTGGTTTGCCGTGTGATGGGTGCGACAAAGCACTGTAATCAGTGCATGCTCCCAACCTCGCCTCTCCTCTCTCGTCCTTTAAGCTACTAGAGTTATGTCCCATGTATTCTGCCTAGAGAGCTAGAGAAAATGAGACTGACTGGGGAGACATAGAGGAAGAAATGAATAAATAACTAAATTAAGCAAGGATCTGAACCAAGAGAACAAAACCCCACCAAAAACCAAAAAGCCAAAAACCATTAGACAAGAACAAACTCAAAAAGGATTGGAGTTCAAAATCACTAAAAACTAAATCTGAACTGAGAAACTTTAACTGCAAGAAGGGTTTTGGAATTCGAGTAGTCGGATAAGGAAGAGAACCTAGGATGACCCCTTTAATGCTGTTGAGTAATGATTGTTATTGTTATAAATGTACGTTATGGGCAGAAGTGGGCAGAATACTTCCCAGGGACACGGGGAAGACAACAGCTGGGTGCAGCATTGAAATGCAAGTCATTGACCCTGTGCTGGATATAATTAGATTTAATCTAATATAGTCGAATCTATATGATTGTTACATGCATAAAGTCAAACCAGCAGCAAATGGTTTCAAACTGAGAGTTACTTAGAGGTAACCCCATGACCCACCAGAACAAGCTTCAGTTTTACGTCACTCTGCTGGCTACTTATTTGTCTTTCAGATCCATTTTTCTGTGTAGCAACTGTAGAGTAGGAGAGAGAGAGACCATCTTTAATCAAGATATCTGTCTCTGGAGCCAATGCTAGGCGCAGTGGTGACGACATTATATGTACGAGGGATGTTCAAAACGTTTCCGCACTATTTTTAACTCTATTAATTAAGAATTTCAAAAATAATTACATCACATTTCTACATAGTTACCTTCCTTTGCGATGCTATCTATCTATCTATCTATCTATCTATCTATCTATCTATCTATCTATCTATCTATCTATCTATCTATCTA
>JANRMT010062850.1:11803257-11813860 GCA_026402145.1 Polypterus bichir lapradei | reverse complement strand
AGATATATATATATATATATATATATATATATATATATATGTATATATATTGCAAATGTCACACAGGTTGGACAGGCATCCCGACCAGAGAAGGGGATAGTTCTTTATCTGTATGGGAGGCCTCGAACAGGCAGATGAGCATCCCAACCAAGAGAAAGGAAGGATCCAGACCCGGAAACGATGGCCGGAGGAGATGGACGGACAACCTACCAGAAGAGGAAGATATTGCTGGGGACTTTATATTCCCCCAGAACTACTCACTAGTCATACTGTCACTTTGTTTTAGGTTCTCCATGGAGCCTCACCTGCTGCTCCCCCACAACAGGGATTGAGCCAAGTGGCAGCGTATTCAGTCCCTGAGGCTGGCTCATTCTCAAGTTGGCCTACTTTGACTAAAAGTTTAATATCCTTGCCCTGGAGTTACAACACTGGCGGCTCTTGACAGGACCAAACCTGAGTCTTTGTCGTATTTACAATAAAAAGAATAATTGCTTAGCTTATTATTTGTTTGTTTCAGTTAATATTTGTTCAATAGCAATTTTATTATCATTGATTTTTCCCCCATTAACCACCACCACAGAAAGAACTCAGTACCACAAATTCAAACACGCATAAATGGACTGCAAATGGAAATCATTAGGTGACAAGAGTCATAATATTTTGTGATTAGCTGGGTTAAGAATCCAGACTCATCCCAATCGAATTGCTTCAAATTACAAGCACCATTCACTCCACTAGAGTCAATTGCAAAGGTGCATGCAGTTATTCCCACTTGGATGTAGAGCTGCGCCAGTAGAAGACAAGATTACAGTGTATTGACTTGTAGCAGCACTTCCAGCCTCTCAGACATCTGGGATGCATGAGTGTGTCTGGAGAATTTTCTTGTGTAGAAGTGTCCTGGATCCTCCTTCTCTGAAAAAGTCTCCTCTATATACAGCATGAGAATTACATTTATATAGCGCTTTTCCAGATGCTTGAAAGTGCTTTACATTGACAGTAGGGGAACTAACTTGACCAAAACCAGGGGATACACAGTAAGGTCTTTTTATTTAAATCCAATGAAAACAAATGCTTCTCTCTATCCGCCAATCAAGCTTATCTATCTACTCTCACCCATGTGCATCAACAAAATACCTTTTGGGCTCATCTAAGGTATGCAATCCCCACTGGGGCAAGGGGGATGCTGTCACTAACAGTCGCATCTCTTTTTTTCCCCAAATGGGCAAATAATACCATCCTGGCTGGATACCAATAAAAACCCAACACTCCCAAATGATGACATCTCATTTAGACCTGAACTTGCTAGGAGATAGAGCTTCACAAACCAGACCTGCTCTTACGAGCTAACAGTTTGACATCCTAAGAAGGCTGTTTGTGTTTGGTTTATGCTTTGCACCCTTCTGTGTCTGTTTTATTTAAACCTGCCAAAAGGATTAAAAGGAGTGACCAGGCTGGCACTCAAATATTTCTCTAGACTCACCCTGTGCTTCTTCCACCTGTAAATAAATTATATTATCCACTAGAAAAATAAAGTGTTATCTATCTATCTATCTATTATATAATGCCTTTCCTATCTATCTATCTATCTATCTATCTATCTATCTATCTATCTATCTATCTATCTATCTATCTATCTATCTATCTATCTATCTATCTATCTAAAGCCTTCAGCCCTATTTTGGGCCTGTGCTTGACTTCTGAGTTTGGGTCAGGCTGCCTGTGATGAGGCCTGTTTTTGGGTGTACTTGTCTGTTCTGGGATATTTTGTTGTCTACACCCTTTTGCTGTGATTTTGTGGGGAACTCTTAACAGTTTTAAACTCTTGTATGGTTAATTTGTCATTCTTCTAATATGTAAAGAATTGCTTAAATCTGGCAATGTTCGTATCTAGCCTAATGCAAATGGAGCTATTCAAAAATATCACAAGTTGTCTTTGCAAATGTCATAATACAGTCTTCAGTGTTACTGCCTCTCACCTCCTGGGTGTCATAAACTTAGCGTAAAGTCTTAAAAACAGTAGCAAACAGTACCATAAGTGGAAGGATCTGTCGACCTTTGGCTTGAAACAAAAAGGTGCAGACAAAAAATCTTTATAAATTGATTTATTAAAACAATGGCCAAAAAAGGAGGTTGCCTTTAAACAAAAAAGGGAAAATCCAAGGTAAACAAGTTGCAAAAACACAAATCCAGAAGGCAAAGTCAAAAAAACAGAGCTTAAATGTAAAAACAATCCAGAGCATTAATAATAAGCAATAATCATAATCACAAGAGAACTCACCAAAACCCTCAGGAGAATTCAAATGAATGAAGAGACTGCTTGTTTCCTCAGCCTTTATAGGGTTGAGGGCAGTCCCTTGATGGTGATTGACAGGTGGCCCCGCCTCTTGGAGAACCACTCACGAAATACATAGACCATAGCAGAAGAAATACGTAGAAATTATATGATCAACAATATTGACAGAGCATACAGAATTAAACACATAATAAACATAAGCAACAATAAGATTCAAAAATGAGCAAAAAAAAACATAGTAAAGGAATCTGGAACGCTGGCTGAAACATAGCACTGGGGTCACGTCTTGTCTCTTGGTGGGAGTCTTCTTCAGGCACTAAGGTCTCCCTATCTTTTCCGTGTATGAGGGTTTGTTACTGCCTTTGAGTCCAATGCAAGTAGGGTAGGCTCCGGAAAGTCATAATAGAAATAGTTTCTGAAAAATAGATGACATTATAATTAAGAGGAATATTTCATTTGCACCCTGAAGCAGTGAGTAATTTTTTTTTTTTTTTTAAGAATGCCTAACTTCTGAATTGTGACGTGCATCCTGATGAATGCCTCCCAGCAATTAATTTAGGTTTATCACCTATCTCCTGAATTAAGTGCCATTTTTGACTTGCTCAATATTCCATTTGGAATCCTCCGGATAAGCAGGCCGGCTGTAAGATGTGCCATTCAGCACTTGCTTTAGCTTTATTACTGCAAACAAGCTATTAATAAGAAATCAATTTGGTACTCCCCATAGTGTTATGCACAAATGCTAATGAATTTTTAAAAACCTTGGTGATTTAACATAAAACAAAGGAAAAATAAAAGTTGCTAGAGTGAATGAAAAGAAAAGTGCAGTTAAAGAAAAGTGAGGGCACACTGGAGTGATGGGAGTGGGGGGGGGGTCTACATTGTGCTATATTAGGACTCTCACATTAGACGGTGATCAGCCCTTTAAGAGACCCACTGACATTGGCGGTCTGATCTTGACAAAGCATCTCCATGTCAGCTCATCTCGCCACCTCTGCAGCCTCGGAGAGGGCGGCACGGCCCCTTGCTCAGGATGTGTGTTAAAGGGATGGCCCAGTGGAATTCATTCGGAGTACAAGACACATGGAGGCAGAGTGAATGGCAAGAACAGTTAATTCCTGACACTTGGGTTTGTTTGTCTGTACCCGCTGAGCATCTCTCGTAAATCAAGTCCGCCTAGCGCTACATCTCTCTGGGGTCTTAATGGATGGCAAACAGGCCTTCCTTGCAAAAGATCTCCAATAAATTAATGAGCAGCTTAAGCTGAGGCCATCGTACATACCTGTAGCTGTCATTTCTCCCAGAAAGAGCCATCCATACAGTCTAGACAGTGGGTGAAAGTGAAATATTAATGGCAAAATGCACACTTAGCCTTCAGCTCTTTATAAAGGTACTTAGGCGCTTCTTGCTTTCTATGCACTTTCTACGGACATCTATTTCATCATCTGCAGTGTACTTGTTACCACAGTCACATAATATTGGTTTATATAGCACCTTACATGGTTGACATTATTGCAAAATATCCATGTTTACAGTCTGAGCCATGGCCTTTGAAGCAGTTTGGTATGATTTATGGAGAATATCCTTCATATGAGCACCGTTCAGTTTTCATCCGATTCAAATGAATTTGCATGTGTCACCCTTTCACAAAAGAGAGAGGAGAGGACAGAGTTACAAAATATAAAAGTGACTCCAAGCTAAATCTTCAGCCACTGGCCTACTAGTAACATGTCCTGATCTTGTAAGTCACCTCAAGTAAAGGCGTCTGCGCAGTAACACATTATTAATACTACTGTTAACAATAATGCACCATTCTCAGAAACACCGTCCAATTCAGGGACACGAGGGTACTACAAATCCTAGTCTTAATATGACTCCTGCAACTATTACTACCACTACTACTACTACTACCCATTTTAGTAATACTAATAATAATATTAACAATTACATAGCATTCTCAAACCTACTGCCCTCCATGAGTGCCTGAGCATCACTTTCATGGCTCAAATGAGGTATGTGGTACCACTCCCACACAAGAGGGGGCGCTGTTGCTAACAGTCTTAACTCTTTCCTCCACAACTCCAAGAAGGCACTCCATGAGTGTGAATGACCTGACCACAGCATCCAGACGAGGCCCCACCCTTTCCGGTTGGAGCTTCATAAAAGCAGATGTCCCTAAAAGGTGGAGTCATATTTTGACCCAAACCTTCCAGTGGATGGAGCGCCCAACCCAACATGCTTAAAACAAGCATTGAAACAAGTAGAAGCCTTGCTGGGCTTTCTGGATGGCTACTGAAGGTCTATTTTGTTTTGATTTCAGTTTATGAGGGGCCATTGTGCACTTGATTTTTTGTGTAATAAAATCCAACAGTTTGACTCCAGTAAACAATATCACCATTCAGGGTACTAATACTACTACTGCCAAAAAGGCTAGTACTACTACTAATAACATAACTTTCTCAAACCTGCCTAATCAAATTCAGGAATACTTGGCTACTACCACTACTACTAGTACTAGTACAACTATGATTACTGCTACAACTACTAATAATAATATTAGTAAAATAATAACACACTCAGACCTGCTTAATCCAGTTCAGGGTTGCAACAGGTTATAATACTGTCACTATTACTATCAGGATTACTACTGCGGCCGCTGCTATTTATACTACTACCACTATGATTAGTACAACTAATAATAATATTAGTAAAATAATAACACACTTAGACCTGCTTTGTCCAGTTCAGGGTTGCAACAGGTAATACTACTGTTACTATTACTATCAGGATTACTACTGCGGCCGCTGCTATTTCTACTACTACCACTATGATATTACCACTAATAATAATAGTAGTAAAATAATAAAATACTTAGACCTGCTTAATCCAGTTCAGGGTTGCAACAGGTTATACTTCTGTTATTATTACAATCAGTATTACTACTGCTGCCGCTGCTATTTCTACTACTACCATTATGATTAGTACCACTAATAATAATAGTAGTAAAATAATAAAATACTTAGACCTGCTTAATCCAGTTCAGGGTTGCAACAGGTAATACTACTGTTACTATTACTATCAGGATTACTACTGCTGCTGCTGCTATTTCTACTACTACCACTATGATATTACCACTAATAATAATAGTAGTAAAATAATAAAATACTTAGACCTGCTTAATCCATTTCAGAGTTGCAACAGGCAATACTACTGTTACTATTTCTATCACTATTACTACACCCACCACTGCTACTTTTACTTCAACTACTACTACTACTACTACTACTATAACTATGATTACTACTAATAATAGTAAAATAATAAAATACTCAGACCTGCTTAATCCAGTTCAGGGTTGCAACAGACAATACTACTGTCCCCGTTACTGCTGCCGCCACTGCTACTACTAGTGCTGTACCTGCTTGAGCCCATACACGCCCTCAACTTTGACCAGTGAAATTGACAGTTTTCATTTCATATTGAGTGCAGGGTCACAGAAATAAAAAAACTGAAGAAATAACTACATAGATGTATTTAATAAAGCAACAAAATAGATTTCGTGACAAATTTTGTTTATACTGGCATTTCATGTTGCTATTATTGCTTTATTGTCACATTTCACAATACTTTTATGTATTTGCGTATTCATTTTTATGTATTTAATTTTGTCTGA
Source organism: Polypterus bichir lapradei (assembly GCA_026402145.1). NCBI lineage: Eukaryota > Metazoa > Chordata > Cladistia > Polypteriformes > Polypteridae > Polypterus > Polypterus bichir. Next base: position 11,807,894 of record JANRMT010062850.1, on the reverse strand, counting down.
AATATTTCTCCTCATGTGAATGGCATCACAATAGAATAGAAAGTTAAAAAAAAAAAAAAAGTCGTTCACGTTGCTGAGCGTGCATTTCTGAATCCACTACGCTTTAGCTTCATTTTGCGGACACGCGCCGACACAACTCTGCAGTCGCCCCATTAGCCGCCGTCCACCTGCTTAACCTTTTCTGCATTTTACTTAAATGGAATGATGACAGCCAAAGTCAGCAAAATGTAAAGCCAATACACTGTATGGAGTGATCCCCAGTAAGCATTTAATTTGATTAAAATTCTCCTGAAATAAATCCGAATTAATGATCCATACTCCGAGAACGGATACTGTCATTGTCCCCGCCTAAATGGCTTTGTTGCAGACTGCTGATTAATTGATGTTAGTCTTTGAGTTTTAAGGTGAAAGCATGAAAAGCGCCTGCGATGGAGCGGCAGTCGTGGCATTCTAGTGAGTGACAGTTATCTTAAGATCAGCGGATGGCGACCTCTGAGAAGGGACTCAGGTGGCAGATATGATAAAAGCCTCTTCAAATGCCTTTAATTTTATATACGAGGAGAAAGCTGTGCCGAGCCTTTCAGGTGCAAAACTGTCAAAAAAGAAACGCGCGGCAGACATGTGTGGCAGCTCTTCAGAACTTCAGCATCAGTCAGCCTCAAACGAGAGAAGGAAGACTCACGGGCGGCTTCATTTTTTATTCTTGTTAAGAAAACAGAAGGGAGCCTGCCCGGCTAGTTGTATCAAAGATGAGTGGCATACTGCAGACAGAACACAAAGTCGAATTGTCGTGTGACATGTCCTTATATCAGGCGCGCTTTGAGGCTCGTTTTTGAGGCTAATGTTTTATTAAAACGAATCTTTTACTTCAGCGTCTGCGGAGGTAGATGCCTGATCATCAATGAAAACGACCTACAGAGGAGCAGCATAAGGCGGACAAAACCAAAGCAGGAGAGGTGGACGACTAATATGATGGCCATCATTCACCGATCGGTATACCCCGTCAATTAGGTACAATAACTGAAAAAATGATGGGTTGGATTAATATAAAAAAGCATATTTTTTTTTGCTTGCCTCTTTTTAAGTAAATTCAAATTAGGAGTTTCTGCATAATATATGAAGTGTATTTGCAATTCATACATTTTAAAGTTAAATCAAAATATTAACCCGAATAAGATTCTTAATGCTAACTCAACGAAAACCCAAAAGCTACCGTGCCCTCCATGATGTTTGGGACAAAGACACATTTTTCCTTGATTTTCCCCTCTGCTCCACAATTTAAAATGACAAATCAGACAATTCAGACGTGATTAAAGTGCGCATTGCAGATTTTCATTTAAGTTTATTTGCATATATTTCTTTCTCACAACACTTTTTAATCAAGGAAAAATATGTCCCAAACATTATGGGGTACTGTAAGCCTTAATTAATTAATTAATTAATCAGTGCCAGTTGAATTCACTTAACATGTGTGGTGTGTTTATTAGAATAAGTATACACAATAAAGTGACCAGCTTACAATTGCAAACTACTTAATAATGCGTGCACACAACTTTGCTTACATTTTAATACATGTTGCGACCAACAGGGTGCGACACTGAGCCCCAAAACACCAGACACAACTACACAACTCAGTCACAGGTTTAAATACAAGGAACTTATTAAAGCCAGTATCTTCGGGACAGTGAGATTTATGAGGGTCCCCCAACAGTACCTCCCCACTCCACACTTAACAATAAGGTGGAAACCTGCACGATTCTAAGCCTTATGACCACCCGGGACTTGACATAGAAGACCAATAATGACTCCATAATAAAAATGATACTGCAGCGGATGTACTTTCTGTGAAAACTGAGGGACTTTGGTCTACCGTGGTAGTTGCTGATTCAGTTCTACACAGTAGCCATTGGGTCTGTTCTCAGCTCGTGCATCACATTGCGGTTTGGATCAGCAATTAAATAAGCAAAAATGGGCTACAACAAATAGTCAGGTCTGCTGAAAAGATCACTTACACCAACCTTCCCACCTTAGAGGACATGCACTAGTTCAGAGTCATGAAGCGGCCATGGAAAATCATCACCAACCCCTCACGTCCAGGCTACAACCATTTGAACTTCTCCCACCTGTCAGGCATTATCGAGTAATCTACACCAAAACCGGCAGATTTGAGAAGAGTTTCTTTCCAGAGGCCATGGGACCTTATCAATTGTGTGTATGTCTGTCATGTAACTGCTTGGAGAGTCACATTCACTATATGTGTACAGACGTGGCCAATAAATGAGATTCTGGTTCTGATATAGGATAATCATGTACATAAATCTTATTTTTTTAAGTTTAACTTAAATTAGTTATATTTAGTTAACATTCACATTAGTTCATTTTTTTGAGTGAGTGTGGCAATGGAAGTCATTATCATTACAAAGAACTAGGGGGCTTCACTCGCCAACCCCCCGGCCTGTGCCACGTGCCAGCCACTTTGTGTCTCTGGATTTCACTTTCACCAAACAAAAAATCTTTAAATTCTCGCGGTTACGCCTCTTCATTGGGAAGAAACACTACTTTTCCCTGATGGCAACACGAATTAGACGATCTACAAGTCTCCGACTTAAAGTTTAAAGCTGAACAATATCTACATACTTCTGTCATATCACCTATGTCCATATATTCGATCTCTTTTCGCTGTTCCGTTATTTCACTGAGTAATAATTTCCGTTTGTTAGCGCTAATGCGATCTTTACTATCGGGCTTTTGAGACTTTGGAATTTTAGTACTTTCATAATCTCTAACCTGCTCTTCATGTGTATCACGCCAACGTTTTTGAACCTCTTTGCGACGTTTTACTTTATCTTCTACTCTTTGTCTTTTATTTCCGACCCCGCTTGGAGCTGAGAGCGCAGGAACGGTGTCTGACAAGAGCATTCATACAAATGAGAAGTGATTGGATGATTGTGGGTGTGATTGTAAATGTTTGAGAGGAGGGAGGCACTTGTCAAAATCTCTTGGCAAAAAGTCTTATCTCGCGGGACCTGAAATGATCTCTTGTGGGAGAAAGTCTCGCCGCAGGATTACCTTTTATAATAGAGAGATAGAAAAATGTCATATTTTCCCAGTTAAAAATGACATTGATTGACACCTAGAAAAACAAAAATAAATTGGTTCCAAAGTGTAACGATGATAATTCACTTTATATGCCATTTACAGTTTTGTGAGCCAGGAATTTGTCATTTTTTGTCTACCCCAACTTACTATCTATAGGGACAAACAAAGAGGGGCGAGAAGCACTGGGCCAGAGTGCAGGTTCAGCTGTTTGTACAGCACCCCTCCAGCAGTTGCACATTATGGGACTCAACTATAGAAGGCCGCTTTGTGTTTAACTAAAACTGGAAGATCATGTGAAAAGTGCTAGTCCTCTATACATGCATAAGTAAAGTCACATCTGCTTGCCGAAGGAGTGAAAATGCTTTGGTGTGACTTTGTGCAGAAATCGGGTCATCACAACTTAAAAAAAATCATTTGGTCATTAGGTATTTCTTCATGTTCACTTTTTGATCCATATTGTGTATTCAATATACTACTATATACAATACAATACAATACAATTTATTTTTGTAAAGCCCAAAATCGCACAAGAAGTGCCGCAATGGGTTTTAACAGGCCCTGCCTCTTGACAGCCCCCCAGCCTTGACTCTCTAAGAAGACGACAAGGAAAAACTCCCAAAAAAACCCTAGTAGAGAAAAAATGGAAGAAACCGTGGGAAAGGCAGTTCAAAAAGAGACCCCATTCCAGGTAAGTTGGGTGTGCAGTGGGTGTCAAAAAGAAGGGGGTCAATACAATACAATACATTACACAGAACAAAACACAAGTAATCCTCAATACAGTATAATAGTAAAATAAAAATATTACAAGTACAGAGCAGAATTCAACAGTAGATGATATCACACAATACGATTTGAAATTGTTTAGAGTCTTGGAGACCTCAGCCATCATCAGCCACGATATCTTAAGTAAAGCTTCTGTTCTTGAGTAAAAATAAACCAAATCTTTAAAGTTAATGATAATGGTATATTTACCTTAGTTTTTGCTCAGTTTAAATTTAAATATAATACAGCTTTAACACTGGTGATGGAACATTTAGTTTAACACCTTATAAGCTATAAGTTAATGGAATGTTCTTAATCTTAGCTCTTTGTGACAATAGTAAAGCTCTTAGGTTGGCGCTAGACAGCTAGAAAGAAACATCAACTGTGAGTCAGGTAGGCATTAAGGGCTGATAGTTTTCTAACCGTCATGTATGTCTGAGCAGTGAATAAGGTAACAGAGTGAAATCTAAGAAATGTAACTCAGATACTTAAAGCTTTTAGCGGAATACCACAGACAAGAAGTTTCCCTTTTTTGCATATTATCAACCTTTTTCCTTGTTTGTTGTGTGAACTGTTTGCTTTCACTTTCACTAAAATCTTTAAAATGAAGACACTTGGTCTGTGGAGATTTTTTTGTATGACAAGAAATACTAACTTACTAACTCCTGTAATGCCTTTCATGCATTTGAACTATGCTGAACTATTTAGATAGATAGATATGAAAGGCATTATATAATAGATAGATAGATAGATATGAAAGGCATTATATAATAGAT
>JANRMT010062850.1:11731814-11779360 GCA_026402145.1 Polypterus bichir lapradei | reverse complement strand
TATAGTGATATGAAAAGAGTTCCACAACTAGAAAAAGAGTTGGACAATGAAAATATGGTGTTCAAAAGTTACTTTCCAATACATCACAACGCTATTTACAAAATGGTGGCTTTTATACAAAATAAAGATGGCAGGTGGAAATGAGTTGGCAGGAAATAATGTTGAAACTGGCAGATGGATGCAACATCATCAAAAGTGACCGGAAGTGAGGTATGGGTGGAAGTGATGTCATCGATTGGAGACCGGAAGCATCATTATAGGTTGGGGCCAGAAGTGATGTCATCAGAAGAAGATGGAGGTGACTTCCGGCGGCCATCTTGGAACCTGGAAGTAAGGTCAGTTTAATTTTCTTCCTTTTGTCTGAAGAAAGTGTTGGTACCATAGATTTACCCTCTGTCTCACATATTTCACTCACCTTCAGGCTTGTTGACTGTCTCCTATCACACATGTGTGACAATATATATATATATACAGTATATATATATTGTGAACTTTGCCCCGGACACAGACAGGCAGACACGTTAATGTCACCCACAAACACGGGTTTATTTTTCATCCTTATTTACAGATCAGATCACCAATCCCCAATACCCCTCAGTCCTGGCCAATCCAATGCCTTCTCTTTCTTCTTCTTTCTCTCTTTCTTTCTCTCTCTCTCTCTTTTCTTCCGACCGCCTCCTCCCTTCTCCAGACGTTGCCACTCTTCCACCCGACTCTTGTCAATGACTGGAGGGAGGCGGCCCCTTAAATAGGAACCCGGATGGGCTCCAGCTACTTCCCGGCAAGCAGTCGTAGCCACACCCCAGTGTGGCGGAAGTGCCGGCTGCGCACCCGGAAGCCGTCCGGGTGTCCCCTGTCGTCTTCCCCCCAGCACTTCCTGGTGTGGCGGAAGTGCTGGGCTCCAGGGATATTCAGGCACCGGGGCGCCGCCTTGGCGGTGGCCACGGGTCCCTACAGGGCTGGGCTTCCAAGCCCTGTACCTGAGGCCCCCTACATAACCAGGACAGACGCCCCCACACGGTCTGGAGGAGGCACAAGCCCTCCTCCGGTCCTCCTGGGCGGGACCACAATATATATATATATATATATATATATATTGCAACTTAAGTCATAAAGACAGAATGAGTTCAAAAGCAGCAGGGGCGCAGTAGAGCTCAAACATAAAGAATGCTGGCAGTCACCTCCAGTTTGCCCTCTGGTGGTCGTTCCGATTGTCAACTGGATGATAACATGCATACAAGACAGAATGATCACCCTCCACCCTACCCAGAAGAGGGTGGGTTAGGGCTGATTTCACCCTACAGTATTTTTAGTTGACCAATGACAAGCATGTGTACCAAGTGTCATTAAAATCGCTCTAGCCGTTCAGAAGTGATGCTGGAACATACATAAAACACACACACACACACACACACACACATTGACTTTTACATATATAGATAACAATTTGGAGTAAGCACTCTCAGGGTAAAAAGTAATCTGTAATTGAAGTCATACAGAATGTCTCTCCATTTTAAGATTTTGAAAATTTGCCAAAGCTTTTCATTGGGGGAGTTTAAAATTTCATAAATGTGTACAGCATGCTCTGATTGAGATATCTCAGTGAAAATGAAACATTTTGGACATATTTCTTTGACGATTAAGTGTACCAAATTTCAGTAAAATCTGTCAACTGGGGGCTGAGTTATTTCATGTGTACAGACAGACAGACGGACATGGAAATCACAGTGGTTGCTTATCGCATTATATGCGAACACACCTAAACATGTAACTACTGCCACACTATAAGTGGGTCCTGTGATGGTGTGGTGCCCCACTGAGGTTCTGGTTCAGACATTGAGTCTGGTGCCATTCGAATAGGGGCACTTCACGCCCAACGCCCATGTTTTAGAATAAGTAGGTGCTGCTGGGCTATCCTATGATCCCTCTGCGGTCCTGAATTGAAGTAAGTGGGTTTGACAGTTTAGAGAATGTGTGCTTTTTATTTCATATGAAGGATCTTTAGAGATCACATTTACTTTGAAAAGATAAATGATTCAGATTTTTTTTTTTCAAAATACATTGCCTCTGGCCAAATTTGCCTGCAACTTTATACTTCTAGCCTTAATTTTATTTCTCATCCATTTAATTCCCCCAGTACGATCAATGAATTGTTCTCTAATTGATTAAAAGAGCTCTACTAAAGCATTCATTCAATACACTGTCTGGATTTCCAGGGCCGCACTGCCGGTTGCTTAACTGCTCTTTAGGCAGCGCATTTAAACTGCATGGTTTATTATAAAAAGAGTCGATTTGATGGCATAATGTAAAGATGTCGCTTTAATTATCTTGACTATATTACACATTCCAATATTGTATACTAATAATTCACAACAAATGTACAAAGAAGGGGGGCTTCTGATGAAAGTTTAATGCGCACTGATTTTAACAGACACATTTCCCGCTGCTCCTCCATATCACTTAACTCCCGCTTGCTTTCTGGCCAGGTCCATACTTTTGTTTTACACTGCCATTAACATGTGGGACCCCTAGGCGATTGGCAGTTAATCTGAATTTCACACAGTTTTTCCTTCCCTAATGAGAGCTTAATGCATCCCTGTCCAGTGTGGAGAGCCAGCCACATCGGTACCTGTGGTGAGATGATTGAGTCCGAATGATTAATGAACCCCTTTGCTGGTGGCTGTAATTTATACTGTGCGCTCTGAACCAAAAAATGAGAGATTCAGGCATGAGCCTGCTGTAATGTCTCATAACTGTCTGCTGACGCTCCTCAAGCTCTGCTGATTAATTACTGGCACTCCAATTAACTGGAGAATAACCCACTACACAATCCATCAAGTGCCATGCAAACACACAGTACCGACACCCACCCCCCCATCTCCCACCCTTGTCCATTCAAACCTGTTTGCCTAAAGAAAGTAGAAAAACAAATGTCTTCAAGACCGTCGTTTTTCTTCTTCCTTGTTAAATGGATTCGGCCTCAGACACCACAAACAAAAGGGAGAGATGAAAGAGGAGCTGCCACATCTGGTTTGTTTATGTAGAGGAAGACCAACACAGAATTTGACAAAAATATTCACCATAGTGTTGATTCCACTGGGGTGGAGGTAGGGAAGGAGGGAGGTCCACGAACAACTCCCAAGAGCTTTACCCTATAAATACAGGAAGTTTCAGTGACAACTGTGGCCACCAGAGGGCACTGCAGGACTTTTCAGCACTTCTGCAGAACCCCTAAGTGATCCAGGGGTTACCATGCAAGTTCTTATCATCGAATTGGGGCTTATTAATAGTGTGCTCCCGAGACCCTTAGCAGGATCCGTTTGTTAGCTCCTGGACTCCATTGCAGTTCAAATGTTTGTTTTGTTTAACAGCAGAGATTTTTCCAGGACCTCGTTGTGGTGACTGTATGGATAATGGGCGGGTGTGTCCAAGGTAACTTGAATTTAACTCTGAATGGCAGGGACTCTATACCAGAAGCTCGCTTCACAGTGATGACGACGTGACTCTGTCTTCAGGCAGTGAAATTCAAAAGGTTAATGAAGCCAAAAAGGATTCTGGGAATCTGAACGTGACACTCACGTCACTCACACATGTGTAGAGTGCTGTTCATATTATTATTATTATTATTATTATTTGTATCATTATTATACTTTCTACACTTCTGACTTTGTACGTTTAGTGTTTTGCACATTTTACAGTAGATTTAATAAAAATGGCATTTTTCAAGTCATAAAATGTAACGCTAAGAAGGTTAAATAAAGCAGTCAGGTCCACCTGTACACTCCCTTAGGAGATTCTAATCACTGGCACCTCATCTGGAACACATGATTCTCATTTTATGGATCTGAAGTGGTGATAAACGTAGGGGTGGATTTATTTTTTCCATGTGACAGTTCTCTATTTTTGTTCATTTTGATTACTAGGGGGCTCTGCCCCCTGCTCACTTTGCTCACCCACCCCCAGATTTGGTTTACCGCAGCGTTTCTCAACCTTTAAGTATTTGCAACCCGAGTTTTCAGAACAGTTTTAATCGCGCCCCCCTAATGTTTTTTTGAAACCCTAATAAAATGTATTCCTATATTTTTTGCTGCCGATACACCACTACAAGTTTTATTATACCTACTTAACTTTTATCGACATTTATCTAACTCTATATTTACTGTATTTTTCTAGTATCAGAATGTAGTTTAAGTTAATTTGTTTTGGTTTCAATAGATGTATTTTCATATTTTCGATTCTTGTTTTCTTTTTTTCACATCTTCGCGCCCCCCTTTTTTGTTACTTCTTTTGTTAACCCCACAGGTTGAGAACCGCTGGTTTACCTGATATACAATTTAAAAAGATTGTTATTTTCATGGGAATTATTGCATATGCATTATTTTCACTTTTACTTTAAAACTTTTGTAAAAACAATACTTGCCCTTTATTTCTGGCCCCGGGCGTGGTTAAATCTTTCTCGCAGGATGTATAACGCTGCTCGCGCTTTGAAGGAGCGGCAGTTGAACACACGCTAAGGAGCTGTCGTTGAATCTGCTACTGCTGCGGACTTTTCTTTTGTTGTGCTGCACATCGATCATTTAAAAGCCTGTACAGCAGCTGTCCTTTTGCCACTTCATGTCTCTCCTGCTCACGTTGTGAAGGGGGGGCTGAATGCACGCTAAGGAGTTGCAGTCGGATCATCTGCTGGCGAGCTGCATTTTCTGCTTGTCGTGCTTTTCGTCGCTCATTTCATAGCCTGTACAGCAGATGTACTTTTGCCACTCCACGTCTCTGCTGCTCGCGTTTTGAAAGGGGGGTGGTGGCGGAGGGTTGGGGCTGAACGGAGATGCGGTCGGATCATCTGCTTGCTTCCTGCTGCTGCTGGCGAGGTGCGTCTTCTGCTGGTCATTGTTTTAAGAGCTGGGAGCACATGATGTCTGTCTGCCAAAAGCATTCCAACAACTGCTAGGTTAGATGTCCATGAACTTGTTTTAAAAGTTGTCTCACTGCCTTGTCTCATGTGACGTTAAAATGTCTCTCGTGGAACGTCAGATTGTCTTCCGAGAAGATCATGTCTTTTCTCCCTAGTCTCCCTCCCAGGATTTTTTTTTTATAATAGAGAGATAAGACTGAATAAACCATGTAACTGGGATGTGTCATTTGTTGCCTATTCAAATATGTTATACAAATTTAACAGTTCCCAAGGGATGTACTTACTTTTTCACATGACAGACGGTATGTCAAAGAGTGCATGCACCATTACACTCTGGCCATGGTCGACCCTCATTCAAAATGGCCAGAAGTACAGATAATGAACTCCACCGCCTGCAGTCCCTGTTAAAAACACTTGAGGCATTACTCAAGATGTTTTGACAATAATTATCTGTGTCCATGTTTGTTTCTGCCTGTTGTACACTAAATTCTGTCCATTTTAAACATATCTCCGCTTGTCTCAGACTTGCTTTTTCAGATCCAATAAAACACAAATCAGTCAACTTCAGCAGGCCTCACCACTCATCAAGCGGATTTGGAAACAGCTGCCTAGGGCTCATTTGGCTGTAGATGATAATCTCACACTTGCCAGTGGGCAGCATTTAGTTCAGCTATGACAAAACAGGACATACCAGAGTCTGCTGCACTCACTTGTGCCAGTTAGATATTCAAGGCCTCTGCAGCTGTACCCTTGTCTCGACCTTTTTTTTTTCACTTTAACCCCCATATGAACCAATCAAAGTCAATGTCACAGGACAGGTTTATTAGCCATGGAGACCATTTTTGGGATTTTGCTGAAAATGCTTACAACTTTTGATTTCCATAAATGTATTTTTTTCTTTATTACTTACTTCTTTGTTACCGCTTTGTCGATGACGTCATTGTGTGTCGCCTTGGATAAAGGCGTCTGCCAAATAATAAATGTCTCACGCTTTCTGTCCATCGATGCTCTCCGGTTACTAGGGTGTCGTTGTGCATGCGTCAGCAATGAGGTGTTATTTTATTTAAGAGCGAGGGGCTGCAGTAACTATTTGTCTGTAATTCACACAGAAAGTAAGTAAAAGAGTCTTGCAATGTAAAAGGATTGAAAAGAACCTTTCATCATAAATCTTCTTCTAATATTTTACACCTTTTTCAAATAGCCTTTTTCAGATTTTGCCCAATAGAAGACAGTCTACCTGCTCGATTTACAATTTCAAACCTGCGGCACTTGTGACATATACAGTAAAAAGCACCCAGTGATGTCCATTTTGTTAATAGACAGACACTCTCGTTAGTCGCAGTTGCAATGAACATGGGGACTTACTTCACACAAGTCCAGTTGATCTGACAGGTAAAGTCCCCATTTTCATTTCTACATTCTATTGGCCATGCAGTCTGTCTGAAAACACATTGAAAATCTAGTTGCATGAACTGAACTTTACTGATTCTTACACTTGAACTGAGGCATCAGTTAGGTCAGATATTTTTGTGCATCTCTTCTGTTATTAACTTTCCTGCCTCATTAGCCATTGTTCTATTCCATATGCTCAATTTAGCTTTTAAACTGATGATAAACTGACCTGGATTCAAACATTTTTAATATCCTAAATTGATAATTGCAAATAGGACTTTTTAGACCTTGGCTGAGCTTAAACACATGGCCGTGGTTGCAATAACCCAGCATATGAAACTCTTGCAAATTGGAGACACAAAATGACAGAAATAGTATTGAGTCCTACAAAATGACCATAAAGCCCAGAAGAAGCTTACTTCAGACCAGCTTGGCCTAGAAATCTACCTTCCTGCTTCTGGCCTAGTATGCCCTAAAATGGATAACTGGCTTTAAAAGTTCAAAAAGGCTATAGAGGTCCTAGGATAAGCAAAAATGCCTTACTATAGGGTGGTCCAGATCTAATTATGCAATTTTCATTACGCTATAACTTATTAAGTTTATTACATAGAAAATCACCCAAAAAATCCCTGACCATCGAGAAATATGCAAACCGACGACATAAAGAATCGTCTTCGCACCGAACTGGAGTCGTCCCCGCATAAATCAAAGTCATCCAGACGATCTGGATCCGCATAATTAGATCTGGACTACCCTGTAGAGAGAGAAAGCGTAAAAACTTTGGCTAATAGACACAATTCCCACAAAGAATCTTTATTGCAACAAATAATTTGCAATTTTAACAAAATGCTCAAAAGAGAAAAACGAGGCAAAAGGCAGGGCTGGATTAACCATTAAGCAAAATAAGCACAAGGGAAGGGGGCACCACAGAAACTTTCCATTGCCAGATTTACAATGGACCATATGATGCATAACTACAAATGGTGCAGCTGAACCAGGTTCCACAAAAGGGGCTCTCATGGTAAATGAAAAAATGGTATACATATATGTACTATAATAAAAATAATAATAAAGTAGTAATAATTGAGGTTAATGATATGCATTAGTCTTTGGAATACAACAAAATTAGAATTTGGTAACTGCCACACAGTCTACCAAGGCTCACATGACTGTCCCTTTCAGTCGCCCACTGAGAGTGAGTGCAGTGCAGTGTTGCGAGATTAATAAAATTCCCAACAGAATAACTACACAACATGGCAGGCTGGATGCCTTGACCCTACTAAGTATAGAAGCAGATAAGCTATGTAAAATTAGTTTTGCAGTTAGATAAGCTAAGAGAAAACTTTTCATATTGTGACAGATAAGGGGCGCTATCGCTCCCTTGAACCCTTGTCCAATACATCAGACACCAGATAAAAGTCCAAAAGTAGACTTTATTCAAATTGTTCAGTGCACAAAGCACCCTCCTCTCCACAATACTCATTAAATCACAATACAAATCACTAATAAACAATCCTCCACTCCCAGACGCGTTGCCACTCTTACACGCAGCTCAGCTCACCATCTGGAAGCTCCCACAGTCCTTTTATATTCCCTGACCCGGAAGTGTTCCTATCCCCAGGTCATGTGACTCCTATCACTTCCCCAGTCAGATCAAAAGTCCTTTTCTTCACCCCAGAAGCACATCATTCCCCTTGTCCATGTGACTTGGAAGTACTTCCGGGGCGTATGGCAAATAAACATCGTTCCTCCCTGCAGTGTCTCCTAGTGGCCCCCATGGTATCTAGCAGGGCTGTGCAAGTCAAAGTGTACAAAAATAAACATTATTTTCCATCTTACTATAAGTTTAGTTTCATTTCGAAAAAAAAAAAAATATTTTACAGTTCATATTTTTAATTTTATATATAAATATACTAGCCATCTCCCACGGCTTTGCCCGCGCAGAAGTGAAAAAGGACAGCGAGGAGTGCCCTGCCTGGCTCGCTACTCCTGACATCATGCTTCCCCCTCCCCTCGGCCTGCAGCCTTTGTCTCAAATTAGCACAAAAATATTGCTCCTGCAAGTAAACTATGATTCTCAGTGCGATGAGAGAAGTCTCAAAATCAACTGGAATGTTCAAGCAAATTCTAGAAAAAAGCCAGATCTAAACCCGTTAAGTAGTTCTCTTGAGTAAAGCGAACAGACATACAGACATATATATATGTGTGGGCACCAAAATCTTTTAAGTGCTTAGGACCTGTAAATGTCTTAATCCGGCACTGCTAAAAGAATTTGGCTACAAAGACAACCAAGGTAAACAAGTCCCAATATAAAATTCACAAGCAAAATCTATCGACAGAAGCAAAAGATTCAGAACCCAAAAAATATCAAAAGAAACAAAAAATAACTGGCTGGTCCTCTCACTCTGGCCTCCAGATAAAAGGCAGAGGGAGGAGCCAGAAGCAGTGATGTCAGAGTGACCACGCCCGCCCTAGGCTCCACCCACACAACACTCACAGTACTTAGAAGCAAACATACCAGAAAATACAAAAATATTTGAAAAATATTGACAATAAATCATAAAATACACATAAATTAATGTTATGACGCAACAGACGCATAGTCACAATAGTCCCAGAAGACTAAACGATCGTCTTCTTGCTGCTTCTGCTCAGAGTCTGCGTATTACCATAAAGGTATTTTATTCACCAGCATGCCCTAATGTTTTAGTCATATGAGGACGAGACAAGCCTGTGTATGCCGGTCACTACTAATGATGAGTGAAATGATCAGTGTGAAATCGAATTCATGAAAATACTCCCAAAATAATTTGTGTTTCGCTTCCATCAAGATGTGTGCCACTGACACAAGAAGAAAGGCGTTTAGTTTCAGTCTGGAAGCGTTTTCATGCATTACTTGTGTATGTATGTGTCTGCCTGTCATTTAGTGTTTAAATAAAGATCTCTAGTCAAAAAAAAAAAAATCGCCAGACTGTCGTCTGTCGAGGGTAAGACAGGAGCTAAGGTGAAATGTTAGGGTGCCAACTGGGCTACCTCATTTACTCAAAATAATTGGTTTGCTCAAATTAAGAAGCGCATAATGGTGTGACAAGAAAACAAAAGTAAAAAGTAGCCTTAGGCTGCAGTTTAATGGCTCTGGAGAGCAGTCAGGCGTTCCACAGTGGAGGTGGCTCATCTCCCCAATAAGACGCCTCTTTCCAGGTGCGCCCAGCGTTTATAGAGCTGTGGGTGGCACAGAAGAGTCAGCGCTTGCACCCCCTGGTGTCCCGGGGTGGCAGTGCCTACCTCTGACGACCCTGGTACGTGACCCTCTAATGTATGTATTGCATGTATTTCCTGTTATATGCAGACATTTTTTTGAGCTGCCAGATGTCAATTATGATGACAGACTTGGCAAATCACAATCCTAAAAATGAATCAGAGACAGAAAGAAATTTGAAGATCCATGACATCTGGAGAAAGCATATCTTAATCTCTTCTGAAGGAATCAAGAAATAGCAAGGGGTAGTTGCTGGCAAACATCACAGCACATTTGATTTGCACAGTGGGCAATTTTGGTCTGCCTTTGTGTGTAATGTGTCACATTTTAAACAACAGGCTGCATCTCTGCGGTGATGTGAACGAGTGGCATAAACAGAATTGCTGGTCTACGACAGATTACATGCATTACATCAATGCAGAAAAGAACACAGGTAAGCACTGGAGTGTGAACAAGGCTTTAGGGAGCTGCATTACTTGATTTATAGCCCTAAGATAAACCTTAGAACCTCACACAAGTCTTTTTATTGACTAACACATTTTGTGAAATCACTTACAAAATGAAGTTAAATTCAGTTTCATCACTAGCCACTGCCAACCTCAATGACGTTTGACCATGTACTTCTAGTAGCCTTCCATATTTGAACTTCTGCTCAGCTTGACTTATCCTCATAGACGAAATGACCCTGCCGTCTTTAGTCATCAGCATTGGAGACACAATCTTTGGAGCTGAGCTTTTAATATCACGTCTCAACAGCACCTAGAAGAGTATGTTCCTCCCTGCAGAACATTGATCCTACCTTTAATCCTCTAAATGGGATTACTAGAGTTATCTTTCCAATGTCCATCTTGCTGGGATCATTAACCAATTAGAACGCGCTATTTCCAGAGTCCTGATTTTGGTTGAGTAGGTTGACCCCGCTCTCCAACATCAAATTATCTTCCATACTCACTTGTAAAGCCTTAGAATAAGTCCAAAATTCTATGTTATCATTTAAAAATAACTTTTTTAAACAAAAGTACCGTCCATCCACACTAGCCTTTTTACATAGTTTATGAAATTATCTCCCTCCCGTTCACGCTAAAATTACAAAAAATATATACTGTATGATGTAGCCATTCAACTGTAAGCATTGGCAAAAACAGGACATAGAAATGTCCACCTTAAAGACATAGTTATGCTGCTGGCCAGGAGATTTATCATTAAACTGTAGCGTCTAGTAATATAATAATAATAATAATAATAATAATAATAATAATAATAATAATTATTATTATTATTATTATTATTATTATTATTTGCATTCATATAGCGCTTTTCTCACTACTCAAAGCGCTCAGCAATTGCAGGTTAAGGGCCTTGCTCAAAGGCCCAACAGAGCAGAGTCCCTTTTGGCATTTAAGGGATTCGAACGGCAACCTTCCAATTGCCAGTGCAGATCCCTAGCCTCAGACCCACCTTCTGTGCATGTATGCAGAATTCAAATTGTACAAAACGCAATTTAAATGCACACAGATAAGCATCACAACAAGCGCTATGTAAAGCAACTCCTCTGTGTCTGCTATGTTGGAACATAGTTTTATTTTCAATTAAGGGTGACCGATCAGGTAATAAGATGTTATAATGACCAGGATCCAATTAGGAAAGGGTCACGTAATAAGCAGAAACCAATCAGAGATCCATTTCAAAAGTCTCCGTTTTCTCGCGTTTACACTTGAAACGCTGAGCGGGTGTTTTTAGAAGTATGCAGCTCTGAAAGTCTCCATTTTTCAGGGGTTAAAAAAACTGGGGTGGTGTGAATTAAAGGTGAAAACAGATGTTTTTTAAGTGAAAACATGGTAGTGTGGATGTCAAGGCCTGTCCTCGTTCCTGGCCCTTCATCACTCATATATACTCAGATTTTAGAGTGGATAGTCAAATTAACCGACAGGATTTTTGGGTTGTGCGAGTAAACCAGAGTACATGGAGTGACGTTTGCTTTGTATGAGGATGATGGACTGGTCCCCATAGGTGTGAACTGGAAAAGTAAGGCAGATGTCGGATGGATGCATAATTATAAAGTACTAGCCATGTGCGCCCAACTACATTGTGCGTGTTAAAGTTGTCTGTGAAGGGCTCCTTGTTTAAACGTGGCTGCCAGTCGTGAACTGGGCCCTTCGTAGCACAGCATTATGATTTTTTATAAGGGAAACAAAATTACAAAAGAAAACCCTTGGACATTGATTCGATAGGAACAGCCTACTCGGAATCACTGTCCGAATCGTAATTATGTGGTGATGTAGGAGCATTTCTGCTTCTGTCCGTTCACAGTCCGTCTCATTTTCACGACGCTATCGTTTCCTCTCACGATGTCTTCTCAGCCTTTCTCCAATCTCGCAGGTTGCTTTGTGGCAATCCAAAGAGTAAGGCAATATACACGGAGCAATGGTTATAAAAGGGGGACACATAGGTATCCAGGCTCTTTAAAGCATAAATAGGGATCACTTCACTGACATGTGAGCAAGCCACGGTACAACTGTGAGACGCGCAGCACTTGCTGGCTACAACGTAACAATAATAATTTCAGGAACGTGCTGTTACATTGTCATTCATTTTACCCACTGTCTTTCTTTCATTCATATGTTACGTAGGCATGCACCTTTTATCTTCGGCAATCTCATTCTCTAACCAGGCCTCAGGAGCTAACCAGCGTAACACTGTCCACCACCCCTTTCGTTATTCCGGCACATTGTTGACATCCGTGAGTAACAACAACATACTAAACTGGAAGGTGGTCTACGCATGTGTGGAATTCACATACAAACAAAGATCAAGATCTAAATGAAGATCTCTTTAGTTAATTTAAAGCACAACAATTTGTTTAGTTTGAATGTCTGTGTTTTGAGGTGTGACTGGCGTACTACAGTCTTCAGTAGTATAAGCCTGGAGGAGATTCTTAATGCAATGCCTATGTTTTAGCTGTCTCTCTACTGCCATCTAGTGCTTCATCTTCTAATTCATTCGCGGACAAACAAAGATCAAGATCCAAATGAAGATTATATATAGAGATGAATTTGGCATGTTTCATTTTCTTGTAACTGTTTATTAGGACACATTCGCTTCCTTTCTCTGGTCATCAGACCTGTTCAGGGTCACAGTAAGGCCAGGTTTTGTTCCAGACCTTGTGACCTTAAACTGGATTATTCTGGTTTGGTAAAGGCACGTCTCCAGATGTTTGGATTAGATTTTCCACATTTCCCTATTGCAATTGTTTATCTGGCACTTTTTGCTCATCCTGCCACTTGCTGCTGTCTCTCAGGATTTCTCATTCCTGTTATCTCCTCTTCCTGCATTTGTGGATCAGGCCTCGGCACCTTAAGCCGATCCAGCTGAGCTCAAGTGACTCATAAAGACACAGAGGACTGCAATGATCTCAACATGCCAGCAGTCAGACAAGCAGGAAATAAACTTAAAAGGCCCTCGGAAAAGGTAATCAAGTGGACTCTTCAGAAAATTAACCAAAATGTCAATTAGCTCTGTGGCATCATAAGCACTTACATTAGGAGAACTTGAAAGGACGTCTGTGCTTTGAACTGCTTTTTTCTTTAAATGCTTCATCTTTGCGCTGCATATTTAACTCCACTTGGCTTGGATGAAATGAGGGCCCAGTGAATGCAATGCTGGCTCCAGGAATTCCCAAAGTCCTCATTGCAATCTGATTTCCCAGGGTGAGCAGAAGGTACCCGGTGATCACTTCGAAAGACACTCCAACCAAACCAAAATGTCAAAACCCTGACAGGGGAATGAGAAAGACAAGGAAAATGCATTTGAGATAAAAATACGAAAAAGAATGGATTTTGGTAATTGAGCGTTCCTTATGGGTTGTATGTCTCTGAATACTGAACGGGCCATCCAGTTCTTTATTCTGATTTTTTTATTTGAACTTGAAACCCTTGATTGAGTTTTTTTTTGAGTTTTATATTAACGTCTGGTGGCACGGTGGCGCAGTGAGTAGCGCTGCTGCCTCGCAGTAAGGAGACCTGGGTTCGCTTACTGGGTCCTCTGTGTGTGGAGTTTGCATGTTCTCCCCGTGTCTGTGTGGGTTTCCTCCGGGTGCTCCGGATTCCTCCCACAGTCCAAAGACATGCAGGTTAGGTGCATTGGCGATCCTATATTGTCCCTAGTGTGTGCTTGGTGAGTGGGTGTGTGTGCCCTGTGGTGGGATACAACAACATTTATTTATATAGCACATTTTCATACAAAAAGTAGCTCAAAGTGCTTTACATAATGAAGAAAAGAAAAATAAAAGACAAAATAAGAACTTAAAATAAGACAACATTAGCTAACATAGAAAAGGTGTAAGGTCCGATGGCTAGGGTGGACAGAAAAAACAGAAAAAAAAACTCCAGACGGCTGGAGAAAAACAAATAAAATCTGTAGGGGTTCCAGGCCACGGGTCCGCCCAGTCCCCTCTGGCCATTCTACCTAACATAAATGAAACAGTCCTCTTTGTATTTAGGGTTCTCACGGAGTCACTTGATGTTGAAGGGATGGCACCCTGCCCGGGGTTTGATTCCTGCCTTGCGCCTTGTGTTGGCTGGGATTGGCTCCAGCAGACCCCCATGACCCTGTGTTTGGATTCAGTGGGTTAGAAAATGGATGGATGGATGGTTTCCGACTCTTATCTACAATTTTGGTTTCTCACTTGTCTCTTTGACTCTCGATTGCCCAAATTTGACCTTGGCTACTTTACGTTACATTAGGAATCTGATTTTCAAACCTCAGGGACATGGTGCCATGAGTTGAAAGTAAATGTGTCATGGTCTGGTTTGGCTCCACGGTCCTTGGCAACAGTCGAACCTGGAACCGTCTATAACATGACTGGAATGAGCCAGGACAAATGAGGACTCACAGAGTCAACAGCATGGTCCAAGTGCTAGTGCTTTTATTATTCAGTGTGTTAAAAAAACAAAGTGCAGTGCTTCTTCATTAAATAAATACATAATCCATAAAAGTGCATGTCTTTATGGAGGTTAAAACCTAATAAGAACAAACCATAAACATTCTGTTTAAAACTAGGTTAAAATTCCTGGCAGAATCCATCTTCTAAAAACATCCAAGCTATTGTGCCTCCTTCACAAAACAACATCTCCTCTGCTAACCCACCTAAGGTTTCCTCAGCTCGAGATGCCGTCCAATCGACAGGCACAGTCAACCCTTTAATACAAGTTCGGGCTCCCGCTGCCAGTCCCTCAGTGTTTGTGGGGCACTGTGCCAAGCCTCATTCTGTTCCCCCATCCGCTGCCACCTCATGTCCCTAAGGCGGGAGCCCATGTGGAGCACTTTGGGGAGATCAGTAGGAGCGACCCAACTGCAACACCTTTAGCGTCAGCCATATGCTCCTCTCCTTGAGCTCACCTTCCCAAATGCCTGACTTCACTTTTCAGTGGAAGCTCCGTCCTGCAGTCTGCTCTTCCTGGAACGAGACGGCCTCAGTTTTAAGGGGCGAAGTCAGTTTTCACAGGGCTGTGGGTGAAAGAAGAGATAACAACATCAGTGACAGTGCCAGAGCGGTGGTGCTCACCTCTGATGGGCCTGAAAGGTGACATTCAGACATGCCTGCATGACAATGGCTACATAATCGGGTTATTCACAGAGAATCGACTTCTGTTAATTAGGTTTCTCAGGGGCCAATAACCTGATTTTTCTAACCAGAATAAGGGTTTACATGACATTTTAGAAACCAGGCCTTTGTGAATAGGTGCATGTAAACACACCTCTTCATAGGCTAAACCTACATAATACAAGAACGCTTCCAATTCTAGATGGCTAAATAAAATGTTTTTGACATCTCTTTAAAGGCTGACTCACTTAGCATGTCCCACAAACTGTCTAGCAGGTCATTTCAAAATGAAGGACATTTATAAGTGTCACAAAACCAACCATCAAGCATTGAGAAGGTTTGGGGCAGCCCCCCGTATAATTGTTCCCGGCTGCAAAACTGATTAATAAACAAAGACATAGTCATTCAACTGAGTCCAAAACAGAACTGATTCTCTGGAGACAAGATGGTGGCTTTAAAGGCCAGTACAGGAAGTGATGTCATCAATACCGGAACTGGAAGTGACATCATTGGCTGCCCCAGAGCCGGGTGAGATTTCCCTAGAATGGTCTGCAAAAGATTGAGAGGGAAAATTAGTGCATTTCGCCACCCCCTGGTCTGGCATGGAATCACATGTATTCAAGCCCTTTAGTTGTCTCCTAAACACATGTGCGTGACATAAGAAACATCATTATACCCTGCCAAGTCACCTACAGTACACCCACAAATTATTGAGGGAAGCTTTATTTAATAATGATAATAATAATAATAATCCTTTACATTGTAAGAAAGACGCTATATAGCGCCAGTCCCGACACAGATTAGACACAGGAGGCACGTATAAAATTAAATCAATTTTTATTTTTCTTCAGCTGTGAGACACGTCTTCCCCGTGTCTCACTAGCCCAACACAGTCCTAAGCACACAATAAATACTTTCTTCTTCTCACTCCACCACTCCTCACCAAGCTTCGTCCTCCTTCCACCCGACTCTGGCCCCTGAGTGGTGGTCGCTGGCTTCCTTTATAGTTCACCCGGAAGTGCTCCAGGTGCTTGATCCCTGATTTCCTGCTTCACTTCCGGGTGTGACAAATTGGCTGCCCACATGGGCTCAGGAGTCCAAAATACAGCGCCCCCTGGCGGTACCTGCGGGACCCAACAGGGCTGCACCCAACTCCAGTTCCCAGGATGCCCTGCGGAACCCGATACACTATTTCACCCCAGGGAGGTGGCCAACTTGCGTTCAGGGGGAGGTATTGCAACGTCCATGGCTGTTCCCCCTGAATATAGTGTGCAGGGGCGTCCCGGCTAGGTAAGGACGCCAAGCCCCTGTCACAACATTTATTTAGCACCTTTTCTCTCTACTCAAAGCACTTTTTCTTAGTGAATTGGGGAGCCACTTGAACCACCACTAATGTGTAGTATCCACCTTGATGATGCGCCGGCATCCATTTTTATGCCAGTACACTCACCACATATGAGCTACTAGGTAGTGAAGTGGTGAGATGGTTTGCCAATAAGCGACAGGGGATGATTAAGGGGGCCAGAAGGACTAGACTGTGGTGGGCAATTTAACCTGGACATTGGGATACACTCTGCTCTTCATGTAGGATACCCAGGGATCTTTAATAACCACAGAGAGTCAGGACCTCAGGTTTATGTCTCATCCAAAGGATAGCTCCATGTTTACAGCACGGTGTCCCCTGATGGCCTCACCAACACCTCTTCCACCTCTTCCAGCAGCCATCCAATGGTCTTCCATCCAAGTACTGGCCGGGCCTGAACATGCTTAGCTTGGAAGCCCATATTTACTCATCCATTTTCAAACTGGTTCAATCCAGTTAAGGATCATAAGGGGGCTCAGAGCAAATGTTATTAAACAAAAGGCAGGAACCAGTTCAAGACAGGATGCCAGTGCCCCACATACAGTTTAAGGGGGCTTTCTCTCACATTTAACATTCTTTCAAAGACGTAACTACTTTTAGCTCCTTTTTCCTTTATTTTGCTAAATATAGGAAATGCAAATGAGTACTGTTTCTCTCAATAAACCATGAGTAATAGCACACTGTAGAGTGTCTATTAATTACACGGACAGAGGCCGCCCCACTGTTCTTAACCATTAAGGTATTCGCTTCATCCCATTACTAGCAATAAAGCCTTTTCTTGCCAGGCATGGCGCTTCACTCCTATGATTATCTTTTGTTCTTGTTCTTTCTGTCATAATATTTATACAGAGCTGAGTTGAAAGCTTTGACTATCTCTTTGTTAACTGATCACAATAACAATGGTATTGATTGGTTACAGATGCTCTAGATTATAAATCTGATAGTGTCCTTTGTAAATGCTTGGAATGAGGATGACAGCATTAGAAATGGCCTTAGGGAGCGTTAGGCTGCAGCTTCGACAAGAGACAGTAAGGTCATGAAGTCCTGTCAAAAGGCCACAATTCCTCCTCTCCAAAAGGTGGAAACACAAGGCCACATTTTGAATTAATAGCACTGAACTTCTTTTTTTGAGAAGGCAGTGCCACAGCTGTCTTTTAGATTTAGCCTTGTATGGGCTACTCAGAGAAAATAAATGCAGGAACACCGGGGGCCACTAGGGGATGTGATGTCCGGGTTGCCCACAACTGGCATCTTCTCATTGAACCGGGTCATCGATAGTCATGAACTGAGATGGACTGGGTTGAAAAAGAACACAACAACACCACTTGGGTGAAGAAGGACACGTGACAACAAAGGAAGGTGCAAAATGTGTACACACCGAATCAAGTAATGTGCAAATAGTGCAGTGCAAAGTCGACAATGAATATATCAATAAATAATCTAATAAGCAGTTTAAAATCAAGTCAGAATCAGCTGTCTCCAAAAACATGAGCTCCAGTGCATCCTTTTAGTTCCACGTCCCTGCTGCTCACTCGTAAGGCCTGCTCAGCTGCAGGAGATGCCATTTGGCAAGTGCTGTCAACTCTTTACTGTCTCATGTCCCCACCACCATCCCTCAACATCTGTGGGGACCCCATAAGCTCTGCTCCCTCCTCCCACCACCGTCCCTCATCACTCATGGGACCTCTTGAAGTGGTAGGTCAACCCCTCCCTCCCCTAGTTGCTCAGCTGGTGTGAGCCAACCCTTCCCCTGGTTAGCCACTATTCAACAAAGGGCTTCTTCTCTGTCTGCCGTGCTTCCTCTCCACTATACTGGTTCTACCTTTATCCTGACATCTCCTTCACACTCCTCATCTTCCACTTGATTTTATCTCCATTTATTCTCTCTCTCTCTCCTTTCTCTTTCCATGGTTCTTCATACTGTGTGGGTGCAGGTGCACTAATGACAACCCAAAGAGCACCAATGAGAAAACTGGCTGAACTGATCGAGTCTGCACGTGAATCCACAATCAGCCAATTTCTCCATCATGATCCTGGGGCTGTTGTGCTTTAACAAATTTTTATTCTAAAAATGCACATTGACATGGGCACCTTAGTGCATTTTACCACAGGGGGTATTCTAACTTTGTAGTCTTGCAACAAGGAAGGGTCACCTTTGACCCAGAAGTGATTTTTAAGAGTTAAGCCTTAGTCACAGTTAAAGGCTGCTTACCCATAGTAGCCCATTGAGCCTGCAGTTGCCATTGTGGTCAAGCCAGGGTTGATCCTTTGGGGTTTAAAGTGCTTCATTTTGTCTTCTTTGCTCATTTTTCACTATCGTTCATTGTTTTCTATCACCTCTCTGTATATAAAGCAATAAAACATCCTTCCATTCAGCGTCCATGCCCAGGCGTAATGTTGTCTGGCATCCACAAGAGGATGGGAATGTCAGGCCTGGCATAAGATAGTAAACCATGCCGTATATGTCCATGTGTATTGGTGTCACCTGGCATCACCTGGCATCCAGCTAGAATGTCCAATGAAGAAAGGCAACAAGAGGCACAAACAAAGTGGGATGATAAAGCATATCCAGTAAGCAGAGGTTTCTAAATGCACAACGTAATCAAAAAAGACATTGTGCGAATTTTGCTAGGCTAGCTTCTGAAAATATCGTTCTGTTCATTTATTATTTGTCTAATTTTGCATTTTCTATTAATTTTATTACATTTATTTATTATTTATTTCCAATTCTGTCACATTCTTTGTATTTTTTGGGTGGATCCAAGAGGTGGGGCCACCCATCTATCAAAGTTAAGGAGCCGCCCCCAGCTTTATAAAGGCTGGCTAGGAATTAAAGTCCAATGCGGTTCATTTTGAATGTGCTCTGGTGTTGGAGCTCTTGTAAGTATTGTTCTCTTTGGCATTTCTGATTTGTTTTGGCTTTCGACCTTTTCTGCTCTGGAATTGTGTTTTTTGACCTTGTTTCACCAGGATTGCCTTTGCTAACTCCTTCTTTGCTCTTTTGAACCTTTTTTTTGTATTTTTCCTTTCCTTTCAATAAGCACTCAGTTGTAAGGATTTCTTGTGGCCTTGTTCTTTACAAATCACAGGATTAAATTGCCCAAATCCAGGTGTGTAAATCTTACAGAGTCTTACCCAAGAAGACTCAAAGCTGTAATTGATAACAAAGGGTCTTCTACAAAGTTCTGAAATAATGTTCTGAATACATACTGTATATCAATGAGAGATTTCAGTTTTTGATTTTTATTAAATCTGCAAACCTTTCTGAAGACATATTTGCACTCTGACATTGTGGGTTATTGAGTGTGGATTTAAGGACAAAAATGGCAATTTTATCCATTTAAGTTAAATCTATAATACATTAACATGTGTAGAAGGGGGTCTGACTACTTTTTGAATGCACAGTATGCCCTTCTTAGTGTGGGCTGGAAACCATGGCAGCTCTTATTATCATATGATTTTGGGAAATCTGGGAGGATTGGGTCATAGTGGTTTACCAAATGCTTCTTCAGGTAGGTTATTCCTCTCATGGGTCCGCTGGCCTTGCTGTGATTTGTCCTGTTGCTTAGTGTCTTCATGTCCTTCTAGATCTGAGACGCCAACAGGGCCCAATGAAAAGAGGTGGGAACTGCAAAAATACTATATGCTTAATTCTTAGAAGTCTGAGAATTTTCCTTCATGCTACTCCTCCATAAACCATTATCAAATCGTTGTTTGCATCATCTGTTTAAAAAGCAATTTTTATGAAAGTATTCTTTTTGTTTTAAGGGACTAACTGCATCACTTTGATTTTTAAATAGCTAAGACTGAGCTCTATTCAATGAGACTTGGACATAGTTAACCGGTGACAACAAATCAGACGATAGCACTAACACATTAGGCAGGCTACGTGTGCAGGCTAATGACCTGATTCATCCCAATTACCGCTCACTCAGTACATTTATTAATCAGAAGGTGGTGTGAAGTTAATTTATAAAGCTTTACTGCTCACTCCAGGGGAGAATGGATTTAGGCATAAAGCATCACCCTGAAGGAGCACAGTGTGCATCGCGTAGTAAATGTAATCTTTGAAAAAAATGTTTTAGCAAGATGTACTAAAATTTTTGTCCTTTATTATGCCATTTTCATAACAATATTTCTGGGTGTGGCCAATCCTCGAGTCTTCAGTAAATTCAATTCCATCCCAAGTGACTGCATTTTGTGTTGTGGACGCTAGGGGTCGCTCTTGTCCCTTTAAACCCAACAGACAGACAGACACTCAGAACACAGGTTAAAAGCACCAAGAAGATCTTTAATTATTTTCTTCTCCAAAACAGTGCTCCCTAGGCACCACAGCCACAAATACACAATCAAGTACATACAATAATCGCAATTCTCCTTTATCTATCTCCTCCAGACCTCCCAGCAAGCTTTGTCCACCTCCACCCGACTCTGTCTCACTTGATGGGTCTTCAGCAGTCCTTTATATAGTTCTTGAACCGGAAGTGCTTCTGCTCTTCCGTCCACGTGACTTGCCAGCACTTCTTTAATCAGCCTGGAAGTACTTTTTGGGCTTTCATCCTTCGTGTTTTGTTGTGGTAGAGTCCTAGGATGCCCCTATTGTCCTTTATACTCTTTATCACGTAGACCATAGCAAAATTTCCCAAATCCATGCTATAGTCCTCATGCGTAACACTACCATTTATATCTATGACCTCTAACAACAAGACAGAACACTACAGAAGGCAAGAAAAAAAGTTACACATTTATTTATGATTTTATAGATAAATTGGGCAAAATAATAAACAAAGTACAAATGTAAGTGTTGCCAAAATAACACAACCTGATAGTAGGCTACCAGTTGGCTGATAGTCTTATTGACTAGACTCACGTCTGCCATGGCCCTCTGATCCAGCATAGCCTTTGAATGGACTGGAGGCATGGCCTGTCTGAATATGGCTGTCGAGAGAGCTGGTCTTCTCCTCCTCGTGAGAAAAAAAGGTAGAGAATCTGGCCTGCTACATGAAGGAAATAAGAGAGGCCTTTTGCGATTCTCCCAGCCCTTAATTTAAGTCCATTCTTGTCATCCTTGATACCCCTGATGGTCACACAGACTCAATCCACATCCACTTGTGGCCTGTTCATGTCCATTCATCACAGCCACCAGTATTCCTCCAGGCTAGCTGGCAAGTTTTAATGGATACATGAACTTGTTCCCTCCTAGTGGGATGGCTTGTAGAATGTCCTGCACACCTGGTCGAAAGGTCTTATCTGATTTGGTAGGTCATAAATGTCCCTGAGCAAGGACTGGCCTTCCTGAAGTTTGAAATTAGACATTATAAAAATTGCATTCTTAAGCTACAGTAGACGCTCCAGATTATCCTCCATTACACTTCTATTTAAAAAAAGTCAGCAAGCAGTCAACAACATTACATTTTTAATGTATGACAACCAGGACACCTGTTCTAGTGGGTGGCACTTGGCCTTACTCTGAGAATGGTGTGCATCACATGACCACTGTAACATGTTTCTTTAAAAAAAATGTTAAAATGAGTTTAGAACAGTGGTGCACTATGTAGTGGTGCTACTTCACAGATGAATTGACACCTGTCAGGAATGTTTGGGCTCTAAAATCATGTCCCTGCGACACGGTCATCCATTTTAACTGGCTTGTGTCCTTGCGGCCATCCTACAGCATCTTTGAGGAATGCTCACCCTGCTCCTTTCTTCTTTTTCTACCCCTTGCCCACACAGAGCAGACGGGCGCTCCTGCTCCTAGAGCATCAAGTAGGAGTGACCCTGCCCCAGTGAGTCCTGTCCACTTTCTCCACTCAGGGGCCACTTCCAAAATCACCTGCTTCCTTCCTGCAGCAGCACTGGTTCAGCCATGACCCTGACTCTTCTCCTTCAGTCACTTTCATTTTTCGTTTTCTTTCTTTATAAACTTTGGACTCGCCATTCTTTTTTTTTCTTTTTCTTTTTCTTGATCTCTGTCGGTCCCACTCAGGCTCTTTATATGCTTCAATGAGCACAAGTGCCTAATTCCACACGCCAGAATGCTGATGAGGAAATCGGTTGAACCGCGTACGACTGCACGTGAATGCAGACTGCTCCTTCACCATGCCACCATGCACCTGCACCCCTTCAAGCCTGAGCACACTGTTTTTAACTAAAGTCTTGCACCACCACGGACCTCTGTCTCACTTCACCACATTGCCTCCTGGGTAAGAAATGGGCTGGGACAGAATTGGCGCCTCCCATCAATGTCTCCAAGTATGCAGCAATTACTACACTGGAGTAATGTGATGGAAGGCTGTGGACCATGAATAACAGGAGACGGGATGAAGAAGGTCTGCTTAAGCATTGCGTTTCTAACCTTTGCTCCTGGTCATATAGCACTCGACTTGTTTAGCATTAGGTGTTTTTTTTTTCTAGTGTTCTCCTGTTTTTTTGAACTTTTGGTTTCAGTTTTGGATTCTTTAAGTTTTGTCTTGTCATTTTGTTCCAGTTTGGATGTCCTGTTTTTTGACCTTCTTCTGGTTTTTGATCACTGCATTTTGGATTTGCCTATTTTAATAACGAATTTGCTCCTTCTACCCCCTTGATTATGACAACCTACTGGGTCTCTGCTCTTATTCCTTCCCTATGTCACCTATAGCCCCAGGCTACTCCATCATGCAACTTCAGTGTATCAAAGATTGCATAGCAAAAGAAAAAAAATGTGAGGGTGAACTGGAGAGACCAGAGGTGGAGCCTCAGCCCATTCCTAATGCCTGACATCAGATTCCTTAAAGAGGAGGAAGCTGAGTGATAAGACCAGAGAGCAAAGTGTTGCATCATCATTCTTGGCAGTCAACACATGTCTAAAATGGTGTTGCAGATCAAGACAAGCAGATCGGAATGGAGTCATGACTGGCAGGTAATAAAACAAAGGAAATGTGCAATCTTAAACAGAGTATAGTCATGCGCCAATTTACGGTTGACCGAGTTGAGGCAATTCATGCTTGCAGCTGAGGGCCATAAGAATACAATAGGGTAATAATGTTTTAGAAATTGCCAAAACCAGCCGCAGTAATAAATCTTTTGTTATGATACCCTGTAAAATAATAATAATAATGTTTTCTGATTCCTGGAGGGCCCTTTAAAGTTTGTTTTGATCAACGCAGCTCTGAGTCACTAATTTTCATACATTCGGCCCGCACCGCCTTCATAACACCGGAGTTTCTAAACCTTTGTGGTCCTGAAACCCTGTTTTGCCTTTCTAAATTCTTTGAGGAGCCAACAGGAGTAACTGCAAGCTGCACTTTTTGTGTGTTCAGGGCTACCTATTGGTGAAAGAAGCTCATTTAAAAACAGGGAAACACTAACAATCGCTTATGTGACTCAGTGCAGATCACTCACAAGCCAACAACAGCAACCCACCAGTGGTAACTTGGGTTGCAAGCCAAAGGTTGAGAAACACTGGCTAGGATGACACACTGAGACCCACACATGAAACAACGAAAGCAACCCATGAGCCACCAGCTGCATCACCTTAGTGGTTGAGATACAGTGCCTTATAAAGACCCAGCACAACTGGAAGATCAGTTTGTGCTATTTTGTACTGGCAGTTAAAGTGTGCATACTGGTGAGCCACACAAGACCCGTAGGCCTCAGTTTGCAATGACCTGTACATTTTGTGACCAACATATGGCCAATTTGTCATACAGCCAAATGGCTGGTCCTAGATAGAACCATAAGTCGGCACATGACTCTGTCACACACGTGCGAGTAAGGGGACGTTTTGTGGACTAAGTAAAGGTAATTCCACGCCAGGCCAGAGGATGGTGAGGTGCACTAAACCTTCTCCTGTTATCTCTACAGACCAGCTGCAGGAAAACCTATCTGAGTCAGTGATGACATTTCTGGTTCCGGCGCCCAGAAGAATGTCACTTCCGGTTCTAGCGCCCAGAAGAATGTTACTTCTGGCTTCCGGTGCACAGAATGATGTCAGAAGGACATCACTTCCTGTTATCCTACATCACTTCTGGTCTGATCTTTCCCAACCCTCGTCAGTTCTATCTTGGACTCAGTGCTGTCAACAGCTCTGTATTATTCAAAACACCATTTGCAGCCAGGAATATTATACGGGTGGCTGCCCCAAACCTTTTTACGAGTGTCGAGTCTGTTCCTTCTCACAACTGTAATCTGAAACAGGCAGGAGAGCAAATGCTAAAACACTAAACTTCAGAAGAAATTGACATAAAGCTTTCCACACCAATGAGAAGAACAATGATAGAGTAAAGAACTATGCACTCTTCCCATAAACTGATAATATGGCTAAGTGTTATGTTGTTACAGGGCTCGCTAACCTCAACAAAAGACTTCACCTCCAAAACTTTACCTCACTCTTAAAAAATGGACCTATTCAAGCCAGGCAGTCCTAAAACATACCATGTAGCCTTCACAGTTATGAAATAAGCCAGGCTCCCAAAAATCTGAGAAGCAGGCTTTTCAACGTGCACACCAAAAAGGAATCAAGCTTATTATTCTCAAAAAGGGAGGTTCTGACACCGAGAAGGTGACTATGGTAAGTCGCACCACAGGTTTTAATTGCTTTAAACTGTTTTTAATCTGCAGCGACTTTCTGCTGCACAGAGAGTAATAGTAAAAGGGGTCTGCAAGCTGTCAAGAGAAATGAAAAAAAAAAAGAAAAAAGGAGGAAAAAGACAATGGAGATAGAGCAGGATGGAGGAGCTGACGATTACGAGAATGCGTTTTGTTGGTCCGGTATTTAACTGCTTTGCTGAGCGATGTACAGAGCAGACCAGTGGAATGAGCATGGTTCAAGATAGTAGAGAGGGGGGTGGATGCCGAAGGAGGCAAGCGTGGGTGGCCAGGAGCCTATGTGGCTTGAGATTGTTGGAGGGCCAATGTAGACGAGCATGAAGACGTCTGCTGATGTGGTCATCTATGCCTTATGTAGCTTGAGTGGAAGAGAGGGCCTGTGTGGCTGGAAGACTGGGTAAATCTCTAAACTTAGATTGCGTTTTTATAAACCACAATTTTATTGTGTTTTTAACGATCAGGATTTTTAGGGGGCCGTTAATTTATGGCTCTATTACTGTATTTACTATTGCACCTTTTTGCACAGGATTTTGCTCAAGTACTGTTTGTACCATTTTTGTGTCACACATGCACTTCTGTATCAAGGAATGGTGTGTGTCTTGTTCATTTGTTCCTGGTCTATCCACAGTTCATGAACTACAAATGATGCCCCAGGATGAAGTCAGTGCTAGATAACAGATGCCAGATGGTGGGGCGTCACAGTGACAGAGAATTTTTAAACAAAGGTCTAGAAGAGGAGATGAGAGTCAGGAAAACAAGAAAATAATTTAACTGGGAAGTCAATGAAGAACAATCATCAAGCCAGAATCAAAAACCCAACATTATAGTAGGAAATACGTAGAACAGGAGTCATTATCAAAATAATTAACTAAATGAACACATGCCATTCTTTTGTTATTTTTCCGCAAACTCAAATACAAAGTGGCTTTCAACAGGACCTTTTAACCTTTCATCAATTGACCCCCCAAAGTAATGTCTCTGAAGGCCACACATCTGGCAACCGAGACTTATGTCATAACGACAGGATTTTCCCTGGAAGAAATTTAATGGCATCATGAAAGCCTAAAAATAATAAATTCTTCAAACCCGTGTTAGACCTCAATCTTATCTTCAAAATCAGGATCCTCAAGAATGCAAATCCCAGAAAAATGCATAAATTACAAGGATTGATTTGGAATAAGGCACAAACAAATGACTGACCCTGCGCTCTGATCCCTAAAGATCATGCAAAAAGAAAAGCTCCCCTCTGGGATTAGCAAAGTATATCAAATCAAATCAAAATTAAAAAACTACAGAAAAATAGAAAATCACATTAAGTGGGAGAGGAACTATAAAACCCCTGGCCCAAATAGCAAAAAAAGAATTGCTAATAATTACTTACACTTAAAGAGCTTATTTTCATAAAGTTTCAAAAACGATTCAAGGCAATAGGATGTCAAAAACATTATCAAGGAAAACTGAAAACAAACAAAATCCAAGTCTGTGATACAAAAAATGAAATACAAAGACAACAACGAGTCAAACAAGCAGAAAAATAAAAAAGGCATCTTCAATAAGCAGGGAATCCAAAAATGATCAACAATAAAGGGATAACTACTACTCAGCTCTTATAGGGAGACTGAGTGTGGTCTCCACACTGTGTTGGGGCCCACCCCCTATGGTTCAACATACAAAGAACAAGAAAAATAACACTGATAAGATAAGAAGGCCCAAAATGATTGAAAAATACAAAAACACTAAATGTAAAACATCGCATAACCAAGAAATTAACAAAACTATTTAAATTAGCACAAATTACAAAAAAAATGAAAAATAAATATACAAAGATAGAAAACTAAAGTGAGAGAGAGAACCCTTGCTATAAATTAGTTTTATTTTAGAATGGTTTGAGACATTTTCTGCTGTCTTTTACAGTTATTTCTGCTACATTTGGGAATCGGAGAACAAAAAATCTAGCATTTGTTTGTAGATTCAGAATGTTGTTCATGAAGTTAAAAATCCGTAACATCTTTCCACATCACCATTATTGTTTATCTGTGTATGTACTGTAGCTGTTTAGTGACTCCTTTTGTTTAGTGTGTAATGTGTCGTCAGATGTGCGATGGCATAAAGGTCATATTGTGCAGTTCCTCCTTATCTGAGGTTTGTAAAGGTAATCAAAACTACTCACTAGCATGCGCTTTACTTTTAATGTTTGTCTTTTTGTAAAAAATTCTTATCACTATTGTAGCTTGACTATGATTATGGTTACTGTTAGGGCTTTGTTAAAAGATGGGATTGACTTTTAGCTCATTGCTCTGACTATGTTACAACTTTTGGATTAGATTACTGTAATGCGCTCCTCTCAGGACTACCCAAAAAAGACATCAATTGATTGCAACTTGTGCAGAATGGAGCTGCTAGAATCTTAACTAGGAAAAGAAAATCCGAGCACATCACCCCAGTTCTGATGTCACTACACTGGTTACCTGTGTCATTTAGAATTGACTTTAAAATACTGCTTATGGTTTACAAAGCTTTAAATAATCTCACTCCATCTTATAGTACAGAATGTCTTTCACCTTACACTCCAAATCGTAACCTTAGATCTACAAATGAGTGTCTGCTTATAATTCAAAGTGCTAAATTTAAAAGAAGTGGTGAGGCGGCCTTCTGCTGTTATGCACCTAAAATCTGGAATAGCTTACCGACAGAAATTCTCCAGGCTAATACGGTGGAGCATTTTAAAAAATTGCTAAAAACTCATTATTTTAACATTGCTTTTTCATAGCTTCATTTTAGTGTAACATTTATATTCTGTATATGATTATCATTATCATTCTTGGTGGCTCCGAAATCTGTACTAACCCCTACTTTCTCTGCTGTTCTTTTGCTGGTTTTTCTGTGTTGTTGTGGTCTGTGCCACCACCACCTGATCAGGGCAGGTGGTGCAATGGCAGTCCTTACATTGCCGGATTGAAGGCCAGAGGTCCACATGACCATCTTCATCAAATTCTTCCATGTGAAGCCTGAAAACCCTGAGGACTGATTGAGGTCATTTATGTTAGGTAGAATGCCTAGAGGGGGCTGGGTGGTCTCATGGCCTTAGAACCCCTGCAGATTTTATTTTTTTCTCCAGCCATCTGGAGTAGTTTTTTGTTATTTCTGCCCTTCCTGGCATTCAGGCCTTACATTTTATTCTATGTTAATTAGTATTGCCTAATTTTATTTTTATATTTAATCTTTTTTCTCTTTCTTTATCATGTAAAGCACTTTGAGCTACATCATTTGTATGAAAATGTGCTATAGAAATAAATGTTGATGTTGTTGTTGTTGTTGGTGGTCCTTTCCTTTCCGATATTCTGCCTCATTTTACTGAGGAATGACAATCCTGGCCAATCCACAACACAAAGCAAAAGGAGAGAGAAAGTAGGGATTAGCAGAAAAGCGCTTGATTTAGCAGGAGAAGAGAACATCCAATCACGACAGTGCCATCTTCATCTGATTGACCACTTTTATGGCTCTCTAAAAATTGATTTTCTTTGAAATAAGTTTCTCTACAATCTCGATTATTTGTGCTCAAAGTCAAAATAACCACTTCGTAACAAAGGTTGCCCCTGACCAAAAGCAATATCTCTACATTTTACAAAAGTCAAGCTCCAAATTAATTACTTAATGTGTGCTCATTATGATATTATAGATTGTATAAGGTTTATAGGGTCATTATAGTTACAGGGTACGGCAAACTTCTTACTGGCACATGCTCACCAATACTCAACATGTTGCCACTTTCTTGCGCCATGATAAGTGAGTAATGACTACCTTACCTTAAACTTCTGTCTTCCTTACATGATGTAAGATATTTTTCAGGTGACATTAAGAATTGACAGCAACATTTACAATTGGGAGGAGTGAAAGCAATGATCCTAAGCTCATTTTTTTGTCTTATTCATGGCCCTGGAATGTACCACACTGTCATCTTCATTAAAGGCCTTGTTTATTGAAGGCTAAAAAAAAAACTGAAATGAGAAAAGCACAACTTTTTGCCAACAAGACTCATAAAATATTAAACCTTTAAAGAGTGTGGCAGCTACTGTATGTCTATTTTCTTTTTATATCCCACTGTTCAGATGTTTGGTTATAATTCTGACAGGTACAGAAAGAGAGAAAGCCACATGCGTGACCCTTTGGTTTTGTATTTGTGCCTGTTACCTTGCCGAAAGGAATTGACAGGAGTAGTGGGAGTTCACTGCTGAAAGGATGTCTGTCAGAGAGCCAGTGACAGGGTCAAAGGGTATCTGTCTACCTGAGCCTGCACTCATCCTTGCATTTTCTGGATGGTGGGGGGGGTGTCACATCTCCCCAACGCACTACCGTCACAGGCAGTCAGGGAGCTCTCTGAATCGTGTGAAAATCATCTGCCTGCAGGTCAGAGAGAGCGGCTGATTAACTTCCTCCCTCCTGCTGTACCAGTGGGTCACTGTCTGCAGTCGCCCATAGCTGCTTGTCTCCCTCCCCAACCCCTCTGCATTCTGGTGCGCCATTAGTGGCATGTCGCAAAGGCTGATACGGAAGGCTGGATATATTGTCATTTTGTCACAGCCAGTGAATTTATGACTGAAAATATACTAAGACAAATGACACTATCTTCCTGCTGCTCACTTTGTGATACTCAATGTCCTTCTCCCTGTCGGCTTTCCTTTATCTCTGTCACCATCTCAATCTGTTTAAATCTTGGTCTGTCAGTCAGTCAGTCAGTCAATCTAAACAGTGTCATGTTTTGTTTTTTTACCTCCTTTCTTAACTGGGAATGTCTGACATGTGGTTTGCAGCTTTGGCCATTTTGAGATCAACTTGAAATGCTGTGTCTACAGAGTGCTGGATAGATTGTGGTCAGGCAGTGCGGTTAATGACGTTTCAGTCACTTGAGTTAAAGCTGAATTTGTATATTCCCTCTAATTGGTGACAATGAGATCTTCTAGAAGTGGGAAAAGACAATGCACTTTTTATAGGTAATTAACATATGTAATATTTAATTAGCTTTATTGCATTTCCTTGTGGTGGCGCAGTGGATGGGCTGCTGCTTCATGCATCCAACTTACTGGGCTCAATTCCCATGCCCGATTTCTGTAAGTGTGGAGCTTGCTTGTTCTTAATGGGGTTTATATTTCTGCACTGCTGGTTTCTTTTAATATTCTAAAAATCTACATGTTAAGCTAGTGATTTTGGGAATTCAGAACTGTGTGTGGGTGAGTGTGAATGTATGCGTTAGTGAGCCCTATTGAGGACCAGGGTTGTTTTAACGGGGTGTTGTAAGTTGTTAGGACTGATCTTGCAAATGTTGTCTATTTTTATTAGCCAGTCATTTAAATTAAATTTAAAAGAATAGTTTACATATGATTTGGAACCTAATAGTATTTGCCAAAAGAAGTAATCCAGGCTGTCTCTATATTTCTTCTATCTCTTTGAGTCAGAATGGTTCAGCGCAATCCTTGCGGACCTGAATTCGAGGGGCAATAATTCACACACTTGGTAGCCTATATTAGATGTGTTTTCTTTTGGCCTTAAATGAAATGTTGAAGCCAAATTCAGGATTCCAGAAAAGAAAGGCAAGAAAAGCTTGAACGAGAGAAGATGGTGACAGTTTTTCAAAGAAAGGTCAGCTTATAAACATTAGCCCATACTCTATATGTGGTACACATTAACAGGTTTAGTGAGTCAATCAATTTAACTCAACAACCAAATGATGAAATAAATCAAATTAGAAGCCACTTCAAATAAGCCATGTAGACATAGGATTATTATTGGGTAACACACAAGGAACGGGCTGTACAAGTCAGTGAAGCAACATGCTATATCTATCTATATATCTACAGGGTGGTCCAGATCTTCATGTTGTCAGTTCACACACTTCTCGATGGTCCGGAATTTTTTGGGTGATTTTCTATGTAATAAACTTAATAAGTTTTATCCATCCATCCATTATCCAACCTGCTGAATCCGAACACAGGGTCACGGGGGTCTGCTGGAGCCAATCCCAGCCAACACAGGGCACAAGGCAGGAACTAATCCCGGGCAGGGTGCCAACCCACCGCAGGACACACGCAAACACACCCACAAACCAAGCACACACTAGGGCCAATTTAGAATCGCCAATCCACCTAACCTGCATGTCTTTGGACTGTGGGAGGAAACCGGAGTGCCCGGAGGAAACCCACGCAGACACGGGGAGAACATGCAAACTCCACGCAGGGACGACCCGGGAAGCAAACCCGGGTCTCCTAACTGCGAGGCAGCAGCGCTACCACTGCGCCACCGTGCCGCCCTAATAAGTTTTAGCGTAATGAAAATTGCATAATTAGATCTGGACCAACTTCTATCTATCTATCTATCTATCTATCTATCTATCTATCTATCTATCTATCTATCTATCTATCTATCTATCTATCTATCTATCTATCTATCTATCTATTGTGGCCACAACACACAGACTTTTATTTTGCTGTGGGAAACTCTTCCCAATCACTTGCCACTCAATAAGCACAGTATAAAGCACCAATACAGCACACAGCAATGCTCTTATCTTCTTCCTCTTCTCTTTCTGCCTCCACTCCTCCTCCAGAAAGCTTCTTCACTCTTCCCCCATGACTCTTGGAGCACTGGCAGGCAGCTCCTTTTAAGTAATCCCTAGATGTACTTCCAGTGTCCCAAACACTTGGCCTGGGAGCACTTTTGGGTAAGTCTGAAGCCCCACAAAGTACAGCTGGGTGGCACCCATGGCACACAAGAGGGCTGAGTCATAAATTTCCAATTCCCATGATAACCTGTGGGAAACTGTAGGTCTGCCATCTAGCAATCCAGGGGAGATAATGCCCTGATCACACTCTCTCCCCTGGACCTTCCAAAGTGGAGACTCCCTAGCCAGGTAAGGGTCCTATCTATCTATCTATCTATCTATCTATCTATCTATCTATCTATCTATCTATCTATCTATCTATCTATCTATCTATCTAAAAACATTTCCCTCAGGATAAAATAAAGTTCTAGAATGTTATCTATCTAAATTGCTGGCTGGCCATTTCCATGACTGAGTCCTGCTTACACAGAGCGTCAATGGCAGGTAATGAACCAGTAACTTACAGTCCATCACCTAAGCCAGTAAGTGGCCTCACTGCCAAATGGCGTATCACTGTTGATTTTTGAAATTTCTTCACAGAGATTGTTCTTTTGATTCAGATCCGTTCAAAATAAAAGGCTTACGGAGTCTTTCTATGAGCTGCCCTACCAGTTCATCTATCATTAACCTGTTTTTGACCTTTAGCGAGAAATCAGCTTGGCAATTAAAGTACATTTTCTTCTTGAGTCCTTGCCAGGCATGGACTTGTTAATCCACAGTGAATCACTTAGCTGGGTGCATCTTGAGAAAGCCATGAAAGGTCAGGTCATGAAACACAACTCATCATTCTGTCTTCATTTCATATGTCACCTTTTGAAGTGTGTGTGTGTGTGTGTGCGTGTGTGTGTGTGTGTGTGCGTGTGTGTGTGTGCGTGTGTGTGTGTGTGTGTGTGTGTGTTCCTTTACAGGATTACATTTTCCTCTATGGCCTCATCACTAGTGAATGCTGATATCTTTCAGAGTTTAGTGAAAGAGACAACACTCCTGCAAACATTAATTGAAATGAATGAAGACAATATTAATGAGGCTTTACAAAACAGAAATGAAAACAAATGTTACTGAAGTAGCTAAATTGAGTAATGCACATCTCATTGGTAAGCCACCTCACAGCACTTGGGCCCAGATTTAATTTTAGGCTGATAAGTCTACTGGGTGGCTTTTCTGCCACAGTCTAAGCACATAAGAGCATGAAAGGTTTGACAAATGAGAGTCCACCAAGCTTGTTTGATTGTTTAATAGCTAAGTGACCCAGGAACTCATCCAGATATGTTTGAATTATCAAGGTTTTCACTTCATCTCCATGACTTGGTACTTTATCCCAGATTCCGACAACTCTGTGTGTAAAGAAGTACATTCCTAGTTTTAGTCTTAAACTAGAACAATGGAGCAAATATGATGAGAACTAGTCATTCAGCACAACACGCTTGTCCATCCTGTTCATTCAGACTGTCCAAAAGCAGCATTATATTAAGAAGGCCCCACAAGTCCTACTCTCTAACACATTATTTGGTAATTATTCCATGTGTCTATGGTTCTTTGTGCATTTTTCAGCAATGAAACAACTTAAAGACAACATAAATGCTGGCCAAAGGCCAAAATCTAAAATATTCTGTAAAAGAAACTGTCAGAGAAACTCGCCTTCTCTCGCTCTCCTGTATTAAAGCAATGTGGAGAAAATTACAACTTCAGCTTGTTTTTATATAACATTTTTGACAAACACAACATGTGTGCACACACCAGGATGCACTCCCTAGCGATGTGTGGTATCATAGCAACCAAAAAATGTAAACTGCAGTGACATAATTTTTGAAGTCACTAGCGTTCATTCTGCACTGATGTGACCTGTAAATAAAGGGTCTGTCACCTTGACTGTGAACATTCCAAAGTACTGCTGCTTGACTAACAATGTAATAAATATGTAATAAAATAGACATAAGAAAATCAAAATATTATATTCTCCTATTACATTTTGACACTAATCTTGTTTCTTTGAGACAGAATGAATAATTTATATTCAGTTTGCCATAGCAGGCACTTACTCATATGGTATCTCCGAAAGGTTTAACGGGGTAAACGTTTGTTCCAAATGATAAAACAAAATGGTGTTCTCCCTGTTAGAAATAGTGTTTTCTAATTTTTTTTTTTAATTTTCACACTCCACACAGATACAACGTAGGAAAGGTGATTGCAGTTGATGAGTCTGTTCAGTAGAAACCCGTAGGGGTTATCCATGAGATTAAGTCTATCAGCCTTGCTGATCCAAATACTCATTGAGCGTAGCAGTACAATATGTTTTTTCCCCAATTAAAAGTTGAAAGCCTCTCTGTTTAGTGTGCTTTGTTTTGCACTCAAGATGCTTGTTTGCATAATTAGGACGACTCTCAAGTGGCCCCCAGCTACACCTCAACAGTGGCAAGCTGGAGCTACAGCTGAAGATCGGGCTTCAGGGAGATGCCTGTGCTTTCACCCTAATTAAACCTCCGGGGCTCAGAAGGTTTTCTTGTGTCGCTGAAGTCCATTCTGTACTGATGTGACTTCCAAAGAAAGTGTCTGTCAGCTTATTGGTGAATACCCGACAGTAGTCTCTCTCAATAAGCACTTCCACTCAATACTTTTGGTAACACCAATAGTCAAGTCTCCTAATGGAAGCAGCACT
This sequence comes from Polypterus bichir lapradei, assembly GCA_026402145.1. Classification (NCBI taxonomy): domain Eukaryota; kingdom Metazoa; phylum Chordata; class Cladistia; order Polypteriformes; family Polypteridae; genus Polypterus; species Polypterus bichir. The sequence goes on along the minus strand of JANRMT010062850.1, from coordinate 11,744,935 downwards.
CACTAAAATTTAAACAAATTGCCTTGCATGTTTTGTGTCCCTATTTCGCATTTTGAACAATGGAGAATCCATATTGAACATTCGTTTCTATTTTCAATTTGTATTTAATATTGTTAAAATTAGTTTTGTGTCCTTTCTGACACCCATTTTGTTTGTTTATGGGGCTGCTATTTTGTTAGGTTGTCTTAGAAACAAAACGCAAAGGGATGAAAGGTCACCACTAATGTCCTGCCTCTATGTGAGATTCCTAGATATACTCAGAAGGACTATGGCATGTGAACTTTCCATATCTTTAGTCTCCTGGTTTCAGACTTTAATGGCAGGTCTTTTTAACTTTTGATTTCAGTTTTGACGTCTTTTCTAACTATTTTTTGCTGCTGGTCTTTGTTTTGGTGAACCTCGTTTCTCCTGATCCCTTTATCTTGCCACTGCTGCTTTTCATCATGGTAGTAGTACACGTCCTAACCTCATCTTCATCAGATTCTACTTGCACAACCTAATTATACAGTAAATGTGTTATGATCCTGCTTTTTTGTTAATACTTTATGAATCTGTTTAGCATTTATTTTGTGTTTTTGTGTATTTTTGGGGGGTTTGGAAATATTGCAAATTCACATTTAAGGTTTATTTTGTGCTGCATTTAAATTTATACCTTTTGGCTTAGCAGACAATTTTATCCAAAGTGACTTAAAAACAAGGTCAACATAACCAAGTAACTATTGTGACTGATAGCCGGGTCCCATGCCCGGCCGGGACGCCTCTGCTGCATACGTCCCGGGGGAGCCACCATGGACAGTGCAATACCTTCCCCGGGGCTCAGTCCTTCCTCAGTCTCCCCCGTGGCTTCATGGGACATAGAGTCCACCACAGCCCGGTTGGGAGATGGGGTGGCCGCTAGGGGGTGCTGCAGAGAGCCAGCCACCACAAGGGACGATTTACCAGCCCCACCCGGAGGTGCAATTAAGACCAGCTGGTCAGGCACCTGGAGCACTTCCGGGCGGGCTATAAAGCGGGCCAACCTCCCTTCATTCTTGGCCAGAATCGGGAGGAAGAGGACGAGGTTGCCTGGGAGGAGTGGTGGTGCCAGAAAGGCTTGTTTATAGTTTGTGTTTTGTGCTTGGGACTGTGGGACATGGGGAAGACGTGCCCCACAGCTGAAGAAAAACAGTAAAGCCTGTGTGTTTTGTACACGTGCCTCTGCGTGGTCTGTGCCGGGTTGGGCGCTATATAGCGCCTTTTACACTATCAGTCTAGGGAACCAGTTGAGAACAAATTTCCCTTTGGATGTTCGCTTAGCTGTGACGTCAAGTGGCTATGCCTACAAGATTCCACCCACAAGGAACAGATGTTTGGGAACAAATTTTACAGGACAGGATTATAAATTTGATCATCACACGTGAAGAGATCAACACAAAATGCATGTGAGTTACATTTCCTTAGTTACAAAAACTTAATGACTAATGTCAGTCACACAGGAATTGAGCAAAGAAGAGAGTTTTTAAATGCTTTTTAAACACATTGTTGGAGTCAGCAGTTTGAATGAATGTAGGCAGCTCATTCTACTAATTAGAAGTAACACACATGGATTGAAAATTTATGCCACATAGTGGTGGTATCACCGGATGCCGTTCATTAGCAAACCTGAGTGGAAAGGAGAAAATAGAAGAAAGAGAATTTGACCTGACAAGGGTCTCAGTATATATAGAGCAGTGTTTTTCAACCGGGGTTCCACGGAACCCTTAGTGCTAGCCAAGGGTTCCGCCGAAAAAGTCCCATGATATAGGACATACTGGTGGATAATTGCACAGGGTTCCATGAGCAAGGTAACCATTTGTGCAGGGTTCCACTCCAGTGGAAAGGTTGAAAAACACTGATACAGAGGCTGACCCAATGACTACTCTATAGGCCAGTATCAAGGATTTGAACTCCATATATGCCGCTACAGGAAGTCAATGTAGTGGAATTAAAAGAGGACTGACATGAGTTCACCTCAGCTGGTTGAACATAAGACATAAGACATGCAGAGAGCTGCAGTGGTCTGGAAGCCTGGACCAGGTGTTGTGCTGCATGCTCTGTCAGATACGGTCTGATCTTGCAGATGTTGTATAGAGTCAGTCTGTAAGACTGAGAGACAATCACAACGTGGTCAGTTAAGGAGAGCTGGTCACTGGTCAGCACCCCACGGTTGTGTGGCGATATTGAGCAAAACTGAATAAAGATGTGGTAATGAATAGATGGATGAGCTGGGATAACAAGAAGGTCCAATGAGCTGGAGATGTTTTACCCAGGTTGCAATATCAATGAGACTTGCATAGATTCCAGCAGATAGAGTCTGGAGGGATCGACGGGAATATCTGCATGTAATAAGAATAGCACTGATATGAGAAACCATGGGACAGGTAATCATTAAAATTGTTAAAATACTGAACACCTTATTGCGCTGTGGTTTTCTTTTCTGTAGGTGCCACCATTTTGGACTTGGCTTGTGTACAGTTGCTAGTCACGTTGCCAAGCAGAACACTGAGGGTCATGACCTGTGATGTCACTGCATAGAGGATAGAGGTCAAGATTCATGCACTTCCTGATTATTCAAGAGTGGATAGAAATCTAAAAACCTTCAGAGCATCTGCATTAGTTTTATCCCATTTGGTTTCAGACTGTCTGGTATTTTGATTACATCTTTGTTTAGTGGTTTGCTTGTGATAACAGATAGGAAAGAGTCAAGGTTTCGACCTTTGCTCATTTTGTGACTTATGTTTAATCTCCTGATCTCTATTAAAAAAAGAACAAAGTTTACTTTGCTTTTTTCCTCTTTAAAGCATTACAGCTTGCAGAGATTTACTTAACTAAAAAAGCACCAGTGCAGGCACAGGGACAGCTGCAATGAAGGGACGCTCTTTGGGCATAGCGTGGTAGCTATGACGTCCATCAGAGACTCAGGTGGTTCACTGTTGTTCTAAACAACTGAAGTATGCTTACATGGGGTGATGGCCCCCGCACAAGTAACCAGTTTGGCTGGTTGTTCCATTGCCTGATTGTTCTGGGCTGCAGTGAGGCTGCATGATGAATGGTGTGCAAGTAAAGTGTGGTAAGATAGCAGTGGTGTGCAGCTGCTCAATTTCTGCTCACTTAATGGCGATGATGAAACTTTGGCTCCAGGCTTGCACAAAATAGAAGTGTTGCTTCAAAAACAAGACAGTTCAGCAGTTATGTTCTAAATGAGGAAAGAATATCAAAATCTAGCTTTGTGCTCCTTTGAGGCCTAAAAACCAGTGTATCCCCAAACACAGAATATGAGGGAGGAAATGCCTAAAGAATAGTGAAGATCTCAAATATAACCAGAGGCAGAAAGGGAAAAGTCAAACCCCATTACCCCTCTAATAACAAAACGTTTGTGCCTTCATAAAGTGCAAATGTGTTTAACTGTTAGTCAGTCATTTTCCAACCCGCTATATCCTAACACAGGGTCACGGGGGTCTGCTGGAGCCAATACCAGTCAGTACAGGGCGCAAAACAGGAACAAACCCCGGGCAGGGTGCCAGCCCACCACAGGGCACACACACACCAAGCACACACTAGGGTCAATTTAGGATCGCCAGTGCACCTAACCTGCATGTCTTTGGACTGTGGGAGGAAACCGGAGCACCCGGAGGAAACCCACGCAGACACGGGGAGAACATGCAAACTCCATGCAAGGAGGACCCAGGAAGCGAACCTTACTGCGAGGCAGCAGCGCTACCACTGTGCCACCATGCCTCCCATGTGTTTAACAAAGCTTCAAAAATGAAAAGTAAAAAGGGGACCAAAAAAGGTGTATCTAAAAGGCAAACCAGAGGAAACTGTACAGTCCATAATCCAGAATATTAATGCTTAAATTCAGAAACAAGAACAAAAAATTAGGAAAGATTCACTTACAAATATCCTCAAAATTAAAATCAAACCTAAACGGGAGCATTCCCAATCAATGATCCCACAAGGGACACTAACCCTGAACCCTGTATATGTAGGCTTTTGGTGGTCTCTTAGCTGTGACATCAAGTGGCCCTGCCTCCAAGAGTCCACTCACAAGGAACAGAATGCATTAAAACAGAACAAATGCCTGAACAAGCGTAAACTGCCCTAATTCAGGGTGTTCATAAAAAGTGTAATGATTTACTTAATGAGACAGAAATACATAATAAATAAGAATATTTGAAATTTGAAAATATGTGCTTCAATTTATATTTCTAAAGTCTAAATATTCTCAATTGTAATAGAAATGTGTCATTATTCACTCTCTGATAGAGGTCCGTAGAGGGCTAGATCCCTAGTAAAAAATCAAAAATCAAAAATAACATCACATTCAGAATAACTGACTTTGAAATGGTCTAAAACAATATGCCACATGCTTAGGCTTGACATTTGCCATTTCTTATCCTTCTGGGAATGGCACTTAGAGGGCTAGGACCACTGGTTAAGAATCAAACATCACAAATATATTTGTGATCAGCAACCTCCAGATAGCAAACAACGACACTCCGCATGCCTATATTACCGATCCCCATTCTTTCAAAGTTTTGTGAAAATGAGTAACTTTAACACCTTGCGTTTCTCAACCTTTACGTATTTGAGTTTTGATAACATTTTTAATCGCGCCCCCCTTACATTTTTTTGAAAGGAGCCCAGTAATACCAATTTGTTCTTTTTTAATTAATGATATATCATAGATGCATATTTTATTATACCTACTTAACTTTTATCGACATTTATCTAACACTATATTTATTTTTCTAGTATCAGAATGTACACTCACCTAAAGGATTATTAGGAACACCTGTTCAATTTCTCATTAATGCAATTATCTAATCAACCAATCACATGGCAGTTGCTTCAATGCATTTAGGGGTGTGGTCCTGGTCAAGACAATCTCCTGAACTCCAAACTGAATGTCAGAATGGGAAAGAAAGGTGATTTAAGCAATTTTGAGCGTGGCATGGTTGTTGGTGCCAGACGGGCCGGTCTGAGTATTTCACAATCTGCTCAGTTACTGGGATTTTCACGCACAACCATTTCTAGGGTTTACAAAGAATGGTGTGAAAAGGGAAAAACATCCAGTATGCGACAGTCCTGTGGGCGAAAATGCCTTGTTGATGCTAGAGGTCAGAGGAGAATGGGCCGACTGATTCAAGCTGATAGAAGAGCAACTTTGACTGAAATAACCACTCATTACAACCGAGGTATGCAGCAAAGCATTTGTGAAGCCACAACACGCACAACCTTGAGGCGGATGGGCTACAACAGCAGAAGACCCCACCGGGTACCACTCATCTCCACTACAAATAGGAAAAAGAGGCTACAATTTGCACGAGCTCACCAAAATTGGACAGTTGAAGACTGGAAAAATGTTGCCTGGTCTGATGAGTCTCGATTTCTGTTGAGACATTCAAATGGTAGAGTCAGAATTTGGCGTAAACAGAATGAGAACATGGATCCATCATGCCTTGTTACCACTGTGCAGGCTGGTGGTGGTGGTGTAATGGTGTGGGGGATGTTTTCTTGGCACACTTTAGGCCCCTTAGTGCCAATTGGGCATCGTTTAAATGCCACGGGCTACCTGAGCATTGTTTCTGACCATGTCCATCCCTTCACGACCACCATGTACCCATCCTCTGATGGCTACTTCCAGCAGGATAATGCACCATGTCACAAAGCTCGAATCATTTCAAATTGGTTTCTTGAACATGACAATGAGTTCACTGTACTAAAATGGCCCCCACAGTCACCAGATCTCAACCCAATAGAGCATCTTTGGGATGTGGTGGAACGGGAGCTTCGTGCCCTGGATGTGCATCCCACAAATCTCCATCAACTGCAAGATGCTATCCTATCAATATGGGCCAACATTTCTAAAGAATGCTTTCAGCACCTTGTTGAATCAATGCCATGTAGAATTAAGGCAGTTCTGAAGGCGAAAGGGTGTCAAACACCGTATTAGTATGGTGTTCCTAATGATACTTTAGGTGAGTGTAGTTTAAGTTAATTTGTTTTGGTTTCAATAGATGTATTCTTCATATTTTCGATTCTTGTTTTCTTTTTTTCACATCGTCGCGCCTCCCCTTTTGTTACTTCGCGCCCCCCCTAGGGGGGCCCGCCCCACAGTTTGAGAACCACTGTCGTATACCATTAGAAGGTGAACCCCTTGGGTCAGTTTAAAATCTTCTGATCAGTTTTTCTGAAGACACTGATTAGTTTAGTCTTATCTTAAGGCTGAATTTCCTACACATAATATGGTCCAAAAATGACCTAAAAAAGAGGGTTTTTCAGGTCTAGAAGGCCAAAAATGGTGGTGGTGTATGGGTTACTACAAAAAGCTTGACATCTTCCATAGCTAGACATCAAGACGAGTTGAACGGTATATCATACATCAGAGTTTTCTCATACCAGTGAGTGAGGAGGCACCATACAAAAAAACTGAAGTGATTTCAAAGCATTCCTAAGTAATTCTTATGAACAAAGTATAACCTAGAAATATAACAAAAGCAATTAAAAAAACAATTTTCATCAAAACAAGGAAAATTAACAAAAGCTTAATTAGAAATAAAAGAAATAAAAAGAATCAAACTTGAGCCAAGGGTATAACCCTGACTGTAATACAACTGCAGCAGGCACAGACTGGCCAGAGTGGCACAATGGTGGAACACACAGCTTTCTAGTGGCATTCTTGTGGACTGTCTTTCCTCCTCCAGCACAGGCAGACAACGGAGAAATCCAATGCCTCGTTCCCGTGTTGCAGCTCATCTAATAGCATTTCAATTTCTGCAGACCTATTTCTCAAAGCAGTCAATTGTAAAAACAAATCCGCCTTGTGTCTGCAGGATCAAGTCCTCTGCTCTTTCTTTACAGACGAACCCAGGGTGTCAGAAGTGCAGCGGCTCAAAAGGGGGCCACATTTATTTCGCTTTCCTGCATGTGGCCTTTTCCTGTTGTCACGGGTCAGTAGTTGTGTCGTTTCCCATCATTTTGCCTCTGGGCCTTTCGTTCTGTTGAAGCCTGAAATTACACAAAGATGGTTTTAGCATTAAGGGCAAAACCGCTGAGACCTGCTCTTTGCGACTGACAGATGTGACATGACACGCTGGGACTGTCTGGATCATATCCCTTTGGATTTTTTTGTGCTTTCATCATTGCCACCTCTTTCTTCCTGTTCTTGCTGTTTATGTTTTCTGAGCTTCGGCACATCTTCATTTCCGCCCTGATAAAGTGCAATGTTCTCCCCAGTTGTTCAGGGTTTTGCAGCTCTGTACATTTAAACAATAAAAATCCTTCCAATAGTGAGTGCTATCCTTGGGAAAGCATCTTCTTAGCATGGACTTGATTCAATTTTGCATTTTGTACTTACTTGGTGATTTTTTTAGCAATTGTTGCTGTCCCTCCTTTTTTTCCAAGACTGGATTTCTTCGCAGTTGTGAGCAGAATGTTAATGTGGCTGCATGCATATACTGACATGTGACATCACGTCTGTCATCCTCTGAAAAGGGATGGAGGGATTCAAGGTAAGTATCTGCTCTTAACTGTCCCTTCTTGGCTTGATGCCACATTAATGATAGTTCAGTAAGTACAGTATATGATTAATTGGACGTCACCCGTAATCTTAGTGATTAACAAGCAACTTTACAATGCACGTATGTTTCTCGAAACCCTGCTTAAGCAGCCACTTTATATTACGTAGTTGATCCCTGAAGTCGCTTACAAAAAAGCACCATAAGCTGATCAATCTCAGTGGAAAAGCAGTATGAAGTAAACATGACATCATAATTCAATAATCAAATATGACAAAAGGCATAAATAAGCAAAAAATCGGATGCATGATGCTTCTTAGGTGAATGAAAAAAAAAAAACAATTACAGACACGCCATGGAAGAAAAGCACACTTTTTAAAGAAAAGCTTATTCTTCTTTCATATTAAAGCACTATATCGTTGTTTGTTAAGACAAGCAGCAGCCTTTCCAAACGTGAGATAAACAAAAGAGGAATGACACCATGAAGAGAGTACGTTTCTGCACATCCTGATCTATTCTACTCTCTTTAAGAAACATTGACGCCTTATGGACAGCCTGGTGGAAATTTGTCATTTTTTTGGGCTTTATATTTAATTGATATTACCTGCTATTTTTCCACAATCATTAAATGAAGTGAATACATTTTACATTTACATTTATTTGCTTGGCAGACACTTTTATCCAAAAGCGACTTACAAAAGAGGTCAATATAATCGAGTAATTGTTTTTTTCAGCAAGTGTAGTCGGACAAGTAACAAAAGTTGATTGCCAGAAGTGAAAAGGTGTAATAATTAAAAAATTTACAAACATGGATTAACAATCGATAAAGCAATTAAACTTAATGTATATCAGTAAATCAATCTACAATATGAAAGATAACAGAGCAAAGGTTTTTTTTTAATCAGTCAGTCAGACTGATATTCACCGGACTGGTGGATTTTCAATTGCTTCTTAAATACACTGAAGGAGTCAGCAGTATGGTTGGAGGTGGGCAGCTCATTCCACCAACTAGGATCTACACAGGGGAAGAGTCTGGAATGAGACTTGATACCACACTGAGGTGGCATCACCAGACGCTGTTCCCTGCTAGACCTGACTGAGCAAGAAGGAACATAACATCTCCCCAGTGTCTCCAAAAACCCGGTTGCTGACCCACTGACTACTCTGTAGGCAAGCATCAGGGATTTGAACTTAATGTGTGCTGCTACAGGGAGCCAATGCAGCGCCTTGAAGAGAGGAGTGACATGTGCCCGTCTGGACCATCTGCAGCAGCTTTATAGCACATGCAGGTACTCCTGCCAGAAGTGAGTTGCAGTTGTCCAGACATGACAAGACCAAAGGCCTGGGCCAGAAGTTGTGCTGAATATTCCATCACATAAGCACTGATCTTGTAGCTGTTGAACCTGCATGAATGAGAAACAGTAGAAATGTGCTCAGAAAAAGAGAGCTGCTCATCAATCACCACCCCAACTTTGTGTACTGACTTGGCAGGTGTTAACCAAACGGTACACCCAGCTGTACAGAGATGGGGAACTGAACAGAACTCCATCGGATGGAGCACAGTATGTTTACTTCTCAAGAGAGAAAAAAAAAAGACGCATAAAGATCCACAAAGACAGTGGCCGTGTATTTTCCACAGACAGTAGCAATGTCGATACCTTGCATTCCAACATGTTGCAGGGTTGCTGATGTGCTGTGTTGGAGTATTCTTCAGCTACCGCCTGAGGGTTATTACAGGTGTCAACTGGCAACCACAAAGGTGATACTGCTAGCTGTCCACCAGAAAACTTGACGTTTCTTTCCTTTTGATACACTGTTGAGATTGCTCAGATGGAGACATCGTAGGGGCTCCCAGCCTGCCTTGCAACAAAAAAAACATTCTTTGTGGTTGCAAAATCACCTGCAGAGAACCTTAATGACAGGTGTAATGAGGATCCTTTAATTTAAATATTGTGTACTAGGGAGCTTTACCCCCTGCTCCCTTTGCTTGCCAGCTCCCCCCTCCTGCACTATGTGCCAGCCACTTCACGTCTCTGCCGCTCGCATATGTGGATTTCACTTTCACCAAACAACAAATCTTTTAATTCTCATGGATACGCTTCTTCATTGGGAAGAAACATTACTTTTCCCTGATGGCAACACGAATTAGGCGATCTACAAGTCGCCAACTTAAAGTTTAAAGCCAAACAATATCTACATACTTCTGTCATATCACCTACGTCCATATATTCGATCTCTTTTCGCTGTTCCATTATTTCACTGAGTAATAATTTTCATTTGTTTGCGCTAATGCAATCTTTATTATCATTTTATTTTAGACTTTCAGATTTTAGTACTTTCAAATATCTCTAACCTGCTCTGCATGTGTATTGCGCCAACATTTTTGAATTCTTTATGACGTTCTACTTTGTCATCTACTCTTTGCCTTTTATTTCCGGCCTCGGATGTGGTTAAATCTCTTGGCACAAAGTCTCGTCTCGCAGGACATGAAAGTATCTCTGAAAAAGTTACGTCTCGTCCCAGGCTAAAAAGTTTTGTCCCAGGATTTTTTTATTATAATAGAGAGAAGTGTTAGGTTCATAAGGTGGTGGTCAGGGACATAGATACAGAAGTAATTATTGCTCATCTGGGTTGGCTTTCTTTTATGCAGCCATGTTCTCTCTATCCAAATGTACCAAAGATCAGTTTCTGTCCATTCCTTTCTATTTACATGACATCTTAAGCTTAATACAGCCGTAGAGTATTGAAAACTTAAAGTTAATTGTTTCTTCAGTAATTATATGGCTTGACAAGTGAATCTTTGCAGACACATGAGAGGGCTCCTTGTTGGGATTTTTCTGCCATTTCTCTCGGTCTGTGCCACTGAAGTAACAGTCTCAGCAAAGATGCCCAGATATCTCTTTTTTCCATTATCTTCTCCAGCTTCTCTGGGAGGATTAGGATGATTAGTACTAGATATTGTTGTTGTCATGGTTTAGCCTCGGCTCCATCATTGGCCTTAGTTTTGTCTATTGTTACTGTCTTTTTTATTTTTATTTTTCTATGATTTAACCGTTTTAATTAAGTTTTCTCTTTTGTGTTTTCTCTCTGTTTCTCTTCCACTGCTTTTTGGAGTTGTTCTCTTTCTTGATGCCTTGTGCCTTTTTCTCCTTACATGGAGTCCAAGGGGGTGGAGCCCCCTAGTACTACAGTTGCTTGGGGTTGCTATCTCAGGCTGCCTTATTTAAAGGATTCACAGGACCCAAGCTAACCGCTGGGACTTTGAGTTTTGTTCTGCTTGTCTGTGGCTCCTTGTTACTTTCTTCTGAAAGAATGGGGTTGTATTAGTTGAAGGTTAATTTAATTTTATTCTTGAGTTTCGACATTGAGTATTTCTTGGCTTTTTGATATTACTTATTCTTTAGGATTTGCTTGGCCTTTTTCATTTTTGGCTTTGCCCTCCTTGTAGTATTTGTTTTATTCTTTCCTTCTTGCATTGCTTCGCCTTTAGATTTTATAGGGCCTTTTGTGTAGATTGGCCTGTTCTTTATTATTGCATTTTTAGTATTTTGACTTGTGTATTCTTTGACCTTTGCCAGAAGTATCTTGTTGATTATTTTTTTAATTAATTGATTTGTACAAATAATTATTCAATATACCAATTAAGCTATAATGTTCCTCAGTTTTGGGATTCATTTTCCTCTTTTCTACCCTATAGTCTAAATCCAAACAGTTATGGTCTATAGTATGTGTTATATTTAATTTCTAAGCTATGGTTCTGCAGCACCATATAATTATTATTATTATTATTATTCACAAACTCACTGGTACTAAGTTAGATGCCAGAATCTCATCCAGAGACTTACAGCTCATCTCAATGTGCACTGTGCTTAGGAGTGTGAGCTTCTGAACCTGTCTGGCACTTATTCTTCCTGGGTACTGAGTGCTCCAATGACAACTGGCATAGCTCTCAACTTTGTCTTCCACATTCGCTTCAATTTCTATCTTGAGATCTTGGCATTTGCTAATCTTCTTTATTATCAGAAGATTAGCATCTATTGGGATGGCAACATCAGTTAAGAAGGCCAGTCTTCACCTTTCTGTCATTGAGCACTAAATCAGTGTTGCTCAATCAGTGTTGACAGCCATGTTCCACATAATGTTAACATCCTTGATGTTTGTCACACTTTTGGCCTGGTTCTCATGCCTGAGATTAGGTACTTAATGGCCATGTTTCAAGCACATTGACCTGTGAAGGCACATTGTTATGCCTCTTGCAGGTATTCGGAAGGCACTAACACTGGGCAGCCAGCCACCATGTGACTTATGTGCTTGCTAAACGCTGTGACACATTCTACACTTGCTATCAACATTAATCTTAAGGATGGTATTTTAATGGAGTTGAGTATTGAGTGCTTGATCTTGTGCTGTGAATCTGAGACCCCCTGTCTCTCCTTTGAGTCCTGAGCTTTGATGCCTTTTTCTAGTAGCTTAAAGAACTGACCACGCAGTGGCTTCTCTTTCAGTTATGTCTTTGCATGCTCTCATTCAGACAGGTCCTCAAGAGTACATTTATAGACTCTTGCAACTGGAATTGTTCGAGGACCTCAGTTGTAACTGTGGAAAGGGTTATACACCATCATAGTAAGCCTGTCTTTGCCCAAGTAGATTTAAGCATTGAGCTTGATGATGGCAGAGTTGAAAACAGACTCCAATTCTGTTATTATTATTATTTTATTATTTTGCTAGCAGAGTCCTGACAGTCACTTCCATGCCAGTAGTATGCAAGTGCTTCTAATGCAGCAGATGCCTCACATCATATTATGCTGATGTTATTAAAATGCAACATTATGAAAAAAAAACAAAACAAATATTAATATAAATAAACTAAATAATAATTTAAAACAATAGTTACACACCGTATACCTAGGCGAATCCCTGGCTCTGTGCTTAGAGTTGCTGCCTCACAGATCCAGTTTTGGGGAGTGTGACTCCTACATCCTGGTCATGCCTATGTGGAATTCTTACATTCATCTCAAGTCTGCATGTTTTTCTCCTGTGTGTTACTTTAAAATATCAATACAGATTGATTGTGTATTTAGGTGTGTGTGAGCTGGCCTTGCAGCAGGCTCAAGTCTGCCATGGCATACCATTGTTAAGAGATTCGAGGAGACAGAGGCAGTACATCACATTCCTGCTGTCATTACGGATGATGCTTTCTGTTCCCTCGATGAGCAAAATATCATGTTGAATGATGGGATTGATTTGTTGAAAACTGGAAAGCTGTCTCCCAGCTGAGAAATTTTGTCTCTATTCCCAAACTCCTGGGTAATCATGGCACCTTGTCTGTTAACCCTTACTTCATGAGCTGAAGCCACCAAACAGCCAAAACTGGGACTGTCTGGGATAATTGAGATAGAAATGGTGAAGAACAAAAGAAATGTTACAATAACCATTGTAGTAAAGGTCCAAATTATGAATAGAATTATGTGCACCGTGTTGCTCCACTCTTTAAACTTGTGTGCTCTCCATTCTATCTATCTATCTATCTATCTATCTATCTATCTATCTATCTATCTATCTATCTATCTATCTATCTATCTA
>JANRMT010062850.1:11628151-11727450 GCA_026402145.1 Polypterus bichir lapradei | reverse complement strand
TCTATCTATCTATCTATCTATCTATCTATCTATCTATCTATCTATCTCATAATACATTTTTGATATTCAACAAAACTTTATTGGTAGTTCAGAATTATTCAGAACATTTTTAAGAAATGATCAATAACATATTAAACTATCCTCTTATTCACTCATGATTTTCTTTCGGGGTTAATCAAGGCAGTGTAACCCGTCAATCCAGAGGTTCTGCTGACTTTCATGCCATGCTGTTCCATCACCTGACTATTTGGATCACTGAATATGCGCAAAATGTCTCCCATAATGAGAGCAGTTATGTGTTGTGCTCCTTCTGTCTCCTCAACTCCCATAACAACAGTATGTCATGATATCCTCTTGCAAGGATGCAGCAGCGTCACTCGGTAATCACTGTGAATGCTGTGTCAGTTATTGTCTTGTTCCCTAGCATCCTCTAGAAACAATGAAACCCATGATTAGCGCAACACGCAATCAACTCTGAGGCAAGGTAGGACAGGAGAGAGAAATGATTCCTCATTAAAAACTGCAGAACACCGTCATTTTTTTTCTTCAATAAAACTAGCAGACAGAAAATTCTTCAATGCAAATTGTAAAGAAGGTCCAGTATAAGGTGCCTCTGTGTCTTCCCCAGGACAGAAATTAAGGCCAAATGATACTTATATCTTCCAGTGAATGGCAGCCAACCATCCCTCATAAATATGTACATTACACATAGGGAAGGGCTGGAGCTTAAATTTCTAACTGTAGAATGCCCAGGAAGGAGTGGGTGGCCAGTTGGCCAAGAATTCCAGAACTCTGAGAGTGTCTGGCTTTGTTTGTTTTTACTGAGTCTGGGCCCACCAGAGCTTTATTTTCCCACTGATGTTGCTGACTGGAGTTTTTTTGTTTTCCTCTCCTCTGCCATAGTTCAACAATTAATTAATGGACAGATATAGTTGGTTTCCATGTATGTTAATCAGTTTTTACTTTGTTGTGTACTAATTCTATATTTAGTACTTTTGTACAATGTATGCTTTTATTATTATTATTATTATTATTATTATTATTATTATTATTATTATTAATAATATAATAATAATAATTTTCATGGTGCCTTTCTAAACAACCAAGGACACCATACAAACAATAAAATCATACAACCAGCGATAAGCAAACATGCATGTAACATCCATATATAATCAAATCTATGAAGCTGAAAATAAACAAAAGCAAAATAAAAATAGAGAATCTGTGTCCCAAATATTTTGTTGCAGAGAGTTCCAGAGTAGAGAAGCAGTGGTGCTCCCATGGGGATCAGGCGTGCAGGGGGGATGATGAGGAGACCAGATGTGGAGGACCTAAGAGTGAGTTTGGGGGTATAGACATGTATGAGATCAGAGAGGTATAATGATGCAACGTTATGGAGTGCTTTGAAAGTAAGTAAAAGAATTTGAAAATCAATATGATATTTTACAGGAAGCCAATGGAGCTGTTTAAGAACTGCAGTAATTTGTTGTATTGAGGGGGTTTGAGTTCAAAACAAGCTGGAGTTTATGGAGAAGCTTATGTGGGAGACCAAAGAGAAGAGAGTTAAAATAATTAATGCAGAAGTGACCAACGTGTGAGAAAGGATAGTGGTGCTGTTTAGTGTAAGGGAGGGTCATGGACGTGCAATACTACGGAATGATGCTGTTATACTCAGTTTGTTATAATATTCAGTTTATTGTCACTGTCTCTCTGCACACTGTTGGAGTCATTCATACAGGCAGACCAAGTATGGTACACAGGGACTAGGCTGCATTTAGAAACCATTAGCCTAGCAGTTTGGACACTGGGACAAACTGCAGTGTGAGCATTGTGCTATTCTTGTTTACTCCACCGCTTCAAGGGTGGAAGGACTGCTCATTCTTCTTTCAGGCTACCTCTAAACCTCGCCCATCCATCCATCCATTTTCCAACCCGTTGAATCCGAACACAGGGTCACGGGGGTCTGCTGGAGCCAATCCCAGCCAACACAGGGTGCAAGGCAGGAACCAATCCCGGGCAGGGTGCCAACCCACCACAGGACACACACATCCACACTCACACACCAAGCACACACTAGGGCCAATTTAGAATCGCCAATCCACCTAACCTGCATGTCTTTGGACTGTGGGAGGAAACCGGAGCGCCTGGAGGAAACCCACGCAGACACGGGGAGAACATGCAAACTCCACACAGGGAGGACCCGCGAAGCGAACCCGGGTCTCTGGGTTCGCTACCACTGCGGCACCGTGCCTCCCAACCTCACCCATACTGGTTCCAATTCAAACACCTCCAATTTCCAGTAACGGTCTGCTTTGCTATGACAATAAATAAGTCACAGGGCCAGACCCCAAAAAAAGGTCGCCATTGACTTGACACAAGATTGCTTCTCACATGGCCAACTGTACGTTGCATGCTCAAGAGTAAGCTCAGCAGACAGCTTGGTCATTTTACAGCCAGAGGGCAGAACTGCAAACGTTGTTTACAAAGAGATCCTTACATCCTTAAAATGTACATTTCTCATACACAACATTTACAATCATAAATTAAACTCTTTACAATCATCAAATTCACTCTCAATACTAAAATAAGCCTACGACAATTACATTGACAATCATGTTACGTTATTTTTAAAATGTTTCTTTTTCTTTTTCATAACTATTTTAACACACTACTTCTCCGCTGCAAAGCACGGGTATTTTGCTAGTCAGTTATAAGCGAAGAAAGTGAAGGCAAGCAGGCTTTTACCAATCGAGTAAATTTATACTTGCATTTTCACCTGAGAACTTGTTACAGTGCTCTGCACCTGCACGCAATAAAGAGCGTTATACAAAAATAAGCTGAATTGAACTAAATTGAAACTGAAAAGATTGGATGAGACTAGTGGAAGGAAAAAGAGTACAGGAGGTGAGAATAATATCATTAGGTTTGGCACGAAATTGGAAAGTGGATCAGCCACCCAAAGTAATAAAAAGGGCCACTGAATTGTTTAGGAAGGTATCAGTGTGGTTGTTTTCTGATTATTTGTATTTTAGTATTATGTTTCTTTGTGCCATTGCGTGCTGTATTTACAATAAAGAAACCAGTTTTGCGTACTGTAGTCTCATTGGATTTGGTCTCATTGACATGGGAAAGGTGCTGTATAAATAAAATGTATAATTATTGATGAAACCTGGTAAGGCAGGAAACACAAATATGTCTTAAAGGAATACTCCAGTCAAAAATAATATTTTTTACATGTTTTTGCCCAATGTAGTTTGTATTGATGGCTGAGAAAGAAATTAAATCTCATGTTTCCAGACATAATGGAGATAATGAATTTGCCAAAGCTGAACAACAGCAAACAATGTCAAAATGGCCATGAATAAATCTCATTACTCACATCACATAATCCACATGTCAAGTCCTTTAGTCGTATGCTCACAATTTCTTAAACACCTGTATTTTTACTAAAATCTTGTTAAATAAACCACTTTTCAGAAACAACGTGTAATGCACTCAAACTCGAACGAGTATTTAAGCTGAAGACCCGTCTCCCGTCAGTACACAGGAGTACCTTGGGATTATTTAGCAGCCATCTGTAAAACTGCACAGATGAATTGTCCTTCTGCTTGTTGAGGCATCTCATATATGCTCAAGTGCAAGGCAGATTGGATTCCTGATAATAGTTTCACTCCCTTTCCTTTAACTTTTAACCTTTAGTTGTACTCTTCTCTCAGTGTACTTTACAATCTTGATATCACGTGATGCACGGTTAGCCAATGAATAAACTGTTCCTGGGATGGATTCCTGACCAATGAATGAAGGGGAAGATGGGTGTTCACATCAGATATGCAGTTCATTTTCTTTCCTGAGAGCATTTTCAGGTTGTGTTTTATTTCACAATATTTTATTAAAAATCATGTGTTTAGGACAGTATGAGCATAAACCAGGATGACTGGACATGTTGATAATGTGACACAAGTAAAGGCCCCGTCACATTTGATGACTTTTCCAGCCTTTTGGGTCGTAGTCTTCATTTGCATAAGCTTAGAGAGTCCGAAGCAGAAGGCTGCACAGTCTTATCACGTGACAGGTCCAGCGACTTATTCCAGTTAGTCCACAACTCACTCCGGCAAAATCAAACAGGTGCATGAGAGGTGACAACCAAAGAATACGCATCCAGCTGTACAATGCATAGATTGGAGCAACAGGGAATAAGGAACAAAGGTATTATGAACCTCACAAACTGAACAGAAGCCTGTCTGATGTCTTGTGTTTTATGTACCACAATAAAATAGAAAAAAGGGCAGAGACTGTGGCTGAACTCATCATATCTGTTAACTCCTCATACAGCACCAGCTCTGTAAGGCAGCACATTATTGGCTGTCAGAAAAATGGGGGAGCTTGACTGTGCTGGAAGGTCATCATGCCGTTGCTAAATTTAACATGGCCAGCAATTTTCAGTCATGTAAATTGTTATGGTTTGGTAACAGGATCAGCAACTTTAGTCAGCAAGTCTGACATGCCCTACAAATAGAAGTCATGTATTGTAACTTTGGTAAAAAATTTTCCTGGAAATTTCTGGTATGGGATTCTGTTGTCCAACGTTGGTCACAATAGATGAATATTCCATAAGTAACTTTGTTATCTCTGTTCAGCATGAAAACATGAGATAAACATTTTATTCTCAGTCATCACTACAAATTACAGTACATGGAATAAGTATCATATTAAAAAAAATAAAATAAAATTTTTGGGTGGAGTATTCCTTTAAGAGTCAGTAACAAATTCTTCTTTTTTTTTTTTTTTTTTTTTGCACTGTGGCATTTTATGAGGTTAAAGGTTTTATGGCACACTGCTGACTCAGACGAGTTCTACCTTTATATGGAATAACCTTTGCTTACGTAAGGAAAAATAAAAAAAAATAACTATAGAGAATCTCAGCCTGCTCAACAAAACTGTCAACATGAAGAGCATTTTAACAGATTTGGATTTTTCTTAAAAATCTGGTTAAAAAAAAAGATATAACTGGCCACCAGCAATAATGAAATATTAACTCCCCTTTGACCACAAAAAGGTTTTTCTATTGACCTTTTGGCACAAAGTCATTTGGAATTTCTCTGGCGTGTGTGTGTATATATATATATATATATATATATATATATATATATATATATATATGTTTTTATTTTTGGTCACCACAAACATTGCAGAAATAATCCTTACAGACAGTCTGGTTTCGCTTTTTTTGTTTAACTTCTGAACCAACATGACAAGTTTGCTTGCAGCTCACAAACTGCCCGAAGACATCATGCATGTATTCATAAGAATGAAATAGAGCAAAATTAACATTTGTGACACAACAGCAAAACTAGGTGATGAAAACAAGATGGGCTCTGTACACAGTGTTAGGAGGTGTGTATCCTCGTGATGGCTACACAATTATTAACCGTGGAGGCAGTAAATATAGAAAGTGTAAACAGAGAGTGAATCAATTATAGTGCACCATTTGTTAATTTAAAGTGCTTTATAGATGTGTACGGTACGACAGTCTGAATAAAGGGATCACTCAGAGAGTCAGCAGTGGGGATTGAACAAGCAACTTACAGGCCTTGGAGCAGGGGTTCTTAAACTCGGTCCTGGGGGACCACTGTGGCTGCAGGTTTTTGTTCCAACCAGATTCTTAATCAGTGACAACACCTGATAGCACTGATCTCTTTTAATTAGCTGGTTTTATTTATATTTTATTCTACATTCAGAAAAGCACAGCAGCATGATTTTTACATTTATAAGAAACATTTCTTATAAATATTTCTGTTTTTGCTATGAATTTAAATGCTTAACTCTCTTTTTATTATATCTCACCCTTTCTCTGTGCAGTTTGCTCCCTTCATTGAATCTTAATAATGACAATTAAAAACAAGCAGAGCAGAAACCCAAGCAAACAACACTCGATCGTGAAAGGCTGCAACTAATTTTGCGTCAGCCCCACAGAGTAGTAAATAACGGATTAATTAAACAATAAGAACACCTAGAATGACAATCAAGATGAAAAAACTGTTAAAAAGAAACAAATACATATAACTGCTTAGTACATTTTACTACTTTTTTTTTTTTTTACCAAACTTAGTTTTCTAATTTGTATATTTTTCCCCAAAACAGGGAATCTGGGAAACAACAGTTCACTTAATTAGCACAGGAGTCCAATTAAAAACAGAGGCTGGTTGGAACAAAAACCTGCAGCCACAGTGGGCCCCCAGGACCGAGTTTAAGAACCCCGCCTTAGAGGTTTCATACCATTACCACTAAGGGGCGACATTGCTACCAGACAGCCTAAATGTTCCTGATGTCCTGGAATTAACATTAATGGCATGCAGGTGAACCTCCGGGTGGAAATGGCTGACTAAACGACTGCCAAAAATGACAGTGAACCAGAAGATGAGCTGGAATATGGTTATAATACAAAGCTTGAACAAAAAGCCAAAAAAACGCAATGCATTAAAACCCAGTATGTTAAAACTGAAAATCAAAGTCAAAAATAAACATGTAAGTCCTAACCTTCTTTTTTTTTCTTTTTTTTTTTAATTTATTTTTTTTATTAATTTTATTACAATCCATACAAAGCAATCAAGTTTTTACAAAGAGAAAAATTAAGAACAGATCGATCCCCACCCCTGAGAGAGAGAGCAAGCCAAACGGCATTAAATTTAAGGCTTGTAAACATACCTAAATTAATAAATTCTCTGTGCCTTATGAACTTATTTTAAAATATTACTGATTAGATCCTGCCATGTTTTGAAAAAAGTCTGTACGGATCCTCTAACTGAGTATTTGATTTTTTCCAACTTCAAATAATATAACACATCGGTTTCCCACTGACTTAAAAGAGGAGAGTTTGGGTTCTTCCAGTTTATGAGAATAAGTCTACGTGCCAAAAGTGTAGTGAATGCAATCACAATTTGTTTGTCTTTCTCCGCTTTAAACCCCTCTGGAAGAACACCAAACACAACTGTTAATGGGTTTGGAGGGATTGTAAGTCCAAGGCTATCTGAAAGGTAATTAAAAATGTTTGTCCAAAATAATGTTAATTTGGTGCAGGACCAGAACATGTGACCTAGTGAGGCTGGGACTTGGTTGCAACGTTCGCAGGTTGGATCATGCCCTGGAAACATTTTGGAGAGTTTTAGTCGAGACAGATGTGCTCGATATATAATTTTGAGTTGTATAATTGTATGCTTTGCGCATATGGAGCTCGAGTGAATTCTCTGCATTGCTACTTTCCACTCCTTTTCTGATATATGAATTGAAAGATCTTTTTCCCAGTGTCTTCTTGGATCTTTGAAAGGGAGGGATTGTAAAATGATTTTATATATTGTATAAATGGAGTCTAAGTCCTTGAGATTGAGCAATATTTTTTCCAGCATGGATGAGGGTGCAAGATGAGGAAAATCTGGAAGGTTTTGTTTAACAAAGTTTCTGATTTGAAGATAGTGAAAGAAATGTGTAGCTGGAATGTTAAATTTGGAATGTAATTGCTCATAGGATGCAAAGACGTTGTCTATATAAAGATCTCTAAGCAAGTTAATTCAAAATTTTTTCCAAATATTAAAAACTGCATATGTTTGTGAAGGTTGAAAGAGGTGGTTCTCTTGCAGGGGTGCCACAGATAGAAGCTTCTCCGTCTTAAAATGCTTTCTACATTGGTTCCAGATTCTAAGTGAGTGGAGCACAATTGGGTTATTTGTATATTGCCGATAGCGTGTGTTTATTGGAGCACAGAGCAAGGAATACAAAGAAGTACTGCAGGATTTTACTTCTATTGCGGTCCAAGCCTGTGTATGTTCTTCTATTTGTGTCCAGGTTCTTATCACCTGTATATTTGCTGCCCAGTAATAAAACTGGAAGTTAGGTAGAGATAAGTCCTAACTTTCTAATTAAATTTGATATAACTATTGCATGAAAGGTTGTTTTTGAAAGCCGAGAAGTTTGGAGAATGATGATATTGTCCTGTCACGTTTACTTAATAATAACCTGATGATATCACATGTGACAGCTTCTGGTTGCCATGTGGTAGCAATTGCCAACAACAACATAGCGCAGCCATCAGAAAAACATACAAAATAAAAACTAAATATTATCTCTCTATTATATAAAAAAAAATCCTCGGACGAGACAAAACTTTTTAGCCTGGGACGAGACGTGACTTTTTCAGAGAGATACTTTCATGTCCCATGAGACGAGACTTTGTGCAAAGAGATTTAACCACGCCCGGGTCCGGAAATAAAAGACAAAGAGTAGATGACAAAGTAGAATGTCATGAAGAATTCAAAAATGGCGCAATACACATGCAGAGCAGGTTAGAGAATATGGAAGTATGAAAATTCAAAAGTCTCAAAAAAATGATAGTTAAGATCGCATTAGCCCAAATAAACGGAAATTATTACTCGGTAAAATAACTAAACAGTGAAAAGAGATAGAATATATTGTTTGGATTTAAACTTTAAGTCTGAGACTTGTAGATCGTCTAGTTCGTGTTGCCATCAGGGAAAAGTAGTGTTTCTTCCCAATGTAGAGGCGTATTTACGAGAAATAAAAGATTTGTTGTTTGATGAAAGTGAAATCCACATAGGTGAGCAGCAGAGTCACGAAGCGAGCAGGGGGTGAAGCCCCCTAGTGATGTTAAAAATTAATAACAACTTTTATATGGACAGAACATTACAAAATACCCACCTATCATAATATCTATCGCTATACCAGTGTCCTGGGTTTAGCTTGTGCTTGGGATTAGTTGCCATGTCTAGTTATTAGTAGATTAAGTATTGGTGGAGAAAATTATTTTTAAAGTCTTGCTTTCTTTAGTCACATGACTGCGACGGTCAGGGCCATTACATCATCAGATATGAAGTATAAATAGAGTAATGAGTTTAATTTACTTTAATTCTCAGGTGGCAACAACCAATTCTGTTCAGCATAGTTAGTCTGAATTCTTAAAAAGAAGTAGGATTAACGTTGTGTTTTCCACTTTGCTGTTTTTACTCACCAACTTTGTACTTTGGTTTCCTCTTTCGGTTTTGTTTTGATTCTTCTGTTTTTTGACTCCTGCTTGGAGTTTATCATCTTCTGGGTATTTTCAGCCTCACAATAATCCTAAGACATTTCATAATGTCCTCAATGATAAAGTGGATTCAAAAAGTTTTCAGACCCCTTCACTTTCTGCACACTTCATTGAGTTGGAGATTTACTTATAAATAGAGAAATGTATTCCTTTTGCCCATTAATCTACACTCAAAACCCATAATCGCAAAGTTATGAGAGATTTCAGTTTTTGCTTTTCAATACAAGTTGCAAGCATTTCTAAAAACAAGTTTTCACTTTGTCATTATGGTTTATTGAACAGTGACTGATGGGTAAAATTGGCAAGTTTATTCATTTAAAATGTAATCTACAGCACAAAAAAGCGTACAGAAAGTGAAGGAGTCTGAATGCTTTCTGAATCCACTGTAACAAAAGATTTTCTTAAAAGTCCAGTATAATAACGAAGGGAGTTGGAGGTGGGCTGAATCAGTGTGCATCTAATAACGATCGATACATACGGCTTAAAAAGAAGGTTACAAACACAATATTTTATCTCTTTAGCCTTCATCAGGAGAAAATGGGTTTGGGAGGAAGGAGTGAGTGTGAAAGAAAATAAAGTGAAAGATTAGGAATATAAGAAGAAAAGGAGAGTGTTGACAAAAACAGTTCATTCAGCCCAGCCTGGCTCATCAATCTCTACTCACCTCACTCTTGAATAAAGCCAAGTCAAGATTTGAAGGCCCCAAAAGTACTGCTGTCTACCTGTTAACATACGAGGTGTGGCAGAAAAGTAATGAGACTGATTTTTTATTTACCAAAGTTTTTATTTTTTTCAAACCTCAATGTTAATCCCTTCAAAGTAGTTCCCTTGGGCAGCTACACACCGATGGAGACGTTGTTCCCACTGTTGGTAGCAGTGCTGGAAGTCTTCAACCGGTATGGTCTTCAGCATGTCCGTTACACTCTTTTGGATGTTTTCTAAAGTCCCGAAATGACGTCCTTTGAGGACATTTTTCAGTTTAGGAAAAAGGAAAAAGTCACACGGACTGAGGTCAGGTGAATAAGGGGGCTGGGGAACCACAGGAATGCGTTTTTTCGATTGTCCTTCTGCTCAATTGAGAGGTTTTTCGGCACCATTTTGGCACAGACCTTTCGCATGTGCAAATGATCAGTCAAAATTTGATGAACGGTAAATCTGTTCAAATTTAATTGTTCACTCAACATTCTTAATGTTAAACGACGGTCTGATCTCACAAGAGTGTTCACACGTTCGATGTTTTCATTGGTTTTCGAAGATGAAGGCCTCCCTGAAAATCTTGAGCTCGGGATAAAGAATGTTCCCCATAGGCCTGTTCCATTTTGCGTGACGCACAACCAAAAACACAACTTTGCTAATAGCAGTCACAAAAATCACGTAGTTAACGGAAGGAGTTGAAACTCGCACTGAGCTATGGGAGGGTACTGATACACGTGCTCTATCAAGGACAACAGCGCAGCGTTGCCAGATCGCTTGCAGTGTTGCCAGTCTCATTACTTTTCTGCCACACCTCGTATTTTATGTATCTGTTGTTCTCTGTGTGAAGAAAATCTTTGTAACATTAGTGCAAATATTACTCTTAAGCAGCATCTGTCTGTGCCCCCCATGTTCTTATTGAATAAACTGTTTTATACTAACAGTTGGCATCCATGTTTCATAATTTTAAACACTTCTATCATATCACCTCTTTCAATTTCATAAACCAAAAGTGTTTTTTTTTTTTACATTTTGGAGCACAGTCTTTGAACTTCTTACATTTTTTTGTATTTTAATTTTTTTCACCTTTTTCTGCTAATGTCATTTTGCATTTTGTTTTTTCAATGGTCGTCACTATTTTGCAATTATCTTTGTATGCCAATGGTCATATTCTTTACAGTCACTACATCAATTGCCGGCCGATGCTACCGGCTAACATCCTATTAGAACTTCACTCCATTGTCGGGATGTTGACAGTGGTGAAGCCACTACATATCCTTCTCATAAAGCGTATTTTTACTTTCTATGTGTAGCCTCATTTGCTTACGTTAAACTTCATCTTCTGCACAACTGCCCAAGTCTGAATTCTGTCCATGTAATGGCTTTGCTGACTGTAGCTAAGGTATCTGCATCTTCTCTTACATTAGTGTCACTGACAAATGTAATCAGCTTGTTAATTACATTCTTATCCACATCATTGCTATAAATTAAAAAGAGCAGTGGCACAGCTCCGATGCTTGAGGGATTTTACTTTTAACATCCCCTTATTCAGGTAAAACATTCCTTGCAGCGCCAAAAACTTCTTATTCAATTTAGCACCCATTTGCATAGTGTGCCCTGAATTCCTGCTTCATTTCATTTGATCACTAGCCTATCATATGGTGTCTTGTCAAAAGCTTTTTGAATGTAGAAATAAATAAGATGGTATGCTCCCATCCCACGATCAAATTCTGTTGCTTCCTCATAATTAAAACATTAATCAGTTGTTCAGTGTTGGTAGAATGTGTGATCTGAGTCCGAGGATGATTTCAGTTTCTTCTGCTTTTCTTTAAAAGATGTGTTTTATTTGTGAAAGAACACCAATATGAGTCTGATTAATTAAAACGTGTAGTGATCAGTGACAGTCTTGGTGAGGTCATTGATCTTGACTACTTGGACAGTCTTCGTGAAGTAATCTGTCAATAGTCATCTGTTATGTTTATTTTCCTTTTTCTGTCATCTTTGTTTAATGTCAATATGTAATTTTTATTAATAATGTTCTGTTTATTTGTTTCTTAGTATTTAAATTTGTGCATATTCCTATGATCTTGTTTTCAATTTGTGGAACCCCAAGAGATGGGTCCTACCATTACATTACTGCGGAGGGACCACACCTTTCCCATCTAATCAGAGTGCAGATCACTGACACACATCTTCAGTGGCTGCTCAAAAGCTCTGGCAGATGGATGCTACTGTTGGTGTCATGAACAAGCTTTGAAACCAGTTGCACTGACCATCACTGCAGCAATAGAAGCAACCAAATTTACAGTACTTACGTCCGTGCACTTTTTCTTACTTTCTTTCACAGTTGTTTGCTATATTGTTTTACACAAGGCTACAATCTAATATTTTTTTTCTTGGATTTGGATTCAGGTTTGATTTCTGATTCAACCAAAATCACAACTTCAGGGGAAGGTGGATCAAACCTACTTGTGTTTCTCATCCCATGCTGACTTTCTGGACACTATCACTACCCCACTGACGTCAGCTTTCCTGTGAAGATGTACTGAACTTTGATGAGCATCAGTGGGTTGACTCCAGACTAATACCTAAAGTCTGTCGTTGTTCATTAATTGCTTTTCTGTGCATCTTATATTATTATTCCATGTATTTACTGGCTCGTGCCTTCTTTGGAGACTGCATCACTGCTGGTGCTCACCTTTCCTTACTAAATAGGCAAATGGTGCTCTGTCTTATTGACCTACCACCTGCCCTTTGGTTGCATTTCTATTGTGCTGGAACACTCTCATGACAACTTTACTACATCCAAACAGCAGATGCTCTAAACTGGCATTTTTTCTGAAGACCTCACATATGAAGAATTGGATAACCGCTCAGCGATAAAAGGAACTACTAAGGAGGTATTGATTGATTTGGAAATTGTAGAGGGAGAAGTACTGCTCAGATTAAAAAGTTGAAATCTAACAAATCACCAGGACCAAATAATATTTATCCTTGAGTTCTTAAGAAGGTTAGTGAGTACATATATAAACCCTTAGAGTCACATTTTTAGAAAGTTACTATGTGCATTGGGGAAATTTTGAAGGACTGGAAAATGATAACTAGTATCCTGTTATATAAAAAGAATGATTGGAGAGCCTGGAGAGCCCTGATCGTCAGCACTTCTGCCACACCCAGAAGTGCTGGAGGGAAGAAGACCAGGGACACCCGGAGTGCTTCCGGGTGCACAGCTGGCACTTCCGCCACACCAGGGAGTGCCGGCAGAAGTTCATCAGGAGGTACCTGGAGTATGTCCGGGTGAGGATAAAAGGGGCTGCCTCCCTCCATTTGATAGCTGGAGTCGGGTGGAAGAAGGACAAAGCCTGGAGGAGAGGAGTGGAGGCGGTGAAGAGTTAAGGCATTTTGAGAGGCCAGGACTTGATGAGTGATTGACGCAGGGGCACTGGGTTGTGTGTTTTGGATACTTGTACAAAGAATATGAATAAACGTGTGTTGGTTGTTGAACCATCGGTGTCCACCTGTCTGTGTCCGGGCCAGTCTCCACAATATATATATACTAGCCATCTCCAGCTGCTTCGCCCAATTCTCTGCTGCTGACGTCACTCGTCCCCCCCAACCCCTCGGCCCGCAGCCTCTGTCTCAGATTAGAGCGAATATATCGCTCCTGTAAGCGAACTATGATTCTTAGCGAGATGAGAGAAGTCGCAAATTATAGAAAAAAAAGGATCTAAATCCGTTAAGTAGTTCTCTCATTCGCTAACTAAGCAGAGTTAAGGTTACGCCCCGAGGCAGACGCATGAGTGAGGCGGGCTCTGCCCCCTCCTCGCAGCCCGATGAGCCTCTCTTGGATTCACGCTAATAAATTGGTACCACAAGCGAACTATAATACTTAGCGCGATGTGAAAGTCGCAAAATCGATGGAATGTTCAAGCAAATTATAGAAAAAAAAACCCAATCTAATTCTGTTAAGTAGTTCTCTTGTGAAAATCGGACAGACATACAAACCTGTCTAAAAAACTATAAGAAGTTTCATGCTTGGACCACTAAATTTTTAAAACCGTTTCTTTGCGAGCACCTATGGGCCAAGGGTAACCTACACTCCAAATTTCAAGTCCAAAGTCCTCATGGTTTGGGAGATTTCATGACGTTGTCAGTATATATATATCCATCCATCCATTATCCAACCCGCTATAGCCTAACATAGGGTCACGGGGGTCTGCTGGATATATATATAAATGATTTGTATAGGAATATAAATAACAAACTGGTTAAGTTTACACATGATACCAAGCTAGGAGGAATAGGAGATAATCTAGAATCTGTTCATTCATTATAGTGAACAACATACAGGCTTGGGCAGATTTGTAGCAGATGAAATTTTATGTAAGTGTAAAGTGTTACATGTAGCAAGTAAAAATGTTAGGTTTGAATACACAATGAGATGTATGAAAATTGAATACACCTTATGCGTAGGACATATACACAATGTTAGGTTATATATCACAATGTGTGAAGTATAAGTCATAGGCTGTTATGCTCAACTTTATAACGCACTGGTGAGGGAACATCTGGAGTACTGCGTACAGTTTCAGTCTCCAGGCTACAAAAAGACATAGCAGCACCAGAGAAAGTCCAGAGAAGAGCAGCTAGGTTCATTCCAGGACTGCAAGGAATGAGTTATGAGGAAAGATTAAAGGAGCTAAGCCTTTTCAATTTAAGCAGACGGAAATTTAGAGGTTACATGATTGAAGAGTTTAAAATTATGAAGAGAATTAGTACATTGCACAGTGTACTGCAATACTGTGCATTGAGGCTGCTACTTTAAAATGAGTTCGACAACAACACAGGGACACAGTTGGAAACATGTTAAGGGTAGATTTCGCACAAACATTAGGAAGTTTTACTTTACACAGAGAACCACAGACACATGGAATAAGTTGCCAAGTAGTGTTGTACTAAGTATCACTTTGGGGACCTTCAAAACTAAATTTGATGTTACCTTGTAAGAATGGAGTGGATAGGACTGGCAAGCTTTGTAGAGCTAAATGGCCTGTTTTCGTCCAGATTTTTCAAATGAGTAATGATTAAGCTGCAATAAACTCTGAATATAGATCAGTGTACAATGAACTTTCTGCAACTACTATTGCTTCATTTAACACAAGGTCTTTCACAAGGTGAAGCATTAGTACTGTGTGAATTCATTATGATCTGCAGACTTTATATGTTATGCTTAACTGACACATTGCAATTGCCTACCAAGTTTGCATCTGTAAATGGAAAGACTCCATCTGGTCTGTTTACTTTGCAGCGGTTCACTGCTCAGGTCAGGAGGTAGTCTGGCCAGAGTTTGTTATGCTGCATTCCATTTAAGTTGAAAGTCCGATATTGTAGCTGGGAATGATATCACACCCGAGTTCATTGTGTTCTAATATGAACGCATCAAGGTAAAACTTTATTGTGATTGCTCCATCTCAATAGATAGCATTGGATAACAACACATTACACAGTATTTTGAGCATCAACACTGTAGCAACATGTCCACATATAGAAGTCTGGCAGTGCTATGTGGACGACTGATTTAATGATACACAAATAGACAGAAGTTCTAATAAACAGTTTAATACTACGACCTTCACTAAAGTCCGTGGTATATGTCATCATTTTGGATTGAAGTCATAATCTGAACTTGGACAAACGCAACATATGACAGACCAGCCCTGAGTTTCTGATTTGGAAATCCAACTTAAGGATTTACTTAATTTCAGCTAGGAACTCGGACGTTCTGATTTCCCACTTCATATGAAACACAGCATTAGAAGTGATCTCACCATCAAAAGAATACCATTTGAACGCCATTTGGCCATCATTTTCCACAGTCCAGTAAGTCTTTTGAAGTGAACCGATCTAAAAATAATTCAGTTAAGTGCCCTTTAATAGATGGTCATTCGTGTGAGTCACTTAACATCTCCATTGATATTAATATATTATGTTATTTGCTCTTGGTTCTCTTCTAGCATTTTGTGTTTTTGTTTTTTATTCCTTTTTTTTTGTTTCTTACTCTAATTCAGAACTATGTGTTTCTTATTAATCTATTATTTGGTGTTTTGATTAATTTCTACCCAGCATTACAAATTGTATTTTTTTTAATTGTTGTGACGTGTTTTGAGCAAGGGAAAGGTGTTATATAAATAAAATGTATTACTATTATTAAATAAATCACAAAATTAGGAAGTCCAAAGAAATAACAATACTCATTAAACAAACCCCCACCAAATACAATGAACCACTGCTGGATAGTTCCAGCTCACAGCCCTTTAGGGAAGATCCAGCAGCAGTGATGTCAGTGTGGGTGGAGCCCCACCTCCTGAGGCTCCACCCATAGAGTAGAGGAAATGTAAGAACATTTAAAGACGTAGTACATAAATGTTACAAATGAACGCACATAAAAGGAATTACATAAAATGATGAAAAGTATCATTAAAAAACAATAATAAAATAGAAAATACACATAAACCCTAGCTGTCATATAACATTATCTAGTCAGCAAGGATCAAATCCTTGCTGAATGTTAATAGCACTTTTGGCGTCAATGGCTCAAAGAACTCATACAGTTCTGTAGACCAAAGAGCATTCTACACTACACTAAACAGACTTATCTAATTCCTATTCTGGCAGGATAACATAAAATGTGCATTAATATAATAACATGTTATTGGGTTCAAGGCAGGAAACAGCCCTGGATGGGCTGCTTGCACATTATCACTGGGAGCTGATGCCTATCCCTAGAGAATTTGGTTCACTTCAAGTGAATTGCAATAAGTCATTACTGAAATGAATGGTTGGTTCCTCCCTTGTGCCTGAGGCTTCTGTGACAGACTATAACTTCTTCCGACCCTAAAATTGAATTAAAGGAGTCTAATAAATAGATTAATGGATTATTAAAATGAGTTACACTTTAGGTAAAACAGCAGCTCCTTATGCTCACTTAAGAAAATTGACAAGTCTCAGTTAGTTCCATATTCTTCGGAATCCATTCAGTGGAATAGTTGTGCTCAAGAGTCGATGTCAAATGCTGTCTGAATTATAAAAAAAAAAAAACTCCCGGCGCCTAAACTCAGCATGTGTGTCTTCCTAATCACTAAATGAAGGAGGTGATAGTAACCTGACCCACTACCATTATTGATCAGTGAAACCTTCTCTCAAGAGTCCTAACTCAAGCTGACAAATCAAACAAAATTACATTTGAGCACAATCAGATTTGAATAATCATTGCTGACATGTTTAAAGACATTTACTTTGGTGGCCCATGGGCAATGCAAATGAGATAGAACAATTCAATAGTTGATTCAAATGGCTAAAATGGGATACTTTCCAGGGATAAAGCTGCCCTTGCAATCTTTTATTTCAAGTGTGCTCAAAATGGAAAGATCGTTAAGTCGGGCAATGTGCTCTGCGTCTGTGATTTAATGGAATGTCTGGAGAAGTTTAATTTGCTTACAGATGTGATGTCTGCCAGTGCTGGAGGTCCCTGGATTTTTAATGAAGACCCGTCCAAGTCAATAGGCACTCAATTATGTACCACATGGGGAAAAGAATAGCTAGTATTTCTCAGCCATTAGAGTGTAAAGGGGCAAAGCTAAAATAAGCTGTAATTATAGATAAGATTTGGAGTCACTGTTTTGTTAGTTTTTGTCTGTCCTTTTCTTTGTTTCCCAATTCTTTCTTATGATGTTATGCACTGATAAAGTGATTAGACACACCACAAAAAGTCCAGTGCTATGACATATGCTTAAACATTAAGCATGTAATGTTCAGGCATCATACTGTAATCAAGCATGTGGAGTACAGAGTTTCTTTGTAAGTAACCGCTATTCATACAAATGAAGACTCTGCAGATTCTGGAACCTTTTTGGGAAACTAACTACTTTAAGAGTTACTACTCAGACTCTCCTTGTTCTTCTGGATGCTGAATCATGTAAGGATCTGGAAAAACAGCTTTTGGGCATCAACTTCTGTGTTTTTCTATTCATCAGCATTAGTTGTTTTTATGACTCCTGTTCTGGAACATAATTTACAGTTTAATTAAAAAAATTACTTAAATCGTGACACTCAGTATTTTGGATTATTTTATGATTTTTTACTGCATAAATGTTTTTGAGGTTGTTTCACTATTTTGATGTGATTTTTAAAAAGATTTATTTTAGTCCCATTCTGTTTTAATTTTTGTTGTTGCTGTTCACACAATGCATTGGAATGCGTCATGCGACCATGATTGTCATGTTGACTTCGCCATGGGATATGCCACTATAAATATGGAAATTCACATTTCACATTATCCTTCGGTGAATAAAACTTAATAAAACTGCCAGTTTTGCATAGTTAACTTCTTTAACAAGTATGCCCTTGGCTCAAGTCTCATGTTCAGTTTTTAATCTCTTTTTTTGGCTTCTACTTTTGATTCTCCTTATGATGTCTTTTTTTTTTTTGGTTGCTTCACGTTACCATCTACTGGTTATCTAGTTATCATAAAAAATAATCCCTCAACAAAAGCATTTCATAACAAACAAATGCAAGTATTTCTATTGTATGGCCTTGTAGATCAGGACAATTAGGTTGAACTGTGTGAATTCATCCAAGATTCACTCCTGGACAATGTGGACCACCCTGGCTGGCAGCCTGAATCAGAACAGACAAGTGTGGGACACAAGTTCAAGTTACATACTAGTACATAGTTTTTTATTTTCTTTTTTACCTCGTGGGAAATGCCTTCCCCCATTTCCCACAAGTACAGCACACTCCCCAGCATAAACAATTCCCTTCCTCTCTTTCTCTACTCGTCCAGTCAAGCTTCATCTTCCTCCTCTTGACTCTGGCTCCTCGAGTAGTGTCAGCTGGCTCCATTTATATTGCACCCAGAAGTGCCCCAGGTGCTTGATGACCTAGTTTCCGCCAGCACTTCCGGGTGTTGCAGAAGAAATGTCCAAAAGTGTTCAGCAGATCCTCCTGCAGCACCCATGGCGGTGCCCGCAGATCCCAACAGGGCTGAACCAAACTCCAACTCCCATGAAGCCCTGTGGGAGTCCGAGGCACTGCTGCAACCCAGGGGGTCTGCCATCTAACATCCCGGGGGAGGTAATGCTCTGGCCACGCTTGCTCCCCTGGTCCTTCCAGCATGGAGGCATCCCTCGGCTGCATGCTACAACAGATAATGATAAAGACCAAAGGAATACTAAATGCATTTTGAAAGGGTCCTTTTAGCAAAAATGGTGTGATTTGTGCCACCTTTGTGTTTTATAACTGACGTAAAACAATTTCTAAAATATTAGGTGTTTAAAAATCAGTGGTGTCTAACTCTATCACTCTACTTGATATACCACATTAACTTTCAGGTGAGTACATCCGCTTCTCAATAGCCTTCCCAATCTTGTGTCTATCAGAATTGTAAAAATGTTTATATTAAAATGAACAAAACTCCTAGGATTATAGCAGATAAATTGCGTGCCTGAAAATAGGTTTTATTTTCACTAATTGCCTCACTTAGTTAGACCCACATGGCCAGCATAAGTGCCTGCTAGTCAACTAGTTCCTAATGAGTCCAAAGTAAATACAACAGATACAGTTTACTGGGTTTAAAGTAAAGCTGAAATTTTAAACAGGTAAAATGTCGACACATACCGCCATGGCTATCACAACATTCAAAACTGCAAACCACTTGGCATCACAATGGTGTGACTATCTTGGATTTTGGTAAATAAGTACAGTTCAACAGGCAGAGAAACCAACACAGAAAAAAAGAAAAATTAAGGGACAAAATTTGTTTAATCAACTGCATACCCTGACAGCCTTATAAAGCATTAACAGGTGACTTTATGTTTAACCTCTCTATATCTTACGTATATGTAAACTCAACAAGGATCATGACCTGGTGCAGGAGTGGAACACACAAAACTTTGATTCAGTTAAAAAAAACTCAGAAAAGACATAAAACAATAAATATACAGAATATGCACAAAACTAACAAAAAAACTAAACATGCCAATACAACACCACATGGTGAAAGAGTCAGGTGGAATGCATATTAGTTAAGTGTCTAGTGCATAGCTTACATAGCACTCTTCACATTATTCCATTACTCAAAGTGATAATTAAACTATCATAGACAAAATCATTATACCGTAAAATAAGCAAGTACAAATATGGTGCTTTCAGAAAGTATTCAGTTCTCCTTACCTGTTTTCACTTTTTGCTATGTTGCAGCCTTGTAGTAAAATTGTTTTAAATTTAATTTTTCCCTCATAACAAAACAGTTTTAAATTAATTTTTCCCTCATAACTCAATTTCCAAGAAAAAAACAGTTTTTTAGAACCTTTTGCAAATCTGTTAAAAATAAAAATCTGAAATACCCCATTGACACAGGTGTTCAGACCCTTTGATCTGATATTTGAAATTTGGCTCCCATTCTATTGAGATGTTTGATTGCACATGACTAGGAAAGACACACACCAGTCAATAGATGGTCCCACAGTTGAGCAAAACCAAGAACTGCTTGTAGAGCTTAGAGACAGGATTGTGTTGAGGCACGGATCTGAGGAAGACTACAAAAAAAATGTGTAGCATTAAAGGTTCCCAAGAACACAGTGGCCTCCATAATTCTTAAATGGAAGAAGTTTGGAACAACTACAACTCTACCTTGAGTTGGCCACCAGGCCAAACTACGCAATCATGAGAGAAGGGCCTTGGTATGAGATGTTTCCGGGAACCCAAGCATTTGTAGGGACAAAAGAAGTTTCCAGAAGGACAACCATTACTGCAACATTCCACTAATGTGGCCTTTATGACAGAAATGCTTGATGACACATGAAGGCCTGCTAGAGGTTTGCAAAAAAGGCACCTAAAAGACAAAAAAGATTCTCTGGCCTGATGAAATCAAAATTGAACTGTTTGGCCTTAATTCAATGTGTCGTATCTAGAGGAAACCAGGTGCTGATCATCACCTACACAATAACATTTCAGTGGTGAAGCAAGGTGGTGGCAGCATCCTGCTAGGGACTTGAAGATTAGACAGGGATGAAGGAAAGATGAGCAGACCAAAGCTCAGAGATATATTTAAGGAAAACCTGATACCTACCTAGTACTCTGGACCTCAGAGAGTGCCAAAGGTTTACCCTCCACAGAACACTGAACTTTACTAAGCACAAAGCAAAGACAACACAGTAGTTTCATAGTGTAAATGTTTGGAATGTCCTTGAATGGCCAAGTCAGAACCTGGATTTGAACCCAACTGAGCAGCTCAAGTGAGACCTGAAAAAAACTGTCCACTGAAGGTCTCCATCCAAACTGGCAGAGCTTGAAAGGATCTGCACAGAAAAAAATCTCTAAATCGAGATGTGTGAAGCTTGTCATATTAAACTAAAGAAGACTCCCAGATGGAATCGCTTCCAAAGCCACTTGAAGTGCTGGACAAAGGGTGTGAATATTGTGTTAGTGGGATATTTCAGGTTTTATTTTTAATAAAAAAAAAAAAAAATCAAAAATCTTTGCTTTGTCATTCTGGGGAATTCAGTGTTGTTTGATGAGAAATAAAATAATACATTAAGTGACTGTAGTATAAGGCTGCAACGTGAAAAAAGTCAAGGGGTCACTTCACTTTCTGACGACAGTGTATGTAGCATATGTAAAAAGTAACAAAGACAAAATAACAAAGTACCGTAATCCCAAAGATAGATATATGAATTCCTAAAACTGGCAAAACCATTTAAAATTCTACTATTCATTATAACATTTTTCTTTGTCCAGATTGTGTAAGTATTTTTATTTAGAGAATGGGCAAACAGTAAAGCAACGTCAATCAATAAAGTAATCCAGGCATTGTTTACTAAAATGTCCTGTCAGACTGAACAATCAACCCCCTCCCCTAGCCACTTAATTTTTACATTTTTGAACTAACATATTATTTAAAGGTTTATATATAATTATTTGTGTAAACGTACTCCACCACATCATCTTGAATTAACTGGGTTCAGTATATTGAAGGACCGATGTATGAATATGTCTAGGACCTTTAAATATGTAAGGAAAACTCCATGCATGCATAGTATAGAGCCAGAGGCTGACAATTAGATGTGCATATTATTCTAACAGCATTATAAAGAAGGTATTGCTCAGTGGGGCAGCCTTCACCATCATATACTGCTGAGACAGGAAGTTGAACCCACTGCAGGTGTCCCAGTTTAATTTGTATACCTCCCTTGTCAACACTAAATCGGAACTGGCAAAGGAATCCCTTTCTCCTCTATATGCATATAAAGTTACATCAGGTATTTGTAGTTTTTTTTTCTGAAAGACTGGAAATTAACTTTTAAAAATCATAATACATATTAATGAAATAGTACAAGTTAATAGCATTACATATGCAGTAAATGTTAGCAACAGATCAATAGTGTATACTTACTGAAATTATTTACAGGAAATGGCACTTTGTATATTTAAAAAATTAACAGGTGGATCTGGAACGTAACAACGGACTTTCCACATTAACATGGCTAAAAGTAACGAGAATCTAGTTCAAATGAGATAACATCATTAACAAATGTCATTGCAAATAAATAATATTCACTAGTTGCTTTTAAACAGTAGCCAGAGTGTCACCGACATAGCAATAACATGCACATAAGCGGCCTTCAAAATTACGGTTCTTCATACAACTAAATTAAACTTAAATATACATTGCAATACCGATACCATCGAAGAACAATGGTATCCTCTAATAACATGAAGTGAAATCATTTACTTTATATCTACGCACACGTCAAAAGAAACAAACTATAAATGCATCCTTTTCCTGCTCGCCGTATTGAGAGACAGTGTCCTTGTCACCTCGCAAGCAGGAGAAATTTAACAACATCGACTTCTGGTCGGGAGAGGCAGAGTGATGCTGCGCACCCCCGTTTTCAAATGAATTGGAAAGCTAGCCTTTTTAACAAACGTAATAGTCAGCAGTGTGCCGTAGTGGTTAAGGCTTTGGACTTCTTATTCTGTGGTTATGGGTATAAATGTGACCATGAGCAAGTCACTTCACTTGCCTGTGCCTCAAATGGATTAACTAAAGAAATGTATCCGATCCTATCACAAATGCCGTAAGTCGCCTTGGATAAAGGTCAGCGTCAAATAAGTAAAATTTAATGTAAAGGTATAAGGCAAATAATTAAAACGTTATGTAAATGTAATAAAATAACATGACATTCTCGCATCAGTTTAATATGATTTAGAGTCACTGAGGGCTGGAGCCTATCCCAGCTGCACTGGGAGCAAGGCAGGACTGAACAAGGTGCTGCAGAGTCCTAGTACCAAAACCGATCATGTGAACTGCTTATTTGCATATCTCTATTGGACAGTTCTATTCAGCTACCCCATCAAGTTTGCGTTGGATGGTGCCTAACCCATATATGGTGCACTGCAGTTACCTTAAAGGAAGCCGGCTGTTCTAAAATCATTCAACCTTAAAGAGAAGTTGCTGATGTAAAATCAACTGCATAGTAATTAGTTGGGGTGCAACCAAACATCACAAAAACATCCAAAGAACCCCCTAGTTCCTTCATAAACATGGAGTTCATGCTTTGTATTCTCGAAACTGTGGCACTGAGAGGCAAAAATGTTTTTTTACTGCTCTAGACTTCTTTATGCATGTCTGCCACGTCTGTGCTGTACGAAGGAACATTTCCACGGACCATGACCGGAGACGATGCGGCCAGCTGCTCCAAATGCATGTGCTCTCAAATGTCGTCCGGTTATCTCGAAATGCTGGCGCGAGTCAGCGTCCATAGCAACGCAAAGGGCGTCTTCGCCGCAAATACGTCGTCTCCGTAGCAACCGGGAACGCGTCGTCTCAGACGCTCCATGGTAACGGAGCAGGAGGCGAGAGAAGAGGCGAAGTCAGAGAAGGTGGAATAACACGGTGTTGCACGTTTCGTTTATTCGCATATATATTTTTCTTTTTTTTAATTTATACTTGTAAAAACAGACCATCCAAAAAGCAGCCATGAGAACTCTGGAGGCTAGTAAAAGCAAACAAGAGCTGAAGACCGAGGGGTTTACTGTCAAGTCGACAATGAAGAACTCCGTCGTAAGTAGGATGTGATGATATGTTTCTGATTGTTTTTATTAGTATTGCTGCTTCTGAGGCCACACCAATATGCCTCTCCTCATAGTATAAAGGCCGATATACACGTCTGCATGTTTTATTCAGGAAGAAGCCAAGGAGCTCACGAGAAGAAATATGGCTCCGATCTTCTTGTCTTTTTAGTAAACGGAAACAGGGGTAATAAATCAAGCAGGCAAACATGCAGAAATCGAGGCCTGTATGTAATATTAAACTGCCGCGGAGGATAGGACGCATGCAAAAAATGTTAATATTTCACAGGGATTGCTCATAAGCTGAGCCTGAAATGGCGAGGGGGGTGCGGGCATTGATGAATTATTATACAGAACACAACGAAGGCAAAGGAAGCATAGCCTTGATTTTCTAAAGAGTCTGCTCAGATCAGTCTTCTGTGGAAGCAATGAGTGGAGCATGTCCTGGCATTCAGATATCCGTGGCATACTGGAAGGCAAAACATTCAGGCACACTGGGTATATACTCTCAATACTTTATTACCTTTGTGATTTCACTTGAATGTGTCACACCACCTAACTAGCATTTCAAAAATTCAGTGTGCTTTCACACTTATGTCAACCATCTATCTATGCTATCTTGCTTATCCAGTTAAGTTACCAGTGTGTGTACTGGGAGCACTGAGTGTCAGGCAAGAACTAAGTTCTTCCATCATTGGACACACACATCCACACAGGCTCATGTATTAATTTACCATTATGGATTCATTATTAATTACAAGTCCTACCCTTGATGAATCAACATGGATTGATGTCTCATTATTCTGTTCATGAACTCACATGTTGTACTTGCTTATTGGAGTATCTCATTTTTACAACAAGTTTTATTCTTTCTGTAATAAAATGCTGTCATTATTTTTTGACTTATTCTTCTATGTTGCAAGCTATTAAAGAGAGATTAAAGTGGAATAGTGACCCAATAGCATGGTGGTAAATGCTGCCATCTCTTATCTTGAAGGACCTGGGATTGAATCCTGGCTCAACAGGTTCTCTGTCTGGAGTTGGATGTTCTCATTTTCTCCAAGTGTATTTTTTCAGGTACTTTGATTTTTTCCCAAATCCCAAAGATGCCGGATTAAGAAGTATCATTACTTTAACCTGGAGAAGTGTTTTGGTTTCTGCCTTGTACCTGATAGCCAGCCCCCTTCATCCTAAATTGGACTAAGGAGGTTTGAAATGGAGATTAGATGGAATAAGTGATTGATCTTGTAGACATTTGTGGTTTCATGAGTGTAAGTTCACTCTTAAAAGTGAGAAAGCTGCAAATAGTGCAGAGCAGGCCATAGCCAGGTTGTAACCCATTTTGACAGTTGTGGAGGGGGTATGAGAGACAATCAATAGACATTGCCCACATAAGCACTTAACTGAGACTAAAGATGGGACCAATGGGCCATTGGAGACTCTTCAAGTAACAGCTTGAGAGCAGGGTTGGTAATGATGAAGGTCTTCTGGGCACATCTTCTCTTGTATTGGTGCCGGGGCAGAGCCAAAAGAATCATCATTGTTCATCATGAAAGTCGTCCTCTGGTCTGAGGGAAAAAAAGGGGGTCTTAGCTTTCTATATAAGAGCTAGGTAGCTACTGCCTAGTGCTTGAAGTAGGACAAATTATTGCTTGTACTCTGTTTTCATTAGCTGGCTCAATTTCTTTATTGATTTTAGGGTTGCAGTTTTTAGTGCATTATTATACGTATAATACATGAAAGAGGGGGTAAGAGGCCCCCTTTGGTGTTTCAAGTGTGCTGACAATAATATATATTATACCAAAGAGTTTGGTTTCAGACAAACTATTTAAATAGAAGCAGATTCTATCTATTTATGGAATGAGTACTGTTGCTGACCTCTTTCTTCCAATATCATTAATTCTAAGATTAAAGTATAACTTGTTTAGTCCAATTAAGGGTCATAAGTGACCAGAACCTAGGATCAGCCTAGGATGGGGCACCAGTCCATTACTGGGCCAGTTCATGCAAACAGGGATAATTTTGAATTTTTGACCTAAATCTTTTTGAGGATGTGGTGGACAGAAAGTGTAAACCCCCCTCATAGAAAACCCCATGAGTTGAATTCACACCCAGGACAATGAATCTGTGGGGCAGTCACATTAACTGCTGCAGCACAATGACATCCATGTCATGATTATATCATTGAAATATCAACAAGGTATGGTTTTGTTAAACCAGATGTTTCTTCCTCTCGATCCCAAATAAAAAATCAACACATGAATGGATCACCAAGTTAAAATAAAATGAGACAACAGCTGTCAACACTGAACATGTGTGGTAAAATGAAGAAAATATAACCTGAACTATAAATAATTTGAGCTTAAAGCCAAATAGCAGGAGCAAGCAGTCTAATTAAATGGTATCAGAAAATTGGATAGTTGTGTGTTATTTACAAAATTGGCTGGAAAGAAAAAAACAAATTCAGACACAGGGAGAACATGCAAAGTTCACACAGACAATGACCAGACACTGGACATGAACTGGGGACAATAGATCTTAAGTCAACAGCGTTGACCATATTCAAAGACCCAAGAGTAAGAGCCTACCCTGGTATCATGGTTGAAATGCAGAAATTTACCCTGTACAGAGCACCAGACAATCACATGGATAATGAAGCATTTCAGCAGCTTATTATTCTTAATATTAATTAATTTTTGGTATCCATTAAAAGGTAGGGACCAGCCTAAGATACGGAGCACTCATACCCCATGAGTTAATATTATTTTTGCTGTCAGCCTTTTACAAATAAGAATATCAGAAGCAAAACTAACTTTTATGTGTCCAGTACCACATTCCTAAGAGGCAGTTGTGAGTCTTAGTTTAATCGTTACTATTTCCAGCACTTGCATAGCTACTGACATCATTGACCATTTTGCTATGGCATTGTCCTTTTTGGGAACACAGTGCCCCTGACTCACAAAAGTGCCACACAGCTGTAGGACATTATTTTTTGTGTTTTTAAGCCACTCCAGTGTTGTCTCGAACTTGTGTTGAGATGACTTTATAGAATGTGAACCTTCTCCCAAGCCTTAGTTTCTTAAACAACTGGAACAGGTTCTCTTCCACTATTTCCTTGAATTTAGTTCCATCCATTCTTCCATCAATCTTAACAAGATTCCCAGTCCCTGCAGATGATAGGTGTCCCCACAATATTATATTGCCAGCATTACACTTCACTGTTAAGATTGTGTTTGTTTGAAGAATGGACACTATTGGGTCTGCACCACTTTGCTTTTTGGCTGAAAAGCTCTATTTTGGTTTCATCTGACCACATAACCATTTCCCATCTTAGCAGTGCCATGAATTGTGGTACTGTCAAGAGTAATGGCTTCTTTTTTTATCACCCTCCCAAATACACGTGTTGTGGAGAGGTCTTGAGTTTGTGGGCTCATGCCTGTGTACTCCAGTTTCAGCCACTCACGTCTGCAGTTCCTTTAAAGTGATGGCTGGTTTCTTTGTTACTTCCCTTTGCAGCCAATGTTTTGCCTGGGTGCTAGGTTTTGACAGACGGTCTTCTTAACACAGCAGTTGGGTGGTGTGATGCACTTTCCACTTCCTGATGATAGATTCAAGAGTGCTCACTGGATCACTCAAGCACTTTGATCTTTTTTGTAAACTTATATCACCTTCTCTCACTTTGACCAAGTCTGGATAATGGCCCCTCCACAAAGTGATTTTTATAACCAGAAAAATGTGACCTGTATTCAAATTGCTCATGGATAAAAGCTAATTATTTACTGAAGTCAAAAATGAGAGGCACATGTGTCTTGCTTGGACACTCTTTGTCACTTTAAGTATTTGGAGCTTAAAGGGTTTAAAAACTTACGCAAGCAACGTTTTTCCTGTTTTTATTGTTTAGAAATATAATTTTGACTAATTGTTTACTTTGGCTTTAAAAATAAACTGTTGGAACACTTGGGTAACAAATATACTTATTGTAGACATATGTGTAGGTATCTTTTGAAATCCAGAGAATGGTGATGCCTTGAATACTTTTGCAGGGCACTTTACAGGTAAAAGGCGTACACTTCGGATTTTTGAATTTGTAATATCAGTAGTAGAATTTTAAGTCGGAACATTTGTACAATGCAAACAATTGTACTTGACACCTGTGTACCCATAGTATTATTTCTTCTGGGCTTTTAGTTCACAGTGACTTGTGCCAGACTTTGGTGAGACCTAAGAAGATAAGGATCGTGACAAATGAGATGAGGGCGGCACTGTGGCGCAGTGGTAGCGCTGCTGCCTTGAAGTTAGGAGACCCGGGTTCGCTTCCAGGGTCCTCCATGCATGGAGTTTGCATGTTCTCCCCTTGTCTGTGTGGGTTTCCTCTGGGCGCTCCGGTTTCCTCCCACAGTCCAAAGACATGCAGGTTAGGTGGATTGGCGATTCTAAAATTGGCCCGTGGGTGTGTTTGTTTGTGTCCTGCGGTGGGTTGGCACCCTGCCTGGGATTGGTTCCTGCCTTGTGCCCTGTGTTGGCTGGAATTGGCTCCAGCGTGACCCTGTGTTCAGATTCAGCGGGTTGGAAAATGGATGGATGGACAAATGAGATGAGATCATTCTGTCTAATAAGCTTTTTAGATTAGCTATAGTAATAATTGAGTGGGTCAATTGTCTCAAACAGATACTTTGTAGAAGTCGCCAAGCTTTCTGCTTCATATTTATTCCAGACTTCCATGACTCTTTGTGTAAAGAATTGCTTCCTAGCTTCAGTGTAACATTTACTTCCCCCTAAATTCCATTATTATCCTTGAATGTGTGATTTGCTATGTGGTTGAATGAAGAACAGCAAGTCCAAAGGAGAAATGTAGGAGCGCCTACCCAGTCATCTCCATTTAATCAAATGAAAGAAATCAAACAAAAGTGGGTGCTCCATGGTGCAAAATAGAACAAAATGCTCGGAAATCAAAAAAGAAACCATCAGGATTTGAGGTTGGTCACCAGGTAGGAGCTCCATCCCACAGTGTACTCTTTTTCTTCCGGTGGCCTTTGGATTTATAGGTGGGGGGGCCGGTAGAGGTGGGGTCAAATGCCCTTACTGGGTGTCTTCTCGATACTGAGAAGGAAACAGAAGACGACACAGTTAGTTCTAGTGCTCTGTCTTGACCCAGGGTGATGTTACACACCTCAGATGAGTCCACTGACGTACATGGGTGACAGCTATTTAAACAAAACAATGCTTCAATTTTACTGATTCCTTTCAGAATTTTAAAAACTTAGATTAAGTTACCACTTTTCTACTCTGGACTAAAGAACTGTAACTCCTTGAGTCTATCAGAGTAGGACATGCACTTTAGTCCTGGATTCCACTGGCTTCAAGTGCTGCAGTGTCTTTCCTATAGCAACATGACCAGAACTGCACCCTTGACTCCAGGTATGGTCTCATTTGTACATTACACCATCTGAGCATAACATTTGTGAGGTAGAAAGAAGGTCACTAGTCATCCTGTTTAATTGTTGCTGGCATAAAGAGAAAAGAAAAGTAATGTGTGGGTGCAAAACCAGTATTAGGCCAAAAATAAGAGGTTGAGGGTCTGCTCCAAACTGAATGCTGACTTCT
This sequence comes from Polypterus bichir lapradei, assembly GCA_026402145.1. Classification (NCBI taxonomy): domain Eukaryota; kingdom Metazoa; phylum Chordata; class Cladistia; order Polypteriformes; family Polypteridae; genus Polypterus; species Polypterus bichir. Next base: position 11,697,926 of record JANRMT010062850.1, on the reverse strand, counting down.
TGCGTCTTCAACGTTTTAAGTTTCAGCTCCCCATGAAGGAGTGGCGTTTCTTGAAGGATGTGGCACAGAATTGTGAGCTCTCCACTGTTAGGAACTGCGGGTAAAAAAGAATGAGTAACAACCACTGTTTGAGGAGGTAATGTTACCTTTTGGGAAGCCCTGAAGATGTCCCCTAAGCACACGTGTGTTTGACACATCCCTTGATTTATATTCAACAGTTTTTACAATACAGTTTAACACTGCTGGCCCAGACCTCTCCTTATGTGAATGAGCAGGTGTCTATAGTTGTTATGTTTAGGCTACTAAACTCCTCACTTAACAGTGGAAAGTCCACTACTGCTGCCCTCTAGTGTTCAATGATAATGTTGCAGGTTTTCTTCCAGTTCCCCTTGACCTCAGGCTTTCTCTATTCACCTCTGGGTCACACCATTCACCAATGCAGGGTTTAGCGTCCCCTGTTGGCTGCCCTCTGCCTGCACAGGGTATTGCTACTCGGTTACCTCATTGCTTGGTCATTCATCATGTGTCATTTCTATGTATAGTAAATCCCTTTTTACTGTAGGGCTGTGCAATACACTATATTAGTACAAGGCATTGTATTTTTTTTTTTGGTTTCACATTTATGGTCCAGGAAGCCTGCCTAGTAGTGGAATCAAGCCACCTGATGACATAAAAGTAAAGGTATGCGTGATTACAGAGTTGGTATTGATGCCAGCTCATGGAACTGAAGAGTTTGCCCCTTAGGAGATTAACCATAGTGACTCAAGAAGATTGAAGTGCTTAAGGTAAGGATCACTTCTCTCCATACAGTCAGGAGTTTTGTAATGCTCGTCACATTATAGAGTTTCCAAAGATGCCTTTCATCATCAGCATTTCTCCGAATCCAGCTTAATGGCATTTGTTACAGTCATTCTTCACTATGTACTCATTTGCTTATACCATTTGTCTCTATTCTTTGAATCCGGACATGCTCTTTTTGAAACGAGATGCTGTACAATCCCCAGTGGTGATGAAATATTTATGCTATGTTAAACTGTGAGTAATGTTAGCAGTCAGCTGAGCTCCTAAACCCCTTTGTCTGTTCCTTTAGCTGAAGATAAATCAGGTGGAAATGTTGGCTGTCAGCCTGTTCTGTCCTCACTGCCGGTATTATTGATCTGATCGAGCATATGTTTGCAATGAAAGCTCTGAGAGCTGGGTGTTCAGACATAAAGACAAGGTCTTGTATTTTGGGAGCATCTCAGTCTTTGTTGAAACATCTCTTTTTGGCATTACAGGAATAAATACCATTGTGCATTTCATGGACTCAGTTTGCATTTAGAAAGAATTTACATTTTTCTTATTGTGGAGAGGGCACACATGGCAGCCACTCTGCACCTGGAACAAATATAACCAGGCTACAGTATAAAAATAAAAAGGGTTTTATCCTAAACTCAAAGCATACAGAAGTTATGCACATGCTGTAGGGTTGATCAGTCTTTATTTTTATATAGCACCTTTCAAAGAGCACAGAAATAACACAATTACACTTTAAATCAACAAGATAAAAATTTGCAATATATGACATTGATATGCAATCTTATATGTAAGCAATAATTATTTTATGTGTGGATATAAAGAGCATGGACCACTTCAAGATGCTTTAAAGGGCAAATGTCACAAATCACACTGTCAGTATTCCTGGATTCCTTCTCCATGTATGCACAACACAGCCCATAAAATGCTTTCTACACTCAAGTGTCATGTTATTTGTTGATACTTCACCATTGCCAGGCAAGGTGAACCAGAAGTTTGCAGAGAGTGACATCACTGGGTTAAAGGTATAAAGGTCAAGCCATGTGCTTCTGGCTGATTCGCCCTTTGTTGTTAACACCCTTTATCGCTGCCAAATTCCTGCTTAAGAATAATTTAGCTCTGCTTTTTAAATGTATTTTAAGATTTGGTTGTGGTTATGTGTTTCTTTTTATTTTTGGTTTCTGGACTCACCCGTACTGTTTCCTTACTATGATTGCTAATACAAGTCATGGGCACTGTTTACTTAATTTCTCCTCTTTATGAGTCTGACCCTTTGCTTAAAATTTTTGCGTTGGTGACATCTCCTTATTCCAGTTCTACTCAAAAGCTGCAGTCACTTTGTGCAATCAGAACATAATTGATTTATGTGGCTACTAAAAGTAAAACAGATTGGAGAAATGGTGCTGAAATGTGAATTCAATGAAGTCAAGTGACCAAGAAAATCATAAAAGGTAACTCAAAAATCTAAAAAAATGTTCAGAATGAACAAATGATTTGTGTGAATGCAAAAGGTTCAAAATAAAAACCAACTGAAGAAATCCACCCTTTGAGGGTGATTGGTAGCATTGTTGAATTAAAAGACTCTCTGAAGAGAAGTAGACGGATGCACATGATGTATCGCGTGTGCCACAGTCTCCTGTAAAGTATACTTTTAATGACCTCCTCTTGGGAAGGTGAAGGTGTTGAGTTTCAAAGTGTGATCTTTGACCTTTTAACTGCAGTTTTCCAAATACCTGCATCTAAATTACTCGGAAAAATAGGTTTACAAACCAGAGCTGAATGTTAATTTGCTTTTTTTTAAAGGAATTGTGTACTTGTGCCATGGTATCTTCTGTGAAAGGGTACTTAGGTGACTGGTTTCTTTATACTGTATTGACTTTGCGGGTCTAGGTGTGTGTATGTGTCTGCTCCATGATCCATCTAGTATTTGTTCCTGTCCTGTGTACAATAGGTAGGTTTGAAAACTCATGAGTGTGAAATATAGTAAAACAGATGGATGGATGATTGAAGAGAACATAGACAATTAATTTATTATTCACTATATGGTCAAAAGTATGTGGACACTGCTGCAAATTACTTTCATTGTTAACCAAGTGTACAAAATCAGTACACAGCCCTGCAATCTCCATTGACAAACACAGGCATTAGCATGGGTTGTACTGAATAGCTCAGTGACTTTAAAGGTACCATTGTCAAAGTCAGCACGTGAAGGTTTTGCTCTGCTAAATATGCCCAGGTTGACTGTAAGTGCTATTACTGTGAAGTGGAAGTATTAGGGAGCAAAAACATGTTGCATAACATTTAAAAAATCACCTATTCTGTGTGCAATGACCTACCCACTGCACAGTTCCGTACTACCTCTTGAAGCAACATCAGCACAAGAACTGTGTGTTGGCAGCTCCGAGACATGGGTTTCCACGGCAAAGTACCTGCATGCAATTCTAAGATCAGTATGCACTGTTCCAAGTATTGGCTGGAGAGGTGTAAAGCACCCCGCCCATTGGACTCTGCAGTATGTGTTCTCTGGAGTGATGAATCACGCTTCACAGTCTGGCAGTTTGATGGACAAATCTGGTTTTGGCAGATGTCAGGAGAACACTACCTTCTTGACTGCACAGTACCTAGCGTAAAGCTTGGTGGAAGAAGAATAATGTGGTCTACAGCTCTCTGTAAGGATTTGGCTAGGCCTAAGCCCCTTGGTTCCAGAAAAGGGGAAAATACCACAGCATACAAAGACATTTTAGAATGTATGAGGTTTTCAGAATTTCATAATCTCCCACTGAAAAGCAGTGGAGAATTTATGAACTCGTCCATCTTAAAATGGAGAAACATTCTGTGTGACTTGAATTAGAAACTAGATTACTGTTTCAATTTTACCTAAAAGTGGTTGCTTGAACTTGTATATTTTCCTCTTTACTTCTCTGATAGCTAAAGAACTGACATTATCAAAAGATATTTTAGCTAATTAATAGCAATGGAAATACGCAGCTGCCCTATCTGATATAGACATAGGACAGGTTTAAAATGGACAGTGGCGTCAGTAGGTGGGAGGCTTCAGTGGCTTAAGCCCCTGATCTCTGGCATCCTGCTCCTGATCTTTTAGTCCCAGATATACACAGCCAACTGCAGCAAGAATTCTTGCTCATTATTTACCTTTTATATTCCTGTTATAAAATAAATCCGTTCCTTTCCAAGTCCTTACTTATTTATATACGTTTTTACAAATTATGTTGTTATAACTAATATTAATAGCTAGATGGGGAAGTTATTTAATTCCTTTTCTCCTTTATGATGCTGATACTTCTTTTATGCTAGTTTTGAACATTTTGTATTAACAGCTATTTTTCAATTGCTAATTACTGGATACTATCATTGGGTATACTTACAAAAATGTTGCGTTTAAAAAAATTAAACAACAATTAGTAAAAGACCCTTCACCACTAACACACGACAGTGGATGCCATATTCACATCACTTGAATTGGACTCTACTGTCTATGAAAGCTGTTGAGCCACCACAAGCCACTTTGTGCTCCATTTTTAACTCCAATGTAAAGAGCTGTTAAAAAGGGTGTATTTAATATAGTCTGCTAACACAAGGAATTGAATTCTGTTTCATTACTTTTGAATATTGCTCTTTGTTACAAAACTATTTAATAAACGAACATGCAATAACTGACTCTTGGATGAAGTAAATAAAAAATGTGAAATGCTCCAACTTTCATATCAGTTAACTTAGTCGCCGAATGCACCTGAATGTTACGCCATGCATATGTTGCCTAATTTGTCAGTTTTTGATTGGGCTTTGATAAAAGCTAAGATTGATTTTTGGTTACAAACTTTTGCTCAGTTTAGATGTTTCACCTTCCAGTCTTTATTTAAAAATGTGTCGTCCTTTACTACTAAAAGCATAACAACGTTAAGTTGAGGTTTAAAGGTCTCTAAAGCCCTACTCTCTATTGCACTACTTGGTAAATGATTCTTTGAAGGGATGAGCTGGTGAGGTACAATGGATTTAGAAAAAAATAATAATGAGAGAGGCTGACCGAAAATAGTGACTTCTAATGATGACAAACCAGAATGTCTAATCTGATCCCGATTATGCTTCAGAAATGTTCCCTCTCATCAGTTTCAAAACCAGCTGATACAAAAATGTCGATACAAAGGTGCCTTTGAAGTATATTCTTCCTTTAGCAATCTTCCTTCATCAGTATTATTCAGATCTAATTTTTTTTCCTAAAAATACAGCAGCTGGATGCTTATTGAAATCCTTCCCGGCATATTCAGATCTTCCTATTGTTCCCTCAACTCTGATCGCATAGTTCACAAATAGAAAGGCTTAATCATAGCATATTATGTTGAAAGCATGACAATCGTGTGATGAATAAATTACCTGACATGTCATTTGAATTTTTTTTTGTGATACAAAATTGTAGTTTCCTTTTCAAAAGCACTGAATATAATAAAACTATTTAATATATAATTTGAATGGTGAAGAATATCATATCACTCACTACCTTCCTGCAAAAGGGACAGTAATGATATTTTTTATTCTGATCCTTTATTTCATTGAAATGCTAAATAGAAGAATGGGTAAAAAATAATGTATTTCTCTGCCCCTCCTGTGTCAGCCATACTATAGGTGGCAGGCACTTGAGTGTATTTCACAGATAACTTAACCTACATATCAATATAAAAAAGCATTCATGATAGCACTCCAGTCTGAAATGTAACTTTATACTGAAGACAAACAACCCTTGTTTTTTGTAGTTTGATAGGGTTATTATTGTGACTTTTTATTTGCAGGTGCTAAACATTCAATATGTTGCTCCTCTTCAACGCCATGATTAGTGAGTACCACTACCTTACCTTGAAACTTTTGTCTTCCTTATCTGAAACAATGACTTTACCTTCAACACTCTGTCTTCCTTACCTTACAAATCTCAAAATATTTGCTGCAGCATGCAACAGTTATCTGCCTACAAAAAAAAAAGGCTCTGACTAGGTGTATAGGTGTATACAGTGCCTATAAAACGTATTCACCCTCTTGGAAGTTATCACATTTTCTTGTAATACAACATTGAATCACAATGGGTTTCATTTGGCCTTTCTGACACTAATCAACAGAAAAGACTCTTTAATGTCAAAGTGTAAACAGATCACTGCAAAGTGGTCTAAACTGATTACGGGCATAAAGAACACAAAATAGTTGATTGCATATACAGGGTGGGCCATTTATATGGATACACCTTAATAAAATGGGAATGGTTGGTGATATTAACTTCCTGTTTGTGGCACATTAGTATATGTGAGGGGGGAAACTTTTCAAGATGGGTGGTGACCATGGTGGCCATTTTGAAGTCGGCCATTTTGGATCCAACTTTTTGTTTTTTCAATAGGAAGAGGGTCATGTGACACATCAAACTTATTGGGAATTTCACAAGAAAAACAATGGTGTGCTTGGTTTTAACGTAACTTTATTCTTTCATGAGTTATTTACAAGTTTCTGACCACTTATAAAATGTGTTCAATGTGCTGCCCATTGTGTTGGATTGTCAATGCAACCCTCTTCTCCCACTCTTCACACACTGATAGCAACACCGCAGGAAAAAATGCTAGCACAGGCTTCCAGTATCCGTAGTTTCAGGTGCTGCACATCTCGTATCTTCACAGCTTAGACAATTGCCTTGAGATGACCCCAAAGATAAAAGTCTAAGGGGGTCAGATCGGGAGACCTTGGGGGCCATTCAACTGGCCCACGACGACCAATCCACTTTCCAGGAAACAGTTCATGTAGGAATGCTCGGACCTGACACCCATAATGTGGTGGTGCACCATCTTGCTGGAAAAACACAGGGAACGTGCCAGCTTCAGTGCATAAAGAGGGAAACACATCATCATGTAGCAATTTCGCAAATCCAGTGGCCTTGAGGTTTCCATTGATGAAGAATGGCCCCACTATCTTTGTACCCCATATACCACACCATACCATCAATTTTTTTGTTCCAACAGTCTTGGAGGGATCTATCCAATGTGGGTTAGTGTCAGACCAATAGCGGTGGTTTTGTTTGTTAACACAAACACAATGGGCAGCACATTGAACACATTTTATAAGTGGTCAGAAACTTGTAAATAACTCATGAAAGAATAAAGTTACGTTAAAACCAAGCACACCATTGTTTTTCTTGTGTAATTCCCAATAAGTTTGATGTGTCACATGACCCTCTTCCTATTGAAAAAACAAAAGTTGGATCCAAAATGGCCGACTTCAAAATGGCCACCATGGTCACCACCCATCTTGAAAAGTTTCCCCCCTCACATATACTAATGGGCCACAAACATGAAGTTAATATCACCAACCATTCCCATTTTATTAAGGTGTATCCATATAATGGCCCACCCTGTAGTTGATAGCATAAATACAGTAATCCCTCCTCCATCGCGGGGGTTGCGTTCCAGACCCCCCCGCGATAGGTGAAAATCCGCGAAGTAGAAACCATATGTTTGTATGGTTATTTTTATATATTTTAAGCCCTTATAAACTCTCCCGCACTGTTTATAAATATTCCCCGCAGCGTTATACAGCATAATCCCTTTGTATTCTCTTAGATATTAGGTAAGATTCATTGAAATTATGTATATAAACACACACTGTTTATATACAGTAAAACCTAAATATTATTTTAAAGATATTGAGTGTCTCCGATATCACATATGTTACAGCCATTACGATAGACAGGTCACCAGCAATAAATACGTACATTGCAAGAAAAATAGTATACAGTAAATGTATTAATTATTTATGGTTACTCACCAACAATGACACGATGACTTGTCCGATAACAATGAGTTTAATTTTACTGCACAACAAAGGAGAGCGTTACAGCCCTTGTAAAGGAGCCACTTCAGGCGATTGTGTAGCACTGCCGTTGTTCTTCTTCTGGCAGTCTTCAATCCAAATCCCTAAAGCAGATTCCATCCAGACTACTGCCTTATTACATCCACTTGCAACTCGTTTTGCACCCTGGTTAAAAGGACGCTGCAGCCGAAGATCTTATATTCCTTTCCTACTTTTTAAATAAAAAGAATCGTAGCCTTCAACAAATCCAAAACGTTTACCTTTTCGGCAATCGTTAACATCTTCTTCTTGCGCTTGGGCACGGCACCTGAAGCAGTAGCAGATTGTTTTGGAGCCATAATGAAGGGCTTGACTATGCACAAAGATAAACACTAAAGAGCACAACTCTTTACACAGCGAAGCACGTTGATGCTGAATGAGCGAGATGAGACTTCCTGGTTAACACTGCATAGCTCCTGCGTGCTCTGATTGGTTAGCTTCTCAGTCAGGAGAACTTAACTGCGTGCTCTGATTGGTTAGCTTCTCAGCCATCCGCCAATAGCGTCCCTTGTATGAAATCAACTGGGCAAACCAACTGAGGAAGCATATACAGGAAGTAAAAAGACACATTGTCCGCAGAACCCACGAAGCAGCGAAAAATCCGCGTTATATATTTAGTTATGCTTTCATATAAAATCTGCGATAGAGTGAAGCCGCGAAAGTCGAAGCGCGATATAGCGAGGGATTACTGTATTCACCTCCTTTCATATGACACACCTAAATCATCACAGGGGCAACCAATTGACTTTAGAAGTCAAACAATTTGGTCAATGGAGATCACCTATGTGGGGTTTCGGTTGATTGTATCTGGAATGTCCAACTTATGGCCAGTCAGCATGGTGGAGTAACCTACATAATGATGACAACAAGCAACTCTGTGAAAAGTTGATTGAAAAGCACAAGTCAGGGAATGGGCACAAGAAAATATCAAGTAACAGATTATCCAGTTAAATTAATCATTCAGAAATTTAGTAGGGGACAACTGTTAATCTGCCTAGAGCAGGCAGAGTGGTGACTATTTAGGGAGGTGATGTGGAGGACATGCACTACAACTGGCTGGTTACGTAAGAAATATATAAGAAAAGGCAAAGCAGGGTTTTTTCTTAGGAAACTACATTTCTTTAATTTGAGTAGCTACATCTTGTACATGTTCTAAACCTCTTTGATAGGCAATAGTGTGCTTGGCCAGTAATATCACTTTAAGAGATGCACACCAAACCAACCAAGACAGCAGACTTAACTATAGAAAGTACTCTCAACCCTCTGGAGGTAGTAGTGGAGGAGAGAATAAAAACAAACCTGACAGCCACTATGAATAATGCTGTACATCCTCTCTCTGACACACTAGCACTGGGCACTGTTAGCCATCGAACTGTTCAGCAGAACTATGTCAAGAAATCTGACTGAGGTTACTTCATACCAATGGTAATATGCCTTTATAATGCCTCACTGAGACTGCTTTATTATTATTAGCCATATCAGAAGTTTTTGTTCCAACCAGCTTCTGTTTTTAATTGGACTCCTTGGCTAATTAAGTGAAGTGTTATTTCCTAAGTTCTGTGTTTTGGGAACAATATAGAAATGAGAAAACTAAGTTTGGTAAAAAAAAATATATACTGTATATTAAAATTTTCTTTTTAACAATATTTTCATCTTGATTTTCATTCGACTTTTCCAGGTGTTCTAAATGTTTAATTAATCCATTACTTACTAATTAGTGGATCTGACGCTAAAGTAGTTGCAGCCTTTGATTATTCAGTGTTGCTTGCTTGGGTGTCTGCTTGGCTCATTTTTAATTGTCATTAATAAGATATAATGAAGGGGGAAAACTGAACAGAGAAAGGGCAAAATATAATGAAATCTACACAAGAGAGTTAAGCATTTAAATGTATAGCAAAAGCAGAAATATTTCTAAATGTCTTATAAATGTAAAAATAATGCTGCTGTGCTTTTCTGAATGTTGAATAAGAGAAAAAAATACCAGCTAATTAAATGAGATCAGTGTTATCAGGTGTTGTCACTTATTATGAATCTGGTTGGAATAAAAACCTGCAGCTACAAGTGGGTCCCCAGCATTGAGTTTGAGAAGCACTGATCTAGACCAAAACAGGCCATTCAGCCCAACAAAGCTCCCCAGTTCTATCCACTTAAATCTTCCAAAATAACATAATTGTTTGTTAGAATAGTTCTATATATTGATACCTTCTCTAAAGGCTAAATTTCTCTTTCAATTTCAAGAATACAGTACTATGTATGTATCTATCTATCTATGGAATATGCGGAAGCCCTATTTTGGAAGAGTCATGTATAGAAAATGAATTAATGAACGAATAAATAAATATGTGCACATAATGCCTTGTGATGGACTGATATCCAATCTATGGCTAAGCTTTCTTTGCCCTATTACTGGAATAATCAGGGTCAGAACATGAATGAAAGACTGAATGAGTAAATGTTTGTAAATTGCTCCAGTGTTGGTCTGGTGCTCCACAGAAGGTTACTTCTTGCCTTGTACCCAATGTTCCAAGAGAGGCCTAGGTCTTGTTAAATTCTGTATTTGAATAGAAAATGAATGAATGAACTGCGGTCGGTTGGCGCCCTGCCCGGGATTGGTTCCTGCCTTGCGCCCTGTGTTAGCTGGGATTGGCTCCAGCAGACCCCTGTGACCCTGTGTTCGGATTCAATGGGTTGGAAAATGGATGGATGGATGAATGAATGAATGTGTGCAAATGTACTCTGTGGTGAACAATTATCTAGAGTTGCTTTTTGCCTTGAGGCCCGTTACTGATTGTGGGATAGGTTTCAGTGCTCATTTGACACCATAAGAAAATAAGCAGGTTCAGAAAACATATTGAAATTGTTTTTGATAACGTATACTGATGTTGAAAATGGGTGTGAAGCCTCCAAAATGCACCACAAAAGCTAGGCCCAGCCCTTCACCAGTCTATCCAGAAGAGGTCCATCCTAATCCATCTAACTCCAGATGCTATCTGCTGGTTTCAGGCCTAGCAGGCCTCAAAAATGGGAAGCTGACATTAAAGTTCAAAATGTAAGGAAATTGCCAAAAATATATATAAAAAAAATGGAGAAGGATGACTGTAAACCCAAAAGAGCAAAAAGAAGTTGCATGAAAGGCACTTCTAAGAAAAATAATTTCCAAAATGTAATCCAAGATCAGAATCCAAGAACAGAAAATAAATATATGTCAAAAACAAGTAATTCCACAAGAAAAGTATACTTACAGATGACTCCAAAGAACTTCAGTACTCATCTGCTGGATCTCACTTCTGATCTTCTGACTAGAAATAAACAGCAAGAAGGAGGACACAGCAGTCATGACATCAGGGTGGTCCTACCTTTTAGGGCACCATTCATAAAACAATGGGAATGGAGGCACATTTAAAGGGACAAATAACAAATAATAAGTGAAACTAATAAAATAACATACAAAATGTTAAAATAATAAATCGAAATTAACAAATCAAACTGATACCTACAAGTTCTATCGCCCTTGTGAAGGTATGACTAAAAATGTTGTGCCACTGGCTGAGTCACATGAATACAATTACATAGCATTCTTAAAGTTACTTAATTCAATTCAGGTGAATGAAAGACTAGAGGCTATCCTGACAGCATGGGATGCAAGCCAAGAACCAACCCTGAATCATGTTCTAGTCCATCACGGGTTGCTTTATTGACAATGACTGATTGACTATCAGTCTTGCATCATATTTAAATAGTAAAAATAAATTTTATTTCTGTAGCTGAATAGCAGTTAAGGTTGCCAAGTCACAGATCTGCCCGATAATCGGAGAACAAGATGGCACAGTTTTTAACACTTCCGCCTTATAGTTCCTTAACTGTTTGAATTTTGGAACAATCACTGTCTGTGTGGAGTGTAAATTGTGAAATTTCATCAGTAACCCTAGTTTTATGCCAAATGCCAAAGATGTATGGGTCAGCTTCATGTTGTAATAACTGAGTGTACATGGTGTGGTGGCTTGGTGCTGCCTCTAGTATTATTTCTAATACTGTCAAGGTTGGCAGTTGCTTTCTATGGACATTACATCTGGATTCAGTAAATGGATGAATATAATTACCACCCACTTTTTCTGCATTGGCCTATCTAGTTTAAAATTCCAGGGTTGAACAGAAACAAATATAAGTTAGAAATCTGCTTTAGATTGATGGCCTTTGCCATTTACCCTCACATTGAGGCAATTTAAAAGTGCCAGCATGACAACTTGCTTGCTTTTTTTCCTGTTTCCAATAATGTGCATGTTTTGTTAGTTGGCAATTCTGAACTAGCACTGTTTAGTGTATATGGATGCCACCTCTAGGGATGGTACCCACCTTGTACCAAAAGCTGCTAGTGTAGGCTTGTGTTCCTTAAGTGTGTTCAGAAATGCCTGGATGGTTTCTCTTTGTCATTCTGATTATTTTAAGCATTGAAAAAAAATGATTACATTTAATCAGCATGCGGGACCACCAGTAAGGAGATATTTTCAGTGCTTAAGAATAATGGCTCAGCTAATCATTATTCAGGAAACAAAATAAGAACACCGCAAATGAGCTGCAACAAAAGCCTATGTTCATGTGTCTCCTCGAACTCTTTCCTGCAGGCTGGGCAGCAATGCCAAGCCAGCTGCCATTCACAATTCTCTATTTCTCTCCTCGCTGAAGCTTTTGCTCTTCTCTAAACGTCAGTGACACAGAAAATGATTCAGCTAACCACACAGAGTGAAAAGGGCCTTCAGGAGGTTTTAGGCAGGATATTAAAGGAAAAGCAATTAAGCTGAACCTTTTTATATTTTGCTAAAATAAAAAAGAAAATGTAATGGATTTCATTAAGATTAGAATTGGATTAACCTCTTGAATACTAACTTTTTTTTTTGTCTGTGATTATAATTTTGGCAGCGCAGTGATTAGCAGTGGATGGGGTTTGCAGCCGTGATGTACATACTAAGCCTTGCATTAATAATGGATTGTAATTGTAGTTAAATTAAAGATGCACAAGAAGATGATGATAACTATAAACAAACTTCCCCTAATTTAATCCTTTCAGTTCCCTTCTGCATACAAAGGAAATGCAACGTAAAGCCTGCCATTTCAGCATTGTTAATGAAAGAGAGCCTTAGTAGCGCAGCAAGGGGCCAGGGCCTGCCAAGAGGCTAGGTGCAGCTGGATAATGCCATCTCCATGGATTCTGTTAAAACACACACACACACACACACGCTTATCAATCCAACAATAATCTGCCTCTCTTATTCTCCTTGCCCTCCATTCAGACGCCCACCTTCAGTGTTACAACAGCCATTCATAACCTAGATCCATTTTATTATCCTTATAAACTTCAACCTGACATTATACTTGGGCTCATAAGCTCACAGTCTGTCCTTTGTGGAAGTGACAGGGGAAAGAGTCTCACACCAAAAGGTAACAAACTCCAGATAGACTTAAGAGTAAACAAGGCTGTGACATACAAGTATTGCTAATTGAAATTCACATCCCTTTGTCTATTGTTTTCTAAAATTAGATGTGCTTATTTAGTCTGTACTGCTTGTAAACCCCCAGCATACATACTCTGTCGTATAAAGGTTTTAATTTACCTCTGTCATCCATCTTTTACATATTTGGTTGGAATGCCTCCCTAATGCACAGCTCACTGAGACACACATTCAGTACCCACTTACAATGGACAAATTTAGAGCCATCAACAAACTTAACATGAATGTCTTTGGGATATAGGAGGATATCCACACAGACCATCATACAGATAACAATAAGGCATGGGATTTGACTCCAGCATTTCAGATACCTAAGACAGTGGCACAGACTACTATGCCACCCTTGAAATGAGACCTTTACCTTTATTAGGTGCATTCACATAAAAAGTGACAAGCACCTAAATGCTAGAGCAGGCAGCGTGGTGTAGTGGTTAAGGCTTTGGACAATCTCTGATGTTGTGCATTCAAATTCCCTTACTGACACTGTGCGACCACATGCAAGTCACTTGACCTGCCTGTGCTTCAATTGGAAATGCAAAAAAAATGTAACCAATTGTATCATAAACGTTGTAAGTCGCCTTGGATAAACACAACAACCAAATAAATGTAAATGGAGTCACGAGGTAGTAGCCCAAACACTATGTCACCCTTAAAATAAGACCTTTACTTTTATTAGGTGTGGTCGCAAATAGAGCAAAAAGCTCCTAAGGCAATAGCCATGTATATCTGTCTGTCTGCCCGCCTCTCTGCATGAAACAACCTGGCTGTCAGTGGACAGATTTTGTTGAAATTTAACAGACTTAACATTCAAGACATTTGTTTTATGAGATATCTCAAATTCAATATACAATATTCTAGTTTATTAATTTATTTAATCATCTCCATACAAGGTAGGCACTTTCCCATTTACCAGAATGCTGGGGTAAGTCTCAGCATATACCAGGGAGATTCAATTACAAATTAAAGTTGGGCCAGATTTTCAAACCAAGAAATATAACTGGGCCAGACATTTTCAGTGGCCAGTAAGCAGCAGGTAATGACAAATTTTAAGCCATCACAAATGAATGTATTGAAAAACAAGTAATGTTTATTAATTGTTTCCCTTTTAAATTTAGTCACATCTGACACAGACACAGACACATCAAAAAGTGCAAAGTGCATTAAAAAACAAAACAAAAACTATAACTGAACATAATCTGAGGTAGTAGCAATACTTGTTTTCCACTTTTGAAATACAGAAATAAACATTTTGGTCATATTTGTCCTATGCACATCTCAAAGTGCATAAAAACAAAACAGCGCACAGTATTAGCAATAACATTTGTTTCCCTTTTGAATTAAAATAGACATTTTGCACACGTCTGACCCATGCACATCTGAAAAGTGCGTAAAATCAAAAAATGTGTACAATATTCGCAATTACATTTGTTTACCTTTTGAAATGAAATAAATATTTTAGTCATATAACAAGAATATTTTTTTTTATATTTACAAGGGCGCAAACTCGTGTTTGTTTTATTGTGAGGCAGCAGCAATACGATTGCACCACTGCACATATAAGCATATCACAAAGTGCATTTAACAGAATAAAAAAGAACTCTCAGCGGTATCAAACCTATCAGCGCACAAACTCATAACAAACGATAACAGTTACTAACGCATATGAATACAACATCTACGGCACACTGAGGGAACATAGGTTTGTTTTAAATCACCACATGTGTGTTGATATTGTGACATGTCTCGCTACTGCATGGGATGTTGTCTTGAGTGAAGCACTTTGTGAGGATTCAGGGCATCTCCTTAAGGAGAGCTGAGATACAGGATCAGGGTGAGAGGGGAGCAAAAGGTAAAAGAACAGAAAGAGATTCCCTCGGAGAAGCAGCTCCTTTAACAGGTCGTCACAGTATCATTGACTACTACCATCACTTGTAGCTACACAACAACAACGCTGCATTTACTACTATTATAGAAATTACTGAAGAATTGTGAAATGTATTTTTCTCTGCGTTTCTAGTGGAACCATGAGCTGAGCCATTTGGAGGTTGTGTCCGGTTTACGTGTGGCCTGCAGGCATCATTTTGAATAGGTCGGGTATATATTAACAGTTTAATTCTGCCTCAGCCCCATCCAGTGCTCATCTATGCGGCTGTGTAATGTCTTGCATGAACCTCAGTCACGACTGTTCGCTTCTCCTAAATTGAAATTAAAGTTGGTAACATGATGTTCATGTCCATAAAAGTAAAAAATAAAAACAACCTAACTTATGTAGAAACTAGCAACGATACCTCTCAAAGACATGTAACAAAATAAGTTAAAAATATTTGCTATCCCTTGCCCTATGTGTACCTTCAGCGCCTTTCCTCTGTACTTGTGTGTGTCAGCAAGTCTCTTCACCAGCACTCTCTTACTCAAGTATGTTCCTGTAACGCCTGCTTCTCAAACTCTGACATTATTTTTGAGGCACCCTCTTGCTTTTTATATTTCCCGTATTTAAAAACCAATCTCTCAGCATGCTTCCTGTGCTGTTTCTCCTCCTTGAGTGTCAAACATTCACACTTCTCTTTTGATCAAGTCACCAAAGCCAAACTGACCAATTACAGTACATCCCGAAGCCAAACTGAACAATCAGACTGCTCTAAGAGACAGTACACACACACAGACATGTTTTATTATTTAGTAGATGTATGAAAGATGGTTCAGTGATTGTTTATGTTACCGTGACTAAATGCGCAATCAGTATTTCGTATAACACTAAAAACAACTTCACAGTTTCGTTATCTACAGATTATAATGATTCAGTTCTTCTCTGACACTGCATTTTGTCAGTAAATTGCCACAGTGATCCACGGTCTAACATGTTTTAATCCTGCCAACACTTTTTGTGTGAGACGTAAACACAGATTTTAAAATACCATTGAATTCTTCTTTGAAAACATTTAGGTTTAATACATTTGAACTACAATTTGCCACAGATCCTCTACATTCAACAGCTAGCAACAGCACAGGAATCTTTCCATCAGTGGGGTTGGAATCCACTGTCTATGAAAGCAGTTTTGGCCACATGACATTGCAGAATTATATTAAACACCTATTTTATGCACACTACTATGCATGTAATTACATTCTATTGTTATTTGTATGACACACTGTTCAATAAACAAAACTGTGATAACTCTTTGATGAAATGATTAGAAAACTGAAAAATGCTCCAACCTTCAAACTAGCTACCCAAGTCTACAAATGCACCTATATGTCAGGCTGTGCATACATTTTCGTACTTTTTAAAGCAATATTATATACAATACTAGAGGGCTTTGTCCCCTGCTCGCTTCGCTTGCCAACCCCCGTTTTTGGTTTTCCGGATACACACTTTTAAGATTTTTTTTTCTTTGAATTGTTGCTTTTTCATTAGTTTCACTTTTATTTCAGAACTTCTGTAAAAACAATATTTGGAATCTTTCGAGTCCTAATATGCTGAATCTTTTAAATGAGGTCAGTGAGACGTGTTTAATGACTTTGTATCATAATTCAAGGTAGCTTTCTCTGTTTAGAATTTCAGCACAGACAAAACGATCCACATCATCAGCAGTTAATATTTTTTTTTGCAAAGTAATCAATAAATGCATGGGAGGTAAACCCTGTTTTTGAAATTCTCTGACTTAAACTTCAAAGCCTTACAATATTTACATACTTCTGATATATCACCTATGTCCATATATTCGATCTCTGTTCACCTTTTCGTTATTTCTCCAAGTAATAATTTATTTTTTTGCACTAATGCGATGTTTACTTTCTTTGTTTTGACACTGTTGTTTTTTTCTTCTTTTATATTCTGTATCTTGCTCTTCATGTGTTTTGCACCTACATTTTTTTTGAGTCTTTTGAATTCCAGTTTTCATTATGTCTAACCTGCTCTGCATGCGTTTGGCCCCCTTGTTTTTTAACCTCTTTATGATGTTTTACTTTGTTTTCTACTCTGTCTTTTATTTCTGACCTCGCTTTGTCCTGCTTTTTTTCAATGACACCTGGTTTGTGGTGAATTTTTTTCCCTTTTTCGAGTAATAATTTTCTTTTGTTTGCGCTACTGCGATCTTTACTTTCTTTTTTTTGATATTTTCTAATTTTCCTGCTTTCATATTCTTTAACTTTCTCCACATGTGTATCGTGCCAACTTTTTTTTGAGCCTTTTGAACTCCACTGCTTTCATAATCTCTAACCTGCTCTGCATGTGTATAGCGCCAACGTTTGTGAACGTCTTTATGAAGTTCTACTTTGTCTTTTACTCTGTTTTTAATTCTGATCCCAATTGGACGTGCTTTTTTTTCAATTCCACTTCTTCCGGGCTGATTACCTTATTTTCTGAATTTGCACTTAAATTATTCTTTTTCTTTTTTGCATTTTTTTTCTCTCCAGCGATTTTGAGTCTCTTTTCTTCACGCTGCTCTTTCTTTTTCACTTAGTCATCGACGTTTCATTTATAACGTATTGTCCTTATACGCTTTATAAGCGCAAGAGCCCGGGATCTGTGTGTGTACAAAGCCTTTACACAACTTGAGTGTTTTTCTGATATTTGATATTGGTTTTAAGTAGGGCGTGTCTTGCAAGAATCTCATGTTCTACGTCCCCGCGAGACGGTCTTGGGTCAATCTCTTGGCACAAAGTCTCATGTTTAAGGTCCCGTGAGACGCTCTGTGGCCAATCTCTTTCGTCTTGCGGGTCTTTTAAGTGTCTTCCGTGATCACGTCTCGTCTCCCTAGTGTTTCTCTCCAGGATTTTTTTTTTTATAATAGAGAGATATATAATTATATATAATATATATTTTTATAGCAATATTATAATAACATTATAACTTTTTATAACAACCCATGTTAGCTGTACCCTGCCATTAGTTTGAGATCACTACTACTTTCTGAAACTCAAAGTCTAAGATGTTAAACCTCCTTGTAATCTTACCTCTGTGTGAACTTAACATTTCTTTTTCAGAGCTTTGCTCTGAACAGGATCCACGCTGGGCCGCCAGTTTTTATACCCGTGGAAACCTGCTGAAATGTGTTGATTCTGAAAGATAATGGCCTTGAGTTGAGCTTTTTCTTCACTTTAAGCCATTTGTTATAAATGATAGTGCAGGATTTTGTTCTTCAAAGTTCAGTAACCTGGAGCTGCATAATAATAAAAAATACATGAACTATGGGATGTTAGCCTGCACTTTGATCTGATTATTGCTGTTTTGCCTAACAGGTTCATATTCAGATTGTATCTGTAACACAAAAAAGCAAAGGGTGGCCCTTTTAGGTCTGCAATTTTTTTTTTCTTTTCACAGAGTCCTGGTCCTTTTTGTATTTGTATCTCAGTTATAGAGATAAGCCTGTCTCAGCTGAAAGCATATCAGTGTCCATGTTGTAACCTTTAAATGCATTTTATCTTGTGGATCATCTACTTGCGTGCAATGAGTGCTGTCTGCATTTATTACCAGCTGCATGTCATGCATTAAAACAATTCACCTTCTCCTAATTAATGCAAAATAATCTCTTTTGTTTAATTTTAGGACACAAAGTGTACAATTTGTTGTTAAAAATGATTATGCATCAAAGAGTTTTGTCTTATCTGAGAACTGCTGACACTAACACAGTCTGGTTTGTATCCTACCACCATCTTATTTTTACAGTGATGTTTGTCTGGTTTGTAAGAAATACCCTTACAGGTCTTTTGTTTTGTCTTGCCCTAAATTTTGCTTGTCATTGTCAGGTTTGTGAGGTCTTACCAGACTCATAGATGCAGCCCTTTGTTTCAGCACTTTCGGAAGCAAAAGCAAGCTGAAATATGTTGTAATATGTGCAGCACCATACAACACAGCTGACTGCTCATGCCAAAATTAACTTGAAAATCAGGGCAAGCTAGTGACGAAACAGACACTTCTGATTAAATTTACGTAAGCATGTCCGTGATCCAAAGTAGTGATTTTCAAGTGCAACCCTGGGGTCCCCCTGTGTGTGCAGGTTTTTCACAATTAATCATTTTTACTTTTACTTATTTATATTTCTTTCTCTTATTTTGCATACATAAAAGCGTACTAGTGTGAGATTTATGTTTTTAAGAAATATTTAGCTTTATGTGCTGAACTCTGTTTTATATTTTTCTTTTTAACATTTTTAGCATAACCAGTCTAATTTCTGAACTGACACAAGAAAATATAGCAACTGGGAAAAAGAGCTTGGTTTAGTTTAATTAAGGTATAAGAACAATTAAAAGATGAAATTAGCTGTATGGAAAACATGCAGCCACAGGCCAAAAAATGACAGAAGACCATACATGAATAAAATAAGGGTTTCAGTGAACTAATCCAAAAAGGAAAAAATCCAAAAAACACCATACAAAATCAAAGTAGGTCAAAAACAGGAAATTCAAATATGTACTGTATAAACACCAGACAGATCTCAAAAAGGTGTATAAACAAAAGAGCACTAGAAAAATAAAACATAAATAATTTAAGAAGGGGAACTCGAGATGGGCTTTTGCAAAGGTTTGGGACTCAGGCAAAATCCCAACCAAATTCTAATTTAGTTTCCATACCTGTCTATCAAGTGACAGCTATAAGTGCTGCATATCAACAGCCATGGAAGGACTAGGGGTCATGACCTAAGTCATTCTAGACAATCACACTGTTACATTGTGACATGGCCTAGTGTCATATTTATAGTATGAGGTGTTCAGGGCAAAAGAGAAAAAGAGACACTGATGTTCTTGGGGTACTTAAGCATTACTCATATCCACTTCAGAGACATAGTCCTTGAGCGTTACAAATTGTGGTCTGCCTGAGTCCATTATCAAGGTTACCATGGGCTCATCTTGCATTCTCTGAGCTTACTCCTAAGTAGGGATGGCTGGATGCTATTGAAGGCACTCACAGTCCTGCCAGCTTTGTCCAGATGGTAATAGGACTTGTGGAGAAGATAGATAATTGCATCTTACACTCCAGTCTTTATTCAAAAGGCAAACTGCAGTGATCCCAAGTGGTGTTTCACAAGATGACTCATATAGTTCAGGACCTGCCTCTTAAAGGTCTTCATAATGTGACACGTAAGAGCCACTGTTAAGTAGTCATTTGGTGAAAAGACACCTGCCTTCTCTGGAAGTGGAATAGTACAGGATATTTTCCACAGCAGCGGCACTTTTTGGAGCCTCAGTGACAGACTGAGCAGGTAACAGAGGATACCACAAAGTTGGCCAGCACAGACCTTACAAATTTGAGGACTGACTCCATCTGATCCTGCAGCTTTCGAGCTTTCAGTTGTCACCTTACTTGGTCATCAATTATGGAAACCCCATTCTGGTGGTCAGAAGTGGACTCATTACTGCCCATACTAGTTGAAATGTAAAAGCTGTTTATGCAGTTGAGATGGTGTGGGGAGAATTGGTCATTGGGAGAAGGTGTTACTTTGTTGATAATGTCACTCTACATTTTAATCTCTTGATGTTTCTAGGAATGCTTTTCTGTTGTAGTGTGTTACTTGGGTATATTTTGCTACTATTCCATTAGTCTCTATAAAACTACAAAAACAAAAAAAGTTCACAGAGGAAAGTTTTTTTCAAGCGCTGATAACAAGACCATTTGTTTTGGTTTAATGCATTATTCGTCTATATTTTATATTCATTGATTTATATTCTCCTTTAAAAAGGAATGTAATAAATTGTGTTAATCTACAGTTTAAGTTTTTTCTTTCAGAATTTGTAATTTATGGTTTCTCTAACTGCTGCTTTCTCAGCTTGAATTTCTGTATAACACACCCCTTCACATTTTTGGACATAAACAAATGCTGCCATCATTGGAGCTGACTTTACACTGACAGCCGTTTTCTAAACATCCATCAAAGGTTTTTAGAACAGCTCAGATGTCTATTGAGACTTGCCTTCGAGCCTGCATGATGGATCACCTGTGTTGTAGCTATGCCTTGCCACTCTGAGATCCCCATTTGAATTGATGTGATATACTGATTCTCCCAATCAGAATAATGTGTCAGTGCATGGATATGTTATACTAATAGGGTTATTCTAGCAGTTTGTTTTCATAAGTGCTTGACAGATACATCCCTAGTGGGCCTAATTTACCAGTCTCCTTGGCCTCACTTTACTGTCCATAGCCAGGCCAGGTGCACGCAGAGTGGACTTGAAGTTTTTATTCAAAGAGGGTGTATCATTTAATATTTTGGTTGCTACAGAAATATGTTTGGATCTTTCCATAGAAATTAATTTTTCTTTTTTTTTTAAATTTATCTGTAGGTGACAGAGATTTCTTTTTGAACTGGAAAAGCAGGGGGAGGGGACAGCAGGAGGGTAGTTAGGTACATAAAATAAATGAAGATCTAGTGTTGTTATCAGAGAAATAAAAACAAGACTCAAAAGTCTTACTTAAATACATTTTTTACTCAAAAGCCTTATTACATTGAACAAAGTTCAGATGGTCTGCTGTAGTCCAAATCTCTTTTACGAAAATGGCTTCTATGATGTCACACACAATGTACTGCACACCAAGAAAAGACACTGAGTTGTACTAATGGCCAACTCAGATACAAAAGTCATCACCTCATCAACACAAATTCTAAACAAAAGCTGTGAAATAGAAAATTCTTTCTTAGAAATTAAAAAATCTTAGTACAGCTCACAAAAAATCAAATTAAGCATAACCGGTGCCTTACAGTTGTGGACTTTCCTTAGAAGTCATTGACATCTATTTACCTGTTATGGTAGAGTCACTTTGACTCAGCACAACATGCACACATTGGTTATGTTTTAAGTATACTGCCCCACACTGTTTATAGTGTGGTGGTTAACGATGCTGACACATATTAAGTATGTTACTTAATATGAAAAGCAATGCTTAGTACAGCTGGCACAAAACTTCTGGACCCTGGGTGCTATGACCAGGAGTCCAATAGTATGTAAGCAGCAAAAGCACTTACAAAAATGCCCACTAGAATGCTCGCCCTGGCTAAGATATAACACTGGGTTTGATTTGCTTTGACTGCCTGTATACAGTTTAGATGTTTTCTCTGCTTGTTTCTTTCTTCTATTGGTAGTTGACGTACCCCTCATAACCCACACTTATGCTAGTTAGCTCGATTTATGCCTCTAAATTGGATCTGTTTCACTATATATGGATGTGTAAGTGAGCGTATGCTCTGATGGACTGGTATCTCATCTAGGCTTGGTTCCTGCCTTACACCAGGATAGGAACAGCCTCCAGGCAAATAAAATACTGTATCAGAACAAGTACGATTTGTAAAATTAATTCATATATACAGTATATTGATTGAAAAATTATGAAAGAAATGTTAGAACAAAATACAAATCTGACAAACTAGATTCTAAAAGAAATGAACAAAGAAACTTGCATTAAATATCTAATGTTATGTTTCATTATTGGAATTATCTTTTCAGCTTTAAGATTTTTATGCTTAAAAAAATAATCCTTATTTTCTAATGCAAATCTTTACTAAGTAAAGAAAAATAACATTATGAAAATATGAAACATACAGTATATAACCAGTACCAAAATCACAGTATTTTATTAATTTCCAGAGAAAACTTTACTGGTACCTCATCCAATGTTGGTTTCAATCTTAGATTCAGTGCTGCTAGGATAGGCACTGGTACATGAAGCTTAAAAGTGTAGGAAAACTTTAGTATATGCTGTATTTAGATGTATATTTGTTCATACTGTAAAATGTCAAAAGGTACTTTTTTGTAGTGTGGATGAACAATTATTTATTAGATAATAAACAAATTATATTCAGTTATAACAAGACTGATATTTGAATTACATTTCCTTTTACATTTAGTAGCATATACAGTACAGGCCAAAAGTTTGGACACACCTCCTCATTCAATATGTTTTCTTTATTTTCATGACTGAAGGCATCAAAACTATGAATGAACACATGTGGAGTTATGTACTTAACTAAAAAAGGTGAAATAACTGAAAACATGTTTTATATTCTAGTTTCTTCAAAATAGCCACCCTTTGCTCTGATTACTGCTTTGCACACTCTTGGCATTCTCTCGATGAGCTTCAACAGGTAGTCACCTGAAATGGTTTTCACTTCACAGGTGTGTCTTATCAGGGTTATTTAGTGGAATTTCTTGCTTTATCAATGGGGTTGGGACCAGCAGTTGTGTTGTGCAGAAGTCAGGTTAGCTGGACGATCATTTATTTTTCAACAGGACAATGACCCCAAACACACCTCCAGGCTGTGTAAGGGCTATTTGACCAAGAAGGAGAGTGATGGAGTGCTGTAAATGGTCATGAAAATAAAGAAAACACATTGAATGAGGAGGCGTGTCCAAACTTTTGGCCTGTACTGTATGTTCTTCTGTGACAACAGGTAAAGTTATACTCAGTCCTGACTGGAACTCAGACTAAACATTATCCTATCAATAAATTATATTTATATTTTCGAGTTAGTATTAGCCATAAATTGATATTCTTCTTCAAAACTTGCTTTATTAAATGTACAGTAAGTAAAAATTAGCAGGTTAAAATACATGTCATCCTTCCATTTAGCAAAACTGTGTAATCTAATTTGTGATTCTTGACAAAGGTTAACTTTTAATGTGATGCCAAGCTATGGCATGGTGCACTCACATACACACCCACAATCACTAAAACTCATTTCTGGTATGCCAATGGACAACCAAAGTAACTGGGGGGGAAACCACATGTGAGATGAAGATGCAAACTCCACAAGGAGAATAGCCTGGCTGTGATTCAGGACCTCGTTTCTTTGGTGCTGTGCCGCATCAGTAGGACCACTACAACACCATGTCACCCCTGGGTCTAATAAACATTTAGTTTAAAAATCACATTTTATTATTGCCAAGCTGCTTTTTTTATTTCTTATTTTTTAATGTGCAATTGCCCCTTCCTGGGTATGATGTTAACCTGCATCCAGCCCTGCAAGCAGGTCCTCCAACTTGCAAGGGACAAATTTGGGGATTGGTGGCAGGATTGGCACTCCAGCCACTGTAAAAAGTTCTATTCCATTCAAACTAGTGTGGTGCTGAGGTGTCTCCCATTGCACGGCTGCTCTCGGGTCCCAGTTTGGGATTCTGAGGTGGGTGCGGCAATACAAACCTCATCTGGTTGCAAGTCAGGAGTCAACCCTGACACAACACTTTTTCTTGATCACAAAATACACACAACCATTCTGCGAGTTAACCTTGTCCCCTAACACAAATGGACACATGCATCCATAGCACAAAATTGGACTGCCATCCTAACTTAGTGAGACTTTTCCTTGGGAATCTTTCTTCATGCATCCCCTTTCTTCATGAGCTGGTAAGGCTAACTGGCGATTCTAAATTGGCTGTGAGTGAGTGAGTGAGTGAGCGAACCCTATGGTGAACTGTTGTGCTATTTAGCAACTGGTGTCTGCCTGCAGTTCAGTGCCCTCTCTAACAATCTGAGGTTAAGAATGGCTTCAATATGAAAAAAAAAACCTTTGGAAAACCTTTTTAGGGCTTTGCAGCTCACCGACATGTCGAATGTGCCAGCTACTTTAATAAAACATAACACTCTCAAATTACTTTAACCCTATTTAGAGTCGTCGGGAGCCTGTGTCCTACCTGGGGAAAGAAGTAAGAACAACGTAAGATGCAGTCCTGGACACGGTGCCAGTCCATCGTAGGCACACTCGTATTATCATTACCACCCCTTATAATCGCCAATCTATCCTTTAGATAAACAAGTAGAATACCTTCTGCACCGAACGTGACACGGATGCGCGCGGAGTCTGTAAATCGGTTGGGTGATTCATTCCGCTACCCAATTGAAATAAAATACAGCGAAAGTGCAGCTTTAGACGTCCCAATTAATATGCTTTACAATCGAAATGACCGATTAATACGTCGATCATTTTATAATTTAAATCATCAGAAGAAAGTCATGCCCAAAATGCTGCGCCCAAGCACTCGTCTGCCAGCCTTGGCGCGAACCGGAAGCTTGGGCGGGAATGTCTTGAACAAGCTGACTCCGCCCTTCGAGCTGTCACCTTCGAGTGACTATAAAAGTCCCGCGTGCAGTAACTCACATGATACTGAAGTCGACTATACAGCCAAGTAGTCAAGTGCTAGCTTTGTAGAGACCTACAGTATACAAATAGGTGCGTGTTTAATCAAACAGACTTTTTTTTTGTACTGTAAAGATTAACGTTATGTTTTTACATATTGCCACTGCATACTTGCAAGTATTTGAATATAAGTACTAGAAGGGAAGAGGCAGCGGCTTAGGCTTTCTCGGGTTTTCGTTAGTAATGTGCAGCCACGTTATTTGTAATTGGGAATGTTGTTCAGAATTAGGTATACATCAGGCTGCTGCCAGTCCCCTTTCAGCTTTAGTATTCAGGTGGCAGTGGCAGCTGGTAGTGAGTTGACGCCAGTACGTAAAATACTTAGATTCTGCTGATACTGGTTCAAAGAAGGTCAAATAATGTGATTGCCAATTTCCTTTTAACATTAGGATTATTTTACTGCTAAAACGCACTGCCTGTGTACATTGAGGGCAGTGGCTGAAACGATCGGGGATTAAATAATTGATAGAATAGCAATTAAAAATGAATGGCGTGTATCTACGTTTGTATGTATGTATGTATGAATTACACGTTTGATCCTTTCTTTACAAAGTTCTTTTGCTGTGCGTCATTTGTAGGGCCACCTAAAAGCATCGCAAATACGTTTGACACACAGCAGATACTTTTTACTCCACAGGTTCAATATTGTCACATGAACAGCTTACAGTGAAGTTTTTGCTTGCATGCACTAATAAATAAACATGCAACATGTCGCCACTCTTCAGTGCCATGATCAGTGAGTATAAATATTTTACCTTGAAACCTGTTTGCCAATCATACATTTTTCATTGACAAACAGAAGAAAAAAAATTCTTTTTCTCATTTATTATAAAATAGACATTAATTTCCTCGGTGCCACATATATAAATATTGCCATTGTTATATTAACACTAAAAGCTTATATATGAAAACAATGTTCCCATACGTACTCTTTTAAGGGTTATTTTAACACTATGGCGCTTTTGTTATGTATGACTTGCACTACTGTATATTAGGCAAAAATACTCAATTGTGTTCTCCTCCCTCACCAGTTTGGAAGTGTTTCAAAAAGTGCCCATTGGTCATTTTCCGGCAGTACTTTCAATTACGATGAAATCATACTGTAACTCTTATTTTCCCTTATATTTGATATTTTGAATTTATGTATAATGGAAGTAAGTAGATTAACAGTCTACCATATCTTATACTACCTTGCAAAAAAAATCAAAGCTTTCTGGTTTACATGGGTTGCTTAAAGTTAGTCAGAGTGGCCATCAAAGTGTAGTTTTTTAAAACTATATTAGGCGTTAGAGCTTGTTATAGCCTGCAACTACAAAAACACAGAAGAATTAGTGAGAATTAGCTATCTTATACCTGATTACACCTTTAATTATTCTTTGAGGTGGAGCAGCCAGAGGCATACAAGGAATGACAGAAAGTTACCTTGATTGCATAGACAGTAGTGCTGTTTTTTCCAACTGCCAAAATACTCAATAGTTCAGTTTCCTTTAGATTTGCATTACAGTATGCCAGTTTTACTCAGGTTTCACGTTCAACAGCTGGGGGACAATTAGCTGCATATAAAGCATTTTCCAATGCAGAATTGTAAAAAATTATTCTCTCTTTCAATGGCAAATAGTAATGACCTTGGGTTGTAGTTTCTTAAAGCCTTTGCCATAAAAACTGCCACCTATTGAGACATCATTTGCATTTCTCTGAGTTTTATGTCAATTTTTTTTTCTATTGAAAAGTTGCAATATTATATCAAGCTTCAATGTAAACGGTGTCCTGTGATTGGACTACAAGCTATAAAAGGTTCAGATTTCTACATTTCACTTTATTTTGTTTTTCATTTCTTATTGTGAGACTGATTATCAGCTTGATTGCCACTACCAGTAACGGAAAAGTATAATGCAAAATGTCCAAAGAGCTACAACCACACCAGCTTCCAGAGAGCCTAGAGGAGGGGATAGCCAGTGAGGTGCAATCTTTTCTAAGTATGGAAAACTTAGATCAGCCAATGGCAAGTGGGGTGCAGTCACTACAAATTATGGAGGCTCTTGACCTGGCAATGGCCAATGCAAGTAACCCTTTACCATTCATCGAGGGCCTGGAAATGGATAATATGCTGTTGCCTCCACACATGGCAGGAGGGCCAGATCAGGAAACAGCCATGGTGCTGCCGTCACTGCCTTCATGTAGTAGGGTAACACCCTTTGAGCCAAGAACCTACAGAAAAAGGAGTGGCGAGTCCGAACTCTCACCAACACGAGAAGGAACTCGTCAGGCACAGGTAATGTGGGTATCCTGTGAAAGAGTATGCCCCTCCTGAACTGCTCTGTAATAGCAGGAGGCCATTAGGAATCATCATTCTGGAAGCATTATACTGCCCCTAAGTAAAATGTATGCCAGTCTCCTTGTGCAGGTGGAGGCATAATTTAGAATGATATAATTTTTGTAATTTCCCAGCTCTCCGTACTCACTTCTTTCGCATCCACTCTCAGCTATTCTAACAGTAAAAGCAATCCTTTGTTCCGGTGTCTGAGTGTTCATCTTAATTATTGGACATTGTCAATATTCTATTTTCTTACAGTGTATGTTTAGGAAAAATGGATCTTTGCTGCATTAATTCAAAAATTAATGTGTGACAGTGACTTTTATAGTAAGTATAGGTGTTGCGAGCACTTGAGTATCAGTTAATAAACCTCTGGTTATTATTTAATGTCTAGAATTTGAATTACTTTATTGTAAACTTACACGTTTGGCATATAAATTTAAAACTGTTAATACTGTAATGCAATATATTATTTCCTTTATACAATTTGGGTAGACAAAATGTTTCTGTCTTAAAGGTTTTAACCTTAATAAAATGACATTTTCACCTTTACCAGTCACACGAGTTTTCTGGATCTCTGGCCACTTCATGTAAATCTGCTTTGACCCTTTTTAGGCAGTGTCAGGTATGACTATCCCTCAGCTAGCACACTGGACTTATAAGTCATATTTCTCTTCAGAACCCTGATGCTTATCCAGATATAAGGCTTTAAAACTGAACAACCCAGGATTCCTTTCTTTGATGATAAAACTGTATAATCCACTGCAACAAGTAAAATCTCCTGATGTGAGCCAACTTCCCATTCTAAATTCTTGCAGTGAAGCCTCTGGCAAACAATCTTTATCTGGAATACCTTTGTTTGAAAATGTTTTGAGAATGACCAACCTCCCCCTTTTACCATTTGAAAATAGTTCTTCCTTTAGTTTCTGAAAATAAAGCATTTTGTGAAACATAAAATTCTTAAACTCACTTAAATCCAATTCATGATGATGATAGGCCTGAGCTTATATTGTAGCATTTGGTGTAAGGCAGGAATCAGCCTTAGATGGGGTGCCAGTCCATAGGAGGTATGACTGTTTCACACACCCATAGAGCCAATTTAGATTTGCCAATCTAATTTGCAAATCTTTGGGCATAATAAAGCATTTTGTGAAACATAATGTTCTTAAACCCACTTAAATCCAATTTATGGTGATGACAGGCCAGAGCCAATACTTGTAGTATTTGGTGTAAGACAGAAATCAGCCTTAGATGGGGTGCTAGTCCATAGGAGGCATGACTCTTTCATACACCCATATAGCCAATTTACAGTTGCCAGTTAATCTAATTTGCACATCTTTGGCTATGAGGGAAGGAAGGCCATACATGCAAAGGGATAATGTACAAATTCCACATAGACAACTGGGTGTGGGAAGTGAATCCAAGAAGCTGCATTAATGAGACAGCATGCTATCCTCTGTATCCTCAATGTTCCCATCTATTAATTTGTTTAGTGGTGAGTTTAAAATAGTATTCACTGTGAAAGTTCCTATATTTGATTGTGAGTTTAAAATAGTGTTCACTGTGAAAGTTCCTATATTTGAAGATAATTTAATAACTTAGATTGTTCATTCAATGGATCATAGATTTTGATTGCAATTTTGTAGACACACTGTGGCTTATTAGTAGAGATACTGCCGTAAGTCCTGGCTCGGTCATTATCAGTCTCGAGGTAATTTTATTTCCTTGGCTCTTTGTGGATTTTCCTCAGTTTCCCTGCTGTGTGTAAATATGTGTTGGGTTGCTTAGCAGTAGAACTATAAAGTAGCCTTGTATGACTTAGAATGGGTACACTGGACTACTGTTCATGGTTGGTTTCTGTTTTGTGTACTGGGCTAAGTTGGCTTAGGAAAAAAAACTTTTTTAGTTCTCCAGTTATCGTGCACTCATGAAAATTCAGAGAGGGTAGTTGCTTACCATTTTTAATTGTAGTTATTTCTTTAAATTTGATTTTCTCACTTAATTATTGTATATTTTGATTTCTTTTGCAGTGTTCATTGTTTTTGCTCTTCCTAGATTTTTTCAAGGTGTGTTATTTTTACTTGCATGCAGTTTCTTTATAATGCAAAGGGATTTCAGTTGCTGTCTTGTTGAACCAGTGCTCTGGGTTTGAATTACCCACCCGGTGACTGTCTTTGTGGAGTCTGCACATTCCTCCTATGTCTTTGTGGGTTTTTCTGTAGATAATTTGATTTTCCTGTTATATTCCACACACATTAGGATAATTTGTGATGCTAAATTAACATTGAGATTTTTGTGTCACATCTTTCAGAGATTTCAGGATAATTTTCAATTTAACATTGTCCATGTGTGGTTGTGAGTGTGAGTGTTCCCTGCAAAGGATTCTGTTCTGCTCCTTGCTGTCAGTATAAGCCTTGGACTCCTGTGATCCTGAATTAGACTAAGTGGGTCAGAGAATATAATTTTATTAAGGAAGAGGGAATTAATTGCAACATGTGTTGGAATAAACAATTAATTAGCACCCAAAAGTGACAGTAAATGCAATATAGATCAAAATATAAAGGTGTTAATACTACGAAGGTGATCAGTCTGACAGCTGCATTCAAGTTTTACAGTAGTATCAATGGTTTAGAACAATAAGCCTTATTAAAATGTTAGACAATTATTATATTACACTGTGAAGAAATTGGTGCCCATTGGACTGCATATTCACACCATTCAACTGATAAAATGTGTGTAAAGTTACAAATTAATAGTATACTGAGGAAATAAACAGAAAATCATCAAGCAAATTTGAAAGACTATTGTTATCATGCCTCAGTAAATGTCAGATATTTCTCACCAGGCAGATTCTTTGCAGTGTAAGAATGGAAGAAAAATGATTTATGTAAATAAAAATTTCACAACACAGATTTCCATATTTTATTTTCTCATTTTATGAATGTCCTCTCATCTTATGCAATTCTCAAGTCTCGATTAAACATGGATAATTTGTTTTGCCATATACTCTTAAACAATTTTTTAAGAACAATATACAGCACATTTTTTATGAATTTTTGGAAGGTTCAGTATGGCACTTTTCTTAATAGAGTAATATGGCCACTTCTGAATATGTAGGTTAAGCATTGGTACAGTATGTGTAAATGCTGTAAAGACAAGAGCAATAGTGAACAGCAGGTAAGTTATTTTAAAGTTTTAAATCTTGAGATTGCTAAGCAGCATTTACAGTATTACTCCCATTGTAATTCTTCCAGGTTCAGCACATGCTCCTAATCTACTCAACCACCTCCTCCTCCTCCTTATTTTAGCTAGCTGTTCTCTGTTATAATTAAAAAATGTGTTTCTAATTAAAAATGGAAAACAAAGATCTGAGACATGTTGCTTTTGGAAAACACAGTAGCCACTGAATGCTCTTACATGTCATGAGGAACATTTTTAATTTTAGTCACTGTGCTGATAAATAACATTTATGAAAGCTTACTTGTGGGCTTTCTGTCACTGTTATATGTAATCATTGTGCTCACTGCTTAAAGAAGTGTAATGAAACTGAAAGGGTTATTCATGCTTACATCTGTTGCTCTGGTGCCTATCAGTTCATCTCAACAGTCCATTAATGATGGTATTTATATTTACATTTTCAAGGTTGTTGGACCACCACCTGCAGGAGCATTTCGAGAGAGACCATCAAAGCCTACGGTTTTTCGAAAATTTTATGAACGTGGGGATTTTCCCATTGCCCTGGAGCATGATACCAAAGGGAACAAAATTGCCTGGAAGGTAAGTTTTACTTTCCCCACCTTGTTTAATTAAAAGAAAATATAAAAATTACTGACAAACACCATAGTCTTTTATTTTTTAATAATACTGTAAACATCTGTATATTAGTTTTTCTTGTGAATGAATATGAATAATTAAGATCTGAAAGATAAAGTTCTGTTTGATGTATTTGAGACTGCAGATGTATTATTATCTCATATGAATCTTTGAAATTATTCATGTAAAAACAATGAAATGTGCTTTTCTGCAGTTTTTTTGATGGTGAAGCTAAATTTTAAAACCAGTGCTTTGTTCCTTTTTGTATTTGAGTACCTTAATAAAGGCTTTTTCCATTTTCCTTCCACTTTAATATCAACAAACAGTTGATATACCCATTGTGTTTTTTGGTTCCTTAGCACTAAATCCAATTAAATCCAGTGAAAGATCTTATATGGAACATCAATGTTAACCCAATTTATTTCAGATGGATACAGGTCTGATCAATTAATCTGATCAAGCACTTTAGGAAGTGGAAAATGTAAGTGCTCCCCTGAGACACATATCTAAATCCTGAAATGATTAAATTACAAATCAACCACAGGCTGGACACAGAGTCCTAAAACCTCTGCATATTTCATTTTTGTGTGCATCAAGACAATGTAAATATAAATGTGTATATTGTAGTTTTGTGTTTACTATAGACAGATCCTAGCTTTAGGCATTTTTTGGAAGTATTTCCGCTATTTCTGACAAGATACTAATTCAAGGAGTAGACTGGTGCTCTCAAATATTTGTAGCTAAGAAGGTTCAGGAAGAGGTCAGTCGCTCTATCAATCAGTTAAGCCTAGATATTAAACCTAGGTGAAATTTTCTCATTTTATTATTCAGAATTCCCCTTTCCAAGCACTTCTCCATTCAGGCTGCTCTATTTCCTTTCTCAAAAGAGGTTTCAATCAGATAAACACATCTTGTATTAAGCTATCTATTTAATAATTCTGACCAAATGAACTATTGAAATGCTAATTAAATGGATAAACTTTTTTAATCCTGCCTGCCTTTATACAGTATTTTGTCAATCAAACATTTAATTAAACATACCTAGCAGTCTACTTTCTCAGTTGGAAAGTTCTTTCACAAATCTGAAATTAAACCTGTCCATTTAATGCTAGAGCCAACAGTGCATTGATAAAGTATAAATATCACAAATTTTGCAGATAAGTAATACATTATCCATGATGATCACTTTTCATATTTTTATTATTTGCCCTTTGTTACATTATTTGGTTATACTGCAATTGTTTGTATTTATTGACATGATGTATTGCTTTGTTTACATTTTTGATGGAGTGTAAAAATCTCAATGGATTAATAAATTGTCTAAATTTAACATGTGAACTTACCATCTAACTTTAAAATATATATGCTGTCTATATTTGTGTTTATATTTTTAGCTGTACTGAATTTTCAGTCACCATTAAGTTTGTTAATGCTTCTTGCTTCGGCTGCCTTCCTATTCACGTCACTTTTTCATTTAACCCCTGTAATGAATTATATACCCAGATGTCACTGCAAATTTAGATAGCTAATACTCCAGATAGGTATTCTGTTACAGCATACTGTATACTTAAAGCCCATTTGTGGTTTAGGATTCTGCTTTGCTCCTTTTGTCATACGTATTATAGGGACCTTAAATGGTATGAGTAGAAAAACCTGGTTTAATCTGTAAGGATCACATCCTACACTCCCCCCAACCATGACTTTTGAGCAGCAGTTTTTTTGCCTTGCCTCTCCCATATCTCTTTCTCTCTCTGTCTTCATTGAAGGTTAATTGGTTCTGAAATGATTCGATTAATTCTGGACACTAATGCTGTTATCATACATTTGCTGTAGAAATGAAAAAGGCAAAGAAAAAAGAAATCCAATTTAATGTGTTTAAAAAAAGAAAACATAGCTCTGGTCTCTCCATGCATGGCATTTTCTTAAATTATTGTGAGCTATCATTACCCTGAAAGCCTTTTTGCCCAAAGGTACAGATCCTTAATGCTTCCTTTACAATAAAAATCAGAAGGTCAAAATATTAAATTCTTTTTAAGAGCTTAAAGAGTTGCAAGGATTAATGTAGTTATTGGATAAAAATGGCAAATGTGCATATGTGTGTATATAATATATACAGTGTATATATATATATATAAAAAAAACACTGTAATATACATGTATAGAGTGATAGAGAAGGAGGTACATTTCATGGCATTAAAGTATCTAAAAAAATGGCAATTTTTGCATGCATTGTTGCAAAAATTGATATATATAGTATAGACATTCACTGGAAATTCAAAATCCATTAAGATGTTAGATCTTTTTATTACACCCAAGGTCATATGGAACTTTGGGGGAATCAATCAAACTGTCAAATATCTGAATGCACTATTGATTCATAGGTCACAATAACACTCAAATCTTTTAGGAGAATGTTACAAAAAGATAATAGGTGGCTATCCATAGTGTTCTACATTAGTAAGATGAGTCTTAAATAGGTTGCTAGGTGTTATAATATGAAAATCATCTCACCACTTCTGGAACTGGGGTAACTTATATGCACAATTGAGTATACCATTGTAACTGTATGTAGTGCAAGGGCAGAGAATGTTCACATTATTGCATCATGGGTTTTGAGACAACATAATTATTCATTACTAATTAAGAAACAATGTACAAATATTACAAAGAACTGTCCAAAGTATGTTCATGATACTGAAAAATAAAATATCGGTCAAAAGTTGTTGTCTACAATGAAGAACACTACACAGTTTTTATACATTTTTACCATGTACCTTGCTCCTATACAAGAGTCAAAAAAGCATGTATAGTTTAAACGTTAACCTCTTTCTAATTTCATACAAATGGTTTTGATTTAGCCAATTTTTATCTGTAATATTAGAAAAGAGCGCTTTATTGATAAGCTGTTCATTTAAGTTTATGTTAGTGAAACTCACTTGCAAGGTCATGTAGTATATGATGCTGGCTTTACTTGTCTGTTTATTGTAGACAGCAATTACATTGCTTTATATTGCATAAAATCATATATAATGGAACTGCACATGACAGAAAAGAAGTTTGTGTAGTCCAAATAACACTTCTGCTATTGATAACACAGGAACAGGAACATTTCTTTTCGTCAAAAAGATTATTCTTCCCTGGATAAAAATTTTATTTATGATACAGTAGCTAGTTCATTGTAAAGTAGGGTTAAGTGAAGTAGCCAGGATATACATGTCTCTCTATTACGTATATAAAAAAATCCTGGGACGAGACGTGACTTTTTCTCTGAACCATTTCTGGTTAATGGCCTATTCAAATGGTCCTCTCACCTCTCATTCGTGTGAATGCTTTTGTCAGACAATGTTCCTGCACTCTCAACTTTTAAAAATTTTTACGTTTTCCTCACTAAGTTCCCAATAAAAGAAGACTTACCGGTATGTAAATCTTAATGAAGAATTTCATCCCGAAGGTTTATCAACAGAAAAAATAAGTACACGTGCAATCCTAGAAAATTGTCGATCGGTTACACAGCAGATTGGTTAAATGTGTATAAGTAGACTTTGCTGAAACAGTTGGTGGTGATGGTGCAGAAGATGAAAACATCAACTTACAATATCCAATAGATTATATGCAACCGTTAACACTGTCCGGTCTTCCACTGGCTGAATTACTTTTGAAAGAAAAGGATGTATCGTAATGTTATTGCGTAATTTATGTATGAGTGATGGGCTATGCAATAGGACAAGATTAGTTATATTCAAAATTGGTCGAACAATTCTGACATGTAAAATTTTAACGGACGACAAGAAAGGTAGTGTAGTATATCTTCCGCTGATAACATTACACCCCAAAGGAGATCTTGATATTCCAATTCATATTAAAACGTTAACAGTTTCCCCATTAGAATAGCTTTGCTGTGACAATTAACAAATCACAGGGACAAATATTCGAAAAGTCGTTTTATTTATTGGAGAGAAAGAAGCGATATTCACTCACGGGCAGTTATACATTGCGTTGTCACGATGTAACTCCAAACACGGAATCAAAATTCAATGCGATATTGACAAAAATTAATTCCAAATATTGTTTTTACTGAAGTTTTACAGTAAAAGTGTAAGTTTAAAAAGTATTTGTGTGTTAATTTCAAAGCCAAACAATACAAAAATGTAAAACGCAATGAATACCTCTAACACAACATAAAACATAATTTTCTTTCAGTTTATTACATTTTACTATTTTTTACTATGGTTAATTACTCACTGTAGTGTAAAATAGTTCTATTATGCATATGCAACAATTTACATGAAAATAAAAATCTGTTTAAATTGTACATCCGCTTCCCCATACGCAATTGACAGAGCTGTGAAGTGGGTAGCGCATAGCACCCGTCTGGGGGTTGGCGAGCAAAGTGAGCAGGGAGCAGTGATAAAGATTTTTGTGTAAGTCACAATGCCATCTGTTTCGGAGGAGCCATCCGTTGTATTTTAGACTGATAATTGTATTGAATATGACCTGTTAACTTTGATAAATATTGGAAAAATGTTTTTGCTTTGCTAATCACTATTTTACACATTTTCAAAGAACTTGTTTAGGCGGGCATCTTACAGTATTTGGACTTCTAAATGCTTTCACCATATGAATATTGCGTGCATTTGGTGTCATCAGATACTCAAATCCGTCTTTAATGAGTTGCTTGGTTGCTGCATGCACTTCAGTGTTATAATGGTTTGGTGTCCATAATCTATTGTATTAACAAAGTTGCTTCATAAAAAGGGAAGGCCATATTTGACTCAACCTGACCAAAAGTAAATCAAATCTAGCTTGGAATTTAAATCTATACCTTTTGTGTATTAGTCTATACTGGATTGTATTCAGACAGTGTTTTAGCCTTCATGAATTAGACATTACAATTTCTTGCTTTAAACACCTGCCCTTTCTAGACAGTGGTTTGGTTAGTCTTTGTGGATCACTTACACCACTCAGTATTGCACCAAATAGATCAAATGACTATAATACTTTTAAATTTATCCATCTGTAGGATCCTGACGTTTCCCACCGATTATTGGTACGTTGTTTGCTGTACTTGCATTTCTGAACAAATCTTTTGATCAGTATCACATTTCTCTTTTCACTATTTTTTCAGAATGATCCTAAATATTTAAAGTGCTTCACTAAGGGCAGCTGCTTCCTTTCATCTTCTGAGTGTTATTTTTCACTGTGCTTCAATATCCAGTCCTTACAAATAAAGAGCAAAAAATGTGACAAGATAGCCCCATGACAGATTCATTTGACCACTTTCAGTAAATTAGACTTAATTACAAGAAAGCATGCACTATTTTCTGTCAACTAATACTAGAAACAAAGGCACCTGATAGTAGTTATAAGAATAAAGTTTAACAAGATATTTAAGAATTAGTCAAAAGTGTCTTTCAGTACACAAGACATGTAAATACTGTACAAGACCAGTACACTCAGATGTCTATTTAATCATGAAAAGTTGATCTGTTCTTCCAAGGCCAATATGGTATTTGGTCCTTCTGAATTCAAGTATTGTATATGTTGTTTGTTTCCCGTAAGTTTTGCATGTTATTTTTGGAAATTATCCTATTTTATTATGTCTTTTTTATGGTCTTTGCAGTGATGTTGCCATTTCCAGACACTTGTCACTTCTCATATAACAATTTTGGGGTTTTCTGGTTAGAGTGGCCATATTCTTTAATTGGTGTGATTTTGGGTGCTACCGCATAATTGCCACCAGAGTGTTGAGTGATGTAATTACGTACTGATTGTTAATTTTTCTGTTCTGAACATCCTTACTTCAAAAAAGAACTTTACTGAGTTTGCTTGTATTTTTCTTTTGTTAGGGAAATCCTGTTTGTTCTGAGCTTAGCTCTTTATATCAACCTTGATTCTCTCTTTTAATGTTTTTGTTTAATTTGCTAGATTATTTTCTCCATTGCAAGAATTTCGAATATATGCATATGCCTTTTCCTAGATACCATTTTAATCTTCTATCTCTTCTTCTCCTCAATAAAATATTTTTAGTTTAGGTTGCCTGTCATTCTATTCTTTACACCAAGACTTAAATATTGTATGAAGTAATTCTCCATTGTGTCACCATAGCATAATTATTTCCAGAGAAGATGGTGAGTAAGATTTCTCTGTATTCCTCCTGTATACAGGTACATACAAAAAACACTTCAGTTTGACAAAGATATAGGCTAGACCACTGAAGTAACAGTATGATAAAATGACCTTGAAATGTATTATTTGTTCCTTTTATATTGTGTGTGTGTATATATATATATATATATATATATATATATATATATATATATATACTAGCAAAATACCTGCGCTTCGCAGCGGCGAAGTATACCTTAAAATTTTTATTAAGAAGACAATTAAACCTTTTTAAAACTGAGGGAAAATATACCAATAATTATTTGTTAAGGATCTCTTTGTATGCCACGTTGTCAGTTCGGCCCTCCAGTTGTAATATGACCAAGCTGTAGCTGTGCGCTGAGCTTACTCTTGAGCATACAACGTACAGTTGGCCATGTGAACAGTAATCTTGTTTCAGATCTCACAGCTAGGATTGCTGCTGTCATAATCGGTTTGAGTTTCATGGTTTGTTTCAATTACGACAGTATTTGTAGGACTTGTGTTGAAAAGACATTCGGCATCTGTCAAGCGTTGTAAGTATACAACCAGTTTCATTGATAACTTCACATCCAGCTTTTGAGAGTTTAAACATTTCTAAACATCAAAGTGTCCACTACTGAAATCGTCACCTGTGAATCTAAGATGTTTAAGAGGCATTGGCGGTTGTTCAAAGGTGTAAAATATTTGGCCATTTCGGTACACTTACTGTAAGCATTTCACTCTTCTAGTGCTCCTGTGTAGTATAATTATCTACTGTACCGTCATCAGTCCACACCTTGAACCTGTCCCAGTCATTCAATACATAAGACACAATGTTCCTCCGGATATCAAGAGTGAGCCGTGCAATATGTAACAAAGAGAATGGAAAAGGCAGGTGCCATCTCCGGGCATGGAAACCACTTGGTAAGTGACAGTTCTTTGATCGATGGTGATCACCTTGATAGACATAATAATGGGGGTATGGTTGGAATGATAAAGGAAATGGGTACCTGAACAATGTAAAGTAAGTTTAAAATACCTACACAATAACTATAATCGTAATAAATGAACAATAAAACAGCGGAGAAGCCGTGGATTAAATAAAAAGGCTGTAGTTATCAGCAGGGAGACGTGAATACCGTGGCGAAGCAAGGAAGGGAATGTAGAGACTGGAGCGACAGACGGCCTTATATAGGCAGGCAGCCAACAACGTGGGAGGCGTTGGGATGGGGGACCCAACGCCGCCTCACACGGTGACCGAGCTGCAGGCTGCAGGCGTATATATGTACGTAAGTAGGATTCAGTTAGCGTTGGGAACCCGCGTACCAAATTTCTTGAAGATGGGCCCATAAGTAACAAAGACCGTTGAAAAGTTCAATATGATGGGCGACAGTGGCATCATATCACCGAAATAAGTACCAAATTTCAGCCTTCTACGTACACGGGAAGTTGGAGAATTAGTGACGTTGGAAAGTTCAATATGGCAGCTGACAGTGGCATCACACCACCGAAATAAGTACGTACATTGGTTTTGGTTAGCGCAGGGAAGCCGCCTACCAAATTTCGTGAAGATGGGGCCATGAATAAGAAAGTTCAACATGGCGGACGCTGTTGACCGTTATGACCGTCACGCGTAGAATTTCGAAATGAAACCTGCTTAACTTTTGTAAGTAAGCTGTAATGAATGAGCCTGCCAAATTTCAGCCTTCTACCTACACGGGAAGTTGGAGAATTAGTGATGATGGAAACTTCAATATGGCAGCCGACAGTGGCATCATACCACTGAAATAAGTACGTACATCGGTTTTTGTTAGCACAGGGAAGCCACCTACCAAATTTCGTGAAGATGGGGCCATAAATAAGAAAGTTGAACATGGCGAACATTGTCAACCGTTATGACCATTACGCGTAGAAATTCGAAATGAAACCTGCTTAACTTTTGTAAGTAAGCTGTAAGGAATGAGCCTGCCAAATTTCAGCCTTCTACCTACACGGGAAGTTGGAGAATTAGTGACGTTGTAAAGTTCAATATGGCGGCTGACAGTGGCGTCAAACCACCGAAATAAGTATGTATATTGGTTTCGGTTAGCGCAGGGGAGCCGCCTACCAAATTTCGTGAAAATGGGGCCATGAATAAGAAAGTTCAACATGGCGGACATTGTGAAAATTAGTGACGTTGAAAAGTTCAATATGGCGGCCGACAGTGGCGTCATACCATCGAAATAAGTACATACGTCGGTTTCGGTTAGCGCAGGGAAGCCGCCTACCAAATTTCGTGAAGATGGGGCCATGAATAAGAAAGTTCAACATGGCGGACATTGTTGACCGTTACGCGTAGAATTTCGAAATGAAACCTGCTTAACTTTTGTAAGTAAGCTGTAAGGAATGACCCTGCCAAATTTCAGCCTTCTACCTACACGGGAAGTTGGAGAATTAGTGATGTTTGGAAAATTCAATATGGCGGCCGACAGTGGCATCATACCACCGAAATAAGTACGTACATCGGTTTTGGTTAGTGCAGGGAAGCCACCTACCAAATTTCGTGAAGATGGGGTCAGCCTTCTACCTACACGGGAA
The DNA here is from genome assembly GCA_026402145.1 of Polypterus bichir lapradei. Lineage (NCBI taxonomy): Eukaryota > Metazoa > Chordata > Cladistia > Polypteriformes > Polypteridae > Polypterus > Polypterus bichir. Next base: position 11,657,772 of record JANRMT010062850.1, on the reverse strand, counting down.
GTTGGAAAATTAGTGACGTTGGAAAGTTCAATATGGCGGCCGACAGTGGCGTCATACCATCGAAATAAGTACATACATCGGTTTCGGTTAGCGCAGGGAAGCCGCCTACCAAAGTTCGTGAATATGGTGCCATAAATAAGAAAGTTCAACATGGCGGACGTTGTCGACCGTTATCGACCGTTATGACCGTTACGTGTAGAATTTCGAAATGAAACCTGCTTAACTTTTGTAAGTGAGCTGTAAGGAATAAGCCTGTCAAATTTCAGCCTTCTACCTACACGGGAAGTTGGAGAATTAGTGATGAGTGAGTGAGTGAGTGAGTGAGTGAGTGAGTCAGTCAGTCAGTCAGTCAGTCAGTCAGTCAGTCAGTGAGGGCTTTGCCTTTTATTAGTATATATATATAACAGTATATCTCATTTATGTCTAATAATAATTTATGTTATATTGGTTGCATGTTTCCAGTATATATTTCATTTTTTCAATAGAGTGATGATAACACTTTAGAGTATCTATGATGAGCATTTCTTGCTACTGACAACACTGAATTCAACCAAGTGCTTTTCCAACATGATGAGTGAAAGAAATGGTGTGTTTCTGTAATAACCTTTTTAATAACAATCAATGTCACACAGTCTTCATAATGTAGTATTGTAAGGTTTCTATTTCCCTACATTGGGGTTGTACCAATGAAATATCATTAGATATTACAATGCACACTCTGTTACTGCATACTTCATATTACACATAATTTTATTCATTTATATGAGTGCGGATTTCAAGTGATCCAGGTTGTGTCATCTTTGTAATTTATAGGTTATTTGGCTTTTAGAACATTAGAACAATCTAGACGAGAACAGGCCATTCAGCCCAACAAAGCCCACCAGACCTATCCACTTATTTCTTCCAGAAAAACATCAAGTCAAGTTTTGAAAGTCTCTAAAGTCTTACTGTCTACCACACTACTAGTGTTTATTGTTCTTTGTATAAAGAAATACTTCCTAATGTTTGTGCGAAATTTACCCTTAACAAGTTTCCAACTGTGTTCCCATGTTCTTGATGAGCCCGTTTTAAAATAACAGTCTCTATCTACTGTACTAATTTCCTTCATAATTTTAAACACTTCAATCATGTCTTCTGACTCTGCTCTTCATCTTCTTTTGCTTAAACTGAAAAGGCTCAGCTCTTTTAATCTATCCGTATAATTCCCCTGTAGCCCTTGAATCAGCCTAGTTGCTCTCCTTTGAACCTTTTCGAGTGCTGCTTTGTCCTTTTTGTAGCCTGGAGACCAAAACTGCACATCTATACTAATAAAAGGCAAAGCCCTCACTGACTGACTGACTGATTTATCACTAATTCTCCAACTTCCCATGGAGGTGGAAGGCTAAAATTTGGCAGGCTCATTCTTTACAGCTTACTTACAAAAGTTAGGCAGGTTTCATTTCAAAATTCTATGCGTAATGGTCATAACTGGAACCTACTTTCGTCCATATATACAGCCATAGCCATAGCCTGCAGCTCGGTCGCCGTGTGAGGCGGAGTTGCGTCCTGCATCATCATGCCTCCCATGTAATTGAGTGCCTGCCCATATAAGGTAAATATTCGCGGGTGAAGGACTGTGCTTATGCAAAAACGCAGTACGAAGAGAACAAGGAAGAGCTCCAAAGAGCGCTGAACAAAAAACGCATTACACAATTGAGAAGGCAGCAAAAGAATATGAAGCGAGTGACACATACAACAATATTCATACGTGCAGCTACTGCAGAAACAAAGCATGGTGTAAACCATAAGTTTAAATTAAGTTTATGGACACGCTGCCACTGGCGTTTGTCAAGCCTACGACGAAGACCACTTTGTAACTAAGTTAAAATTGCTGGTGAAGGACTGTGCTTATGCAAATGAAAATGAGATGGTCAGGGATAGAATAGTGTTTGGCACAAACTCAGCAAAAGTGCAACAGAAACTTTTAAGTGCCGGGTCTGAGCTAACATTAAATAATTGCTGGTGAAGGACTGTGCTTATGCAAACGAATAGAAAGCAAATGTTACGTTATTTTAAAAATGTTTCCTTTTCTTTTTCATAACTTCTTTAACACACTTCTTCTCTGCTGCGAAGTGTGGGTATTTTGCTAGTGTGTTATAAAGCTTGAGCATAACCTTCTTGGAGTTGTACCCCACACATCGTGCTATATAACCTAACATTCTGTTTGCCTTCTTAATGGCTTCTGAACATTGTCGGGAAGTCGTTGATGAAGCACTGATTTTAACTACTATAGTTAGGAAAATTAGTTTTTAGTTATGGTTATTAACTATTGCAGTATTATTTTTGACATTATTCATTGGTATTTTGACCTTTTTATATGACAATTGTCTGAAATTTTGACTAGTATTTGTTTTACGCTGTCTTTTGTATATTCATTTCCCAGTCCTACTTTGCTTTTTGTCCTTTTAAAAGACTAACCAAATGTGACTTGGTTTCAATAAATGGACATCTTTCAGCATATATTGCACATGATATGATCATTCATTCATTCATACATTTGAACACTTTTCAACCTTGCTTTTTGCAATACAGGTTAATATAGGGTTGAATCCATCCCATATGGCATCTGGTGCAAGGCAGTAAGTAAACTTAACTGATGTATGAAGACACCAGTATATTGCATGGTATATTTACGATACATCCTCATTCACTCAGACACAGTTCTTCAACATGCATAAGGAAATAAATGTACTAAGATAAACTGATTCAAACAGCGAATACACAAACTGCATAGAAACAGTGAATAGGCAGGACTCTATCCCCAAGCTTTTGGGGCTGTAAGAAAACAGTTCTATCCTTACTGTCACCTTCCTATATTTATGACTTTTCGAATGTATGATGAAATGAAAATTCAGACTCATTTTATGTGAGGAAGCAGTTTTTCTTCAAAATGTTCTAGTAATGGCCTGGTCCAGGTAGGTTAAAATGCAATTTGAAAATCTTAGTGTAACTTGGACAATTTTAAGATGTTATTGAATGGTTAAAGCAATTTTAAAGATAAAAAATTATGTTTCTATTGGTCTAACCAAGTTTGATTTTTTTATGGGTTTAGAGGAAAAAGTAGCTTGTTATATTAATAATATATTAGGATTTAAAAGGGATAAAGTTGTTGGATTTCATTGACTCTGGCATTGTTCTACAAAAATGTAGCCCACTGAATTTTATTGACAACCTGTCTTACAGTTAAGTAATTTATATATACTGATCAAAGACTGCTCTAGACTTGAGCTGAAATCTTTTTTTTAACATTACATCTTGTTACGGATTGAGTATAAGTGATACGCAACAGTGTAATGTTGACCTAGTTGCACTCTTGCCAAGTGGCTGGTACTACATGATTAAAAATTTTACACTAGATATCTCTGGTTATACAGTACATACAGTATTTTTTTCAGAGAGTAATTAATAAAGCTGCTATAATCAAACTGACTAAAAACTTTTTACTTAACTAATTCAGTTCAGTTACACACTTAACAACCTTCATCACAATATCTATTTTTTTATTCAGATTTATTCATAGTAGAGTATTTATGCTTTTCTTTATAGAATTTTAACATTTTAGAAATAATTACATTGTTCTTTGAAATAAAACATAGTGTATTTTTTACACCCAGGGATTTAGTTGCAAGTACTGTAACTGCAAACATGCTGTAATATATTGTATTTTAACCTCTTCATTAATTTAAACCTTTATTCAAGTCAACAATCTGTGATAAATGCTTTTCAAAGTAATAATGTTTGAAGTTTTCATTTGCAACAAAACAAAGTGCATAATGTTGAGCCACCAATTTTTTGAAGAGTAGTATTTATGTACATTAGTGCCATAACTAACTTATGAATTAAATCACCCCTTTCCCACTGTTGATTTTTTTACTTTTGTGATTGTAAATGCCAGCCTTTTTGTAATATCACAGTCTTCAACAATCTATCACTAGTTAAATTTTGCTAGTACCCATATGAATATAGTTTGTAGTCTTACATCAGTGAAAATGCAGATTGACAATTTTGACTGTTTATCTGAAACTGAACATGTAGAATATCAACATCAGCATGTTTTATTGCACCACATTTTTTGCATTGCAATCAGTCCATGATTCTATTAATAGTTGAATCTCTATAAAAATGAGTGCTGCATATGAGACTTGTTCAGGTTATAACAAGGAGTCACTGGCATGATTTTTATTCATGACTTTTCAGTACCCCTAGTTTTTCTGTTCTAGGTTTTCAAAGCCGATCCATGTTAAAGCATCAGGTTAATTATTTTTGATGTACTGCTTCTTTACTACTGTTAAATTATAAAACAATGGTCAAGACTGGTCAAAAGCCAACATTACTTGAAGTTTTCCAATAAGAGTAAATTAATGTATTTTTATAAAAAAAATAAAAATATAAAAAAATTGTGCTATTCGATTTCGATGCTGGCTTTCTATAAACACATGCTGGGTGCATGAAGTACAACATTGTCTGCCAAAAAAGAGACATGACCTCCAGCTCCCAAAACTGGATATTTTCTTTGCACCAGCCAGGCATTTAATTCTAATGAAAAACAGGAAAAGTAGTGAGAGGAAGAGCCACTCTGGTGTAATATCATACAGTGAATTGTTTGAAAATTACAGAGAATACAGTTTCAATTCTTGTCCTAACAATAAGTGAATTATTTACTTTATGACATACATGTGTTATAATGCCTAGTGCTCTCACAACACTTCTTAAGAAGTATATTTTTTTAATGTTTCCTTCCAAGCATAATTTGAATTGATTCTTTCTCATTCCCTGATTTTAATAAGTTGTATTAGCACATATCTTTAATACCAGTTTTCCACACATGTACCCTAGGGTTAGGCTCTCCATCATTATGTCTTTCTTTATTTAGCATTAGATGAAATTAATTTTAATTGCTGAAGAACTGTTTTAGAGGTTGACTGCCAATTTGTGCTTCTTTCTTTAATCAAATATATACTGTAGAAGATTATTGCAGGAACACCTGTTAAATCAATAGTTGTAAAAGAGTTTTATAGCCAGTAATAGTTTTGTCATTACTAAAAATGTATGATCTGATAATTTAAAATAGGCTTTTTTCCAGAAAAATAAACACAAAACTTGAGTTTGTCCTTTTAAATGTATCAAGATTACATATTTAGTGGCACTTATCTCTCAAAGGACTGTCTGATTTACTGTAAATGTGTCTGATTGAATAGCTAGCAATCGAAAAGCTGTGAACGCATATTTGTGATGGAAAAGCAGAAAGGGTTAGCCAAGTTGCAGGCCTTGAGGTTAAACTTAGCATGCCATGTTCTTAATGAGGGTGAGTTAGCAGGCGGCATGATGTGAAGTGTGCCCTGATTTGGTAATGTTTCAAACTGAGCAGAAAGAGGCAAATTACACCTTGAACTATTTTCAGATTGATTAAACCTTGAACCATTTATTATAATCATTGCCTTCTCATTTGAATTTGATGGGAATTCTTGTTCATTTTCAAGTCGGCATGATAGATAATATTTTTATATGGACTTGAATTTCTCAGATTTTGAATGAGTTTCTTATTAAAACAGATGTATGGAACAAAATATTATTGCATTAATGCAATGCTATGCTATTATGTTCCTCATTAAAATTCGGATAACATTAAGTATGTTTTACTATAGCCAAAATTTTTCGTAATACTGAATTTTCCTTAATTTACTTGAGTATTTAGCATTTAGTATTTTGTTTCAGCAGAAAAGTCTACAGAGATTAAAAGGCAAACTGGTTTTAAATCACTATGATGCATGAAGGGCACAGATATTTTAGTTATGTGTTTGTTTTTGGTACTGTGTTTTGCAGCAGTAATGAAAACCTTTAAACTGGAATTCTACAGTATAACAGGATTATTTAGGTCTATAAGAAAATGAGGCTTAAAGTGAATTCATTTTAAAAGCAGCATTATTCAGAATGTTACTGTTTTATTTTAGCTTTGTGCAGTTGCCATTCGTAAATCTAAATGCATTTTTCTTAGAGGCTATTGCATTCATATCAGTCAGTGGCAGTCTAATGGCTTCTTCAGAACATTTGCCTGTTATTTCTGGCTAGAGGCCTGTTGTAATTTTTCCTTAGGCATTCTAATGCATGTACATCAGGGAGGCTATTGCAACCTTGCTAGACACTTACTGGCAGTGTAAGAAAGACACATTGCGGTGATTGGGGTCCAGAGGAGCACCTCGCCCCTGTCAGGCTTGAGGAGTGGGCCTTTTGGATCTCTCGGTCTGCGACGCCGCCCTATAACACTCAATGACCTCCATGAGGGCCTCCACCTCGGACCACCTGGCCGAGGTGGTCAGGCAAGGCATTAACGAGAGCATCATAGGCCATCTGCTTGACAGTCCTATGAGCATCGTTTATTTGTGGCCTTAGCCGGCACCTGGTTATCTCCCAGATCTTAAATGCCTGGGTGTGAGTCAACCACTCAGGGTCAAAGTGCCATTCATGCCATTGCCTCACCTGCTGGTTCAGGGATAAGGCAAACCTCTTGAGGACCTCAGCCTTGAGCTTATCATTGTTGGCAGCGTCTTCCTTCAAGAGGTCGTAATAAGCCCGCTGCTCCTTGCCCTTTTAGGAAAGGTGCCAGGATGTTACCCCACTCTGTCTGTGGCCAGCGATGGCAGGAAGCTGTTCACTTAAAAATTAAGAAGTGTCGATGCTGTCACTTTCGATAAGTGGCACAAGTACCTGGGATGGGTTATCTTGTTTGGTCCTGGTGGACAGTTAGGTGGGCTTCGGTCCTAGATTCAGATGGTTGACAGGCTGTCTTTGAATTGTGGGGTTGGCAGTGGTGGCCACTGCTGCTGAACAGTGCAATCTGGTTTGTACCTCTTGTCATTATGGCAGCTACATAAACAGGTTCAGCACCACGATCATCTGGTATCACTGATTCTGGCACCTTTCTTGTTTTCGATTATTTGCATCAAAATGACAACTCTTAGATAATATGCAAAGCGTCGTCCATGGAGTATTTTACTTTGAGCATTCACTTCGATCTCTCACCAGATGTCGATGCCATTTTTTCCATTGTTTGCTCTTCGCTACTCATGCAAGTGCTGGGAATTTTGGTCAAACCAACAAAGCCAAATTTCCTTATAGTAAAGAGAGTCGGACTAAAACATAATGGCAGGTTTGGTTATTGTTTATAGTTGATTACCAGCCTCAACCCATCCACTTGACAAAAAAACTGAAATCTGCCCTGAAAAAGTTAAGTCAATCAAAATAATCAGAATAGTCTATATGTCCTTTTCATCACTTTTGAGGTTTAGTTTGCTTGTCGCATCAAACCACATTATTATTATACACACAAGTCATCATTTAGCTAGTTTTGCTGCATTTCTCTACTTGATCAAGTGTCGTCATTTCCCAGTTTTTCCAAAATGTTGTGTACAGATGGGTCAGAGTTGCCATAAAAATATAGGCAAGTTTTCCTTTCAAGGTTTCTTTTATAAATTGCAGCTTTTGTGTGGAGAGTTGCGTATGCCCATTTCAAATTTTGTGTATATGCAAGTTTTATAAATCTGACCTCAAGTCTTTGCCTAGGTTCTCATGAGCAAACTTTAGTATTGCTCTGATGCTCTTTCTGGGCAACAAAGTTTCTCCTGGCATATGTCTCTTGTGGATCTAATTTGTATAAACTCTTTCTAATGGTAGACTCATTCACTTAGACTGATTTTGTTTAGTTTGTCCTTTATTGTAAAACAATTTAAGCTGTGAGAGAAATAGTGGTATCATATGACTTGAATTTTTTTAACCACTTAGTAATATTTTCACAACTGCTGTTCCAGAATGTCTATTTTCCATTGACTGAACCTCTAGATTTTAAGAGGGTTTACTTACTACATGTTAATTGTTTCATAACTGCTTCATTTTCTGTAGGAAACACTTTTTTTAATAAAAAACAAAAACAACAATCATGAAAAAGAATGCATAACACAATACTTAATAGTCTAATTAATCTTCAATCCTCATAGACCAAGCATTAGGTTAGATTCCTAGATGTGGTTCCTACGGTACAGATTGATTTAACTCTTATGAATACTATACTGTATATCTGTCTGATGACACATTCATTTTCTGAAACTATTTAATGCTGTTTTTAGTATAATGTAATTATTAAACTGATTATTTTATCTTAACATATCTGTTTGCAGCAAAATAATTTATGAAGGTAAAGCTTAAACATATGGAAATATTTCATATTTTATCAAGTCTTATTAGCCTGGCTCAAAGCTGTTTGTGACTTTCTAAATAGCCTTGTTGTTTAAGCAGTCTTTTGGCAACAGAGTCCTTTACTCATTTTTGTTTTTAGTTTCTTATAATTACTGACTTGATTATTTCAGCAATGTGTATGCATCCTTAGCTTACAGCATTTAAACCATATTGAACAGCAAACACCTTTTAACCTCCCACACTTGAAAGTGTCCTTCAGAATCACAGAAATGTTCCCTTTCAGTGGTTAATTTACCTTGAAGGTCAATATGTTATTGTAAATTAGACTCAGGGTTCAGGGTAAGCCTAACTCACTGATATTCAGTCCATCTAGAATGGCCAATAAACAATACTTACACATAAATTCAATAACTTTCCACCTGCTCAGATGCATTATGATGTGACATACCTCACCATATGTACTGTTCATTAGGAGAAAGAAGGGTTACTACAGTACATAAAATTTCTGTTAGAATGTTTTAGTATTTGTGATTACAGTGAAGATACTTTAACAATGTCTAAAAAATATTTATCCTGACTCTTACTGAAGTATAGCTTAAAGATTAGGATTGCTATTTGAGTGATCCTACAAATGTGGCACATTGGGATAGATGTTATACTTTAGAAGTCAGTCAGTCAGTCAGTCAGTCAGTCATTATCCAACCCGCAATATCCTAATACAGGGTCACGGGGGTCTGCTGGAGCCAATCCCAGCCAACACAGGGCACAAGGCAGGAACAAATCGCTGGACAGGGCGCCAGCCCACCGCAGGGCACACTCACACACCAAGCACACACTAGGGTCAATTTAGGCTCGCCAGTGCACCTAACCTGCATGTCTTTGGACTGTGGGAGGAAACCGGAGCACCCGGAGGAAACCCACGCAGACATGGGGAGAACATGCAAACTCCACGCAGGGAGGACCGGGGAAGCAAATCCAGGTCTCCTTACTGCGAGGCAGCAGCGCTCCCACTGTGTCACCGTACCGCCTACTTTAGAAGTATAAACACGTATTTAACGAGTTGCTCACTTTTTTCACCATGGAGAACAATTTGCGAGTGTATTTGTTGATGATACTAGCAATCTTGTCTACCATGTCTTGGCCTTTAATTGAAATTCAAACAGTCCCAAAGAAAGAATTTGAGAATAGAACAGTTGAAGAAAACCATCTGGGCAAAGCTGAATTAGCAAAAATGTAAAATATGTCAAAAATTGAACTGACTACATCAGTTATTTCATGGTTTCATTTTTTTTATTTTCCACCTTATCTTTCTAGCATATGTCATAGTTAATTGATTAATAGTTGTAAAATTATACCATGAAAACATATTTATATAATCAAATTGATTTATCTGTCTATTATAAAAGAAAATCTTGAGACGAGACTATTTCCAAGAGATTTTTTCAAGTTAGTAGTGGGGGTCCCGCCCTCCTCTCAACCATTTCCGGTTAACGACCCATGCCCACAGTCCTCTCATCTCTCATTCGTGTGAATGCTTTTGTCAGATACAGTTCCTGCGCTCTCAGCTCTTATTAATTTTTACGTTTTCATCACTAAGTTCCCAATAAAAGAAGACTTATGTCTAAATCTTATTGAAGAATTTCATCCTGAAGAGTTATCAACAGAAGAAATGAGTACACATGCAATCTTAGCACAGAGAAACGATGAAGTCAAACAAATTAATGTGAAAATTGTCGATCGGTTACACGGCAAATTGGTTAAATGCGTATCAATAGACTATACTGAAACAGTTGGTGGTGATGGTGCAGAAGATGAAAACATCAACTTACAATATCCCATTGATTATCTATTCGATTACATTCGAAAGTCAGTTTATTTATTAGAGAGAAAGAAACAATATTCACTCACGGGCATTTATATGTTGCGTTTTCACAATGTAACTCCAAACACAGAATCAAAATTCAGTGCAATATTGACAAAAAGTTAATTTCAAATATTGTTTTTACTGAAGTTTTACAGTAAAAGTGTAAGTTTAAAAAGTATTTGCGTGTTAATTTCAAAGCCAAACACAACAAAAACATATAACACAACGAATACGTCTAACGCAACATGAAACATAATTTTCTTTCAATTTATTACGTTTTACTATTTTTTACTATAACTATACTATACTTACTATAACGAAATTAACAATCTGTTTAAATTGTACATCCGCTTCCCCATACGCGAGCGGCAGAGCCGCGAAGTGGCTAGTGCGTAGCTCCTGGCCGGGGGTTGGCGAGCGAATCAAGCAGGGGGCAGAGCCCCCTAGTTTTTCTGTAAATAATGAAGATGTTTTCTTCAACTTTTATTTTAGAATTGATAAAAGAAAACATGGCTAATTGTAATAATTATCTGTTGCTACTTTCTCCTAAAATGTTTTTATCCTTTAGTAATTTATAACTTAAATGTTAAGTAAATTTCTAGTTGCTTGCTTGATTCTAAATAAGGACATCTGTTATCTTTGTGTGAATTACAAAATTGAAACAACATATTTTAAAAGATCTTTATTGCAATAAGACTATTTCTTCTTTCATAATCTACATATAGTCCATATAAGTAAACAATAAAGCAGGGGAGAGTAAATATTTGTATTTACTGAAACTTTGTAACACAGAATTAAAAGTGATCCAGTATTCCCATTTAAGAAGTCATATTGTCAAATCTATTTTGCTAAATATCATTGTGCTTTTCCAAATTGTAAGCATGTAGTCTGAGAAAAAGACATGTATTATTTCATTCTTTGCATTCATCTCATGCATATCCCATATCACGCCTCTTAAACTATTAAAATGATTCAGATCAGAAGTACACTTCTAAGAATTACCCAATATCATATAAATGTAGAATATACTGTATATTTGTAGGTAAAAGGAAATTGAAAGTTTTTATACCAATAACACCTATATGATTAATCAGATAAACATTTTTTAATTATACATAGATAATCTGAACTGAAGATAGGTCAAATTTAGCATTGGCCATCAAATGAAATGTGTGTCAGGGGACAGAAAGACCATGCTAGCCAGACCAGTCTGTATTAGATTCTGTGACCTAAACACAGAAACTGGTGATGCTATCTGACAATCCTTTAATGCTTTTCGCAGAAGAAAAATGAACACATCTATATGTTACATCTAGGCCAGCATATTGCTTTTAAATCTTTTGTTATCAACTTGTCTGTTTGGTACAAACCTGATAAATCTGTCTCAGACTATCATATGTACAGTAGCTAGACAAAAAAATGAATATATTATAATAATGCATCTTTATCAAATGATAACTTGGTTCAATATTTGATTTTTTTGTAAAATGTTACTAAATTTGGTTCTCCTACAGTAATGAAGTTAACTTAAAGCTGTTTTTCTGAAAAGATTTAAAATAAAGGTTGGTAGCCAGGTAGTCTCCATTGCTCTGTATTTTGTGTTTCCAAGGCAACAGACAGCCAGTCTTAAAAATGTAAGCCTGTCTGTGTCTTCAATAAATATAGCTAAAAATATAAACAAGTATCACAAAGAAATTACATCATCATCTACTGCACAACTTGTCAAGGATTTTAATGACAAAAGTCTAATACTACTGTATATTTAACACAAGCTTGACATGTGTTCTGAAGTGTAGAACATATAAAGCTTATGGACACATTACAGGCATTTTACATTAGGGAAAAAATCTATACCCGCAGCACATTGTACTGATATAAATTATTTCCAGAATGGGAATTCATTGTATTCACTGAACTTGAGCAGCAAGGAAGCAGTTACTGAGTCTAAAAGGATCACTGTTATTTTATTACTGTAAGTCCTGTTGACTCTGCTGAGGCTGAAATAAATATTGACTGTATTTTTACTTGTGCATATCTACAGAGCTAGACAGGTAGATCATTATAATTTTAGTGATTCACATTGCTGAATATACAGTAGTTGTTCTGTGTAGACAGAATAGTTAAGCAGTACCTGACTTTTCAAATGGTTATTAATACATTCTTTTTTCAGTTTTAAAATATTTTGAAGATATCAAGTTTCTAGACCCAAACGTGATATTTACTCAAGGCAGGCTGTGAATGAATCAGTCTGAGAAGGTTTCTTAGATTAGCGTGCCCAAAATTCAAGGCTTTCTTCGATCAAAATGTAAAAAGACTCTTATGTGGAATAATCAAGTATTTTTTCTTCCAAGAAGCAATTTAGAGTTTAGAATTGAATAGAGAAGGAGCAAGTTTCTGAAGTAAAACTATTTAAAAACTATGTCTGTTAACTTAAAAATAATTGTGTACATTAAATTAGATTTAGTTCATAGACAGGAAGTGAGTGTGTAAAAAGTCAAAATATTTTAGTTTTCTATATTTTATACTACTTCAGTTTTTTTACTGCTTAAATTTAACTTTAATGTGCACTGTCTCAAATACAGTTTAATGATATCTTTAAATAGCTTTATTTGTACAAACTTGAAACTTTTTGCTAATTGTTGACCACACTTTGGTGTACTTAAAGTATAATATTAAGTAATTTTAAGATGTATATATTATGTATAGTGAATGCTCAAAATGCATTAGTGTTGGAATTGAGACACCTTTCATAGAAGTCATTTCAAAATATGTTGAAGTGAAGATGAAATATTTTGAAATGACTTTCAGATGAAACTTTGAAATATCTTCTATATTTTTATCAAGGTATCTAAAGAATATTCATGTTGTGATTTAATTTCAACCAATAATTAACTCTACAAGAATTTCTGTAATTTCAAATGAATCTGATAATGTAGGTTATTACATTTTGTTATGACATTATAATCAAGAATCAGAAATAGCTTTATTATTATATGAAGTTCCTCATTATATTATTAATCTAGACTTTTTCCCATTTTTTTAAGAGTATATGATTTAGGGTTTTTTGTTTTGAAAGTGTCAAATATAATTTCAAAGGATTTATGAATAAGGGTTTTTAGGAGGTAGAGAACAGGTGTCATGCTGGAGATGTTGTATTGGAGAACTGTTGCATATAGTTATTAAAAGTACTTCCACATCAGCTGCCAAGGCTATGTGATATGTTTAATCCAGTCGTGTCATTAATTATGAAACATATAAAATATATAGCTACTTACCCTATGATGGACTAGTGCCCTGTTCAGGGATTTTTCTGCCTTGCACCCTATGATTGCAAGGATAGGCTGCAGCTTCCTACAACCCACCTTTGGAATAAGTTGACTTTGAAAATGGTATGGTATTTATGGCTTCTTTAAGAATAGGGACAGCACCACATTATGCAATCTCTTTCAAAATCTATGAGCACTACACTACTTTATATATGCTCTTAGACATTTTCCCCTTCATCTCCAAATAAAACTTATGTAATCTACGCACCAGCTAAAATAGGGAGTTATATGACATCAGTGCCTTCATAAGCTTATCTGTCTAGTCTTTTGAGTAAGTAGTAAAATATTACACTAATCAAATCCAGTTCCAAAATGAGGAAGAAGCTACTTTAACGTGTTATTTATTTACATTGTTTTACATTATTTTAATGGCTTTCAGTTCATTGGTGTTAAGATTGCCATATGATGTGTAGCTACATCTTTTCCAGGTTCCCAAAATCGAGCAGCTACTGAATTGGCAAGATAGGATCTAGCATGAATCAAATGAGAAACAAAAATTCCACAGTAGAAAAAGTTAGTTTTAAAAAAGTTTAGTGAAAATCAAAAAAAAAAAAAAAAGCAAAAATTCAGACAAAAGTTACTGCTCATGAAAGGCTGAAAAAGGAAAAAAAGTTTAATCTTTGTTTCATTACAGTCATAGCTTTCTCATTTTAAACTTCAGTTACATTATATACTTAAACATTGTATTTCTTTTCTATAGTGAACTTATATATGCTTCACTTCAATACATTCAATATGTTCAGTACAGTTTGAAAATGTTTGCCCCCATTCCTTGCTAGCTGCAGAGCAGATCATAGACTGAGCTAGTGTCTACACAGAGTAACAATAAATAATTAGAATATTCTGTTTACAATTTATCTTATAGGGGTTATGATATATATATATTATTTTGTTGTCTAGACGGTCCTCTTGGAGAGTGCAGAGTGGCAAGAATGCTTAAATTGTCTTCTTGTATCCAGCTATATCAACCCTGTAATTTGTCCAATGCTGCATTTTAACTCATCTTCTTTTTTATTATATAATTCAAAAGTACAGATCATGTCCGCTTTTATTTCTATTATGATTGATCAATACTTTATGACAAATTTAGAAAAGAAGAGCGTTTTAGTTATTTATCACAAAAGTAAGATTACTATCAAGGAGCATCTTGGAAAATCAAACAAAGGGTAAAATAAGGCATTCCATAGTAATACAAGGAATGAACATTTCAACATTCCTTTTTCACATTCAGTGAAGAAAACAAAGTGGTTGGCTTTTTTATTAGGCCAGATGAACAACAAAAATAAACAAAAATGATAATAGATAAATGTTGTAGCTTCTACAAGTCAGAACAAATGTACACTAGAAGTTCTGCAGTGCATGTTATCACATGACACAAAGGCATATTAAGCAAATAGACGTGATTCAGCTTAAGTTGTGGTAGCCCCTGAGCCAGATCGCATTTGACAGAGAGCAGTTGATCTAGTTTAAGTTGTTCATAGTTCATAAACATGATGAGAGGAAGCATAGACAGTCAAGAGTATGCCAAAGATTCCCTGAACATGTTTATTGATAGGTAGAGGAACAAATGAAGCAATAGCAAATTCTGGGCATGGGTGTTTTGATGACAAAATTGTCTCTGATTAGTATGAATAACATGTTACATAGACAAGAATGGTTTTTTTTCACTTTTACCTAGGTCTTTTCCATTATACAAGAGTTTAATAACTGAGTGTTACTTGTATTTTCAAAAAGCAAAATTTTCTTAAGAAATCATCACTTTCTATACAGTACTTTCTTGACAGGTGATTTATTATCTGTAGTAGTTTGATATTCAGTTTTCATATCACATAGGTTGTAAATTAAGCTTTAGGTAATGTCAAGGAACTTACACTTGTTAACACTCTGTTTATGAAAACAACCAATAAATCTAATCAATATGTTGTGAACCAAGAAGTCAGTTGCTTTAAAAATGGGTTTACTCATTTATAGTGTTACAACTACATAATCTATGAAATCACAGTGGTTATAAAGGTCTCATAAATTAGTCAATCTTTATTCTTAGCATATGGCAATAGGTATGCTGGAGACCAAAATAATAGATTAATGAATGCATGTTAATATATATATATAATAAACAAAATTACTTTGTTATGTTTACACATCTGCGGTGGGCTGGCGCCCTGCCCAAGGTTTTTTTCTTGTCTTGCGCCTTGTGTTGGCTGGGATTGGCTCCAACAGACCCCCTTAACCCTGTAGTTAGGATATAGCGGGTTGGGTAATGGATGGATGGATGTTTACACATTTTAGTAAGATGGTTACCTTGCAATATTAATTTTTGAAACAAGCTTTGGAAAACTATGACATTTACAAAATAGAGATGGAAGATTGATGAGAAATATCATCCTCTACTACATAATCAGGGTTACACCCTTTAAGAATTTAAAATAAAACCTTTGTTAATATGGTAGATGAATAATATGTATACATTTCAAAGGTAATAACAAATTGCAAACATTTGGTGATGAATCAGATCAATAACTGAAATTAAAACTGATGAAATATCAGGAAATGTGTAGTCCTCTAACACAATTGGACTCTTCTGGTTTTAATAGTGACTTAATTTTTGGATTGATGACCTAAAATGTCCTCTTTAACCAATAAACAACCTGTGAAAAATGTTTTGTCAAACCCTTAAAGTCTTGAATACTGTGCTTCCCCTTAAATTACTTCAGGATGCTTGTATTGTATTTGCTAAGCCCCATGTATTGTGTCTCTCTGAGCAGAGGAAAGATGTCATGCTTGTGGTATCCTGCACACATCGCTGGCTTTCCATTTGCTTGAGTTTGACACTGCTTGTCCCCGTGAGGGAAGCAAGTTGAAATGAAAAGGGACAGGCTGCCTTGTAAACACTTGTATCCTTAGGGAAGAGGGTTCAATGTGTCATGCCATCTTTAACATCTCTAAACCATTGAACCTTCAGAACTGTACTAAGGTAAAAAATAGAAGTGGATCTCCAGGAATAAAATAATATAAGCTTTTACTGATTAATAGTAAATGTAATTATTATTTAAAACGTTTTATTGTCAAGGTCAATTCAGTTACATATTCATTTAGAATACACAGTAAAAAGGAATTGAACTTTTCTAGGCAACTTGCAAGTGCTTTTAAAAAGATAGTCAGGAGAGAACAGGACAAAGTGGTCTTTATTCTAGCTCTTCAAGGAACAGTATTTGGACTTAATTCAGTATTGGAGCTTTTGTTCAAACACGCAGCAAACTTGACAACTTCACAGTTGCCTTCAAATTAAAAGAACTCTTCCTTGGGACTGAGACAACCGAACAGCACTTGAGGGAGCTCGCTATAATGCCTCCAAACACTGTGCAATAATGCCTTATTTGCTACCATCGGTAGCTGACCCCACACCATAGAACCGTAGTTATTTAAGTGCGTTCTTCTTTTGTACAGTATTTGATTGTTGTTTGAAAGTTTTAAATCCTTAAACCTCCTCTCACATGGATTTGATTAGATTTCACATAGTATAAGAAACACTTTTTATTTAAAAAGTATGAAGTTTTCAAACTGAGCTCAACTTGCTCTTTGTCCACCAAGCAAGCCTGCTTGAACATATACTATAAGCTAGTGTCAGTGTTCTCCCTTACGTCTTTTAGCCAGTTGAGCGCCCGGCTGTCATCTCGCATGACATTGTGAGATGACAGTCGCACATCTAAAGGCACAGGCAGATCTAAGGATCTGCAAAGATGGCAAGGGACGAGCAGGTGGGTGGGCAAATATTTTAGAAGCAGGATTGCAAGTTGCGAGGGGAGACGCGCAGGACAGGATGTTGCCGATCACTCGATGCTAAAGCTAATAGCGGGGACGAGGCGGAGTATGGGGAGGTGGGCTTTAGAGAGGGAGGTGTACATGATAATAGCGTGTGTGGAGCAACTTAATACAGTAGCAAGGAGTATGGAGAGGTGGGCGGATGAGAGGTTGCGGGAGCGGAGCAGCAGTTCACAAGCAAAGAGGATGTGGAGGTGGGTGTATGATAGGAGGACTGATAAAACAAAATAAGTGTAGTGGAACCAGCTTGTCAGATATCAGAAAACGGGCATCAGGAAGTGATGCCTCTGTTCTAAGCGTCAGTGCAGTCTGTATAGTGCTGCTAAGTATACAGCAGCTCTCTTGTTCAGTACAAAGCAAATATATATATATATATATATATATATATATACATATACACACAGTTGTTTAAGCAGCATTAGGCGTATTCTGTGTGCAAAAATCCTTGTAGCACTCACTGTGGTTCCTATTAAAGTGACCCCATCTGCCATTCTTATATTTGCTCATATTGCAAAAAGTGTGCAGAAACCCTTGCAGCACACACTGTGTCCTGAGCAAAAGTTTTGTCACGGAATTGCTGAGGGTTTTGTACGGAAGTGTATTAGGGCCACGGTGAAGAAAAAAAAAAATACGGACAAAGTGAAGAAAAAAAAAAAACTATATGTCAAGAATAAAGTCGACATGTTGACTTTATTCTCGATAGTTCCACTTTAATCTTGACGTTTATGACGAGAATAAAGTCGACATGTTGACTTTATTCTCGGCATTTCCACTTTATTCTCACCGTTTATGTCGAGATTAAAGTCGACATTTCCACTTTATTCTCATAGTTTATTTTGTCATTAAAGTAGAATGTCGTAAACTAAACTCCATCTATAAATCAATGTTTAATTTACTAAATTTTCTCAAACCCCGTCATAAGTTAATGTAGTACATTAAATGCTTTGTGTTAAGTGTTTCCCGACCGAGTTGTTAATCATTACTTGCTTCTTAAACTGACTTCCTCTTGCACTGAGGAGGCGCAGGCAGCGATCACCACACAGAATACATTCACTTCATGATATTCCTGCTCTCTGAACATTTACAATGCTAAGATAAATACTTGATATCATTTTCATGATGAAGTGCATCAAAGCAGGTATTAAATATGCACGGTGGTGTGGCTGTAGTGCTGCTCCCTCGCAGTAAGGGGTCCCCAGGTGTACGTTCAGTGTAGAGACCTTTATGGCAGGTGTGACGAGGCTCCAAAAAACTGGATGTATGAATGGGTATCGCACAGGTTTAACTTAAATATTATGTAAATGTTGGGTTTGTGATCTGGTGGTTGGAGACACGAACACAGAATTCAGTGGATGTTCTTCAGAGCGGGCTTTCTTTACTGCATGCGTGCTGTCTCTATCTGACGTACCAAAACCCCAGTTCCTATCCTTCCTTTTTCTTTCTTCATATAACCAATCACCACACGATAAACGTTTTTTTGAAATTAAAACTAGTTATAAACTTACACCACGGAGTGTTCAGAACTTTAAAAAACCTTCGTTACACATTTTTAATTATGCCATCCATTCAGGGTTGCATCCATCCCAGCAAGCATCGTGTGTGAGGCAGGAACAAATCCTGAACGGGGCGCCAGCTCATCACAGGGGGAATACGAGCAATACATACACACTAGCAGGGTCAATTTAGCATCACAAAACCCTACATCCTACATGACTTTGAAAGGAAACTGAAGCATGCCAACTAAACCCACCAGAAAAGCATGCAAACGCAGAGCTGGGAACACCCGGGACCCCCTTTGCTGCGAGGCAGCAGTGCAACCTCCACGCCACCGTGCCCCCCCATGATTAGTATATGTTTTAATGCATTTCATCATGAAAATTATATCAAGTATTTATCTTAGCATTGTAAATGTTCAGGGAGCAGGAATATCATGAAATTAATGTATTCTGTGTGGTGATTCCTGCCTGCACCTCCTCTTAATGCAGAGAAAGTCAGTTTAAGAAGTGCATAGCGATTAACAACTGGGTCAGGGAACACTTAACACAAAGAATTTAATGTACTACATAACTTATGATGGGGTTTGAGAAAATCTAGTAAATTAAATATTCATTTTAAGATGAAGTTTAGTTTACAATGTTCTACTTTAATGACAAACTACGAGAATAAAGTCAACATGTTGATTTTAATCTCGAGATAAACAGCAAGAATAAAGTAGAAATGTCGAGAATAAAGTGGATATGTCGACTTTACTCTCGACATAAGCGTCAAGATTAAAGTGGAAATGTCGAGAATGTGTACCTGCCGTAGTGCAAGTGTGAATTGAATATCCAACAGGCTCTCACTTTCCCACTCAAAAGTCTTATTTATAGGTAAAAATGCACATTACACCTCTGAAAGAATAATGCAAGAGCTGCTGGATGTCTTAGCATCAGAAATAAAATCTAACATCTCTTTATTATAAAAAAAAAATCCTAGAAAGGAAAAGCAGGGTGACGATACGTGATCTTCTTGGAAGTTCTTGGAAGACACTTAAAAGACCCACGAGACGCAAACAATATCAAATAACACTCAGTCATGTAAAGGCACGTAGCACACACAGATCCTGTGCTCTCAGCACATATAAAGTGTATAAGGACAGTACGTTCTAGATGAAATGTCAATGACTAAGCAAAGAAGAAAGAGCAGTGCGGAGAAAAGAGACCCAAAAGCGTTGGAGAGAAAAAAAGGCAGATAAGAGATTATGAAAGCAGTGGAATTCGAAAGGCTCAAAAAAACGATGGCGATATACACATGCAGAGAAAGGTAAAGAATATGAAAGCAGTAAAATTCGAAAGTATTGTAGTGTCCCAGTTAGGTTGAAGCCTTTTTTGTTTTAAGTGACTGTTAGGTCCGATTGAGGGAGGGCGGAGTACAGCACGGAAGACTGATAGCAGCGAGACAACAGCAGAAAGACAGCAGATGATCCGACGGCACCTTCTTAGCATATGTTCATCTGCCCCCCTTCCCTCCTCCCCCTTGATAACGCGAGCAGCATTATACGTCCTGAGAAAGAGATTTAACCATGCCCGGGGCCGGAAATAAAGGACAAGTATTGTTTTTACAATGTCACGCGAGACAAGGCAGTGAGACATCATTTAAAACAAGTCCATGGACATCTAACCTAGCAATTGTTGGACTGCTGTTGGCAGACATGTTTCATGTGCTCCCAGCTCTTAAAACAACGACAAGAGACAAGCAAAACACGCAGCTCGCCAGCAGCAAAAACCCTGCAGATGATCAGACTGCTTCTCCTTAGAGTGCGTTCAGCCAAACTAAACCTCGCGCCCCCCCCCCACACTTCACAATGCGAGCGACAGAGATGCGAAGTGGCAAAAGGACAGCTGCTGCACAGGCTTTGAAATGATCGGGCAGTGAGACAAGCAGAACAGGCAGCTCGCCACCAGCAGAAAGACAGCAGATGATCCGACGGCAACTCCTTAGCGTGTGTTCAGCCGCACTCCCTTCACAACGCGAGCAGAGTTATACATCCTGCGAGAAAGAGATGTAACCACGCCCGGGGCCGGAAATAAATTATTGCCTTTACAAAAGTTTTAAAATAAAAGTTAAAATAATGCATATGTAACAATTCCCATGAAACTAACAATCTCTTTAAATTGTATATCTGGTAAACCAAACCCTGGGGTAGGAGAGCGAAGCGAGCAGGGGGCAGAGGCCCCTAGTACTGAAAAATATACATGCAGAAAATTTTTTCTGTGTTCTGTGTGATGAAACTGCAAACATCTCAGTTAATTATTTACATTAAATATGTTTGCTAGGTCACTAAAGAGGTCAGAATTAGTTTTGTATCAACCCGCAATATGATTGATGGATGAGCGGAGACTATAAGCAACACAATGAGTGAGACTATGGACACTCTAGGCTTGAAAACTGCTAATCTGGTTGGACTAGGGTCAGATGGAGCTGCTGTTATGATTGGGAAACAGAAAGGTGTGGCAAAACTGCTTAAAGATAAAACATCTGGACTTTTGGTCAACTGCCACTGTGTAAACTGCCGATTGGCCCTTGCAAGTGCCCAAGCAGCAGCTGCTGTACCTTAATTAACAAAACTAAACAACATCTTAAGGCAGCTGTTCTATTTCTTCCAAAATTCTTCAGTTAGGATGGCTGGTGTAACGGAAATTCAAAATATTCTGAACATTCCCCAGATTAAGCTGAAAATGGCCAGTGACACTAGATGCTGTCTCATGACTTTGGAGGGCCCAGATCCTGGGGACTCTGATTATGGGAAAGCTGCAGACAACTGGGCCTCTAGGAAGAAAAAAGAATAAATATTTAACTGAAGACACCTTCTGCATATGCAAGTTGGCTTTGAAGAATATTTTTAAATTTTTCTTCATTAGGTTTCGCATACTTTTTTTCATTGTTTTCACATTTTTTCCCGACAGCGACAATACTTTTGACTCTTGGTTTATGTCATAACAATTGTTATTTAAAATTTTTGTTAGGGTTGCATGATCCTGAATTGGATACTTCTTAAATTTAATAAAAAATATTCTGGCACAAGTGTCAAACCTTAAAAAAGGAAGTCATATTGAGCATTGTAAAATAATAAATAATAATAAAAATATTGCACATTTAATTTTCTCCACCACCAAATTTCCCCGTCCTGTTCCACCCGGCTACTTTTTCATGCCATCCGGCTGGAAACAATTCTGGGGAGAACACTTTAGTGTCTTGTCATTGCAACCACATAAATTACACCTGTGTGCCAGCCAGTGCAGCCCAAGTCTAAAAGCTCACAACACCCTTTAAGCAGAGACGGTTGAAGACACAGCTCCAGCAGGCTCAAGGGACTGCCGGGATGCCTTTACGTTCCCTCTGGGCCTCCCGTCCAGGTTAGGGATCTTCGTGGTTCCTGGCCGGGATGCCGTCCATCCCATGTGCCACTTACAAATGTTAATTATTATTTTGCAATTTGAGTGACACCTTTATCCAAGGCAACTTACAATATGTGAGACACAACTGGTTACATTTCTTTTGTTTTTTCAATTTAAACACAGGCAGGTAAAGTGACTTGCTCATGGTCACTCGGTATTAGTGGTTGAATTTGAGCCCACAACCTCAGGGTTTGAAGACCAAAGTTCAAAGCTTTAACCACTACACCACACTGCCACAATACTGAAGTATGTTCTTGCCTCTGTAGTAAGTCTGTTTACATCCTTTTCTACATTTATGCTTTGTGTGAGCACCATGAAAGGTGTAAACACTGGCAGTTCCTTACATAGGCAGTACAGGAAAATGCCTAGTGCAACAAATGATTGGATGTGCATAAACTCCCCATCATACACACAGCATTCTCCAGTTACCCCAACAATGCATGTTCTTATCCAAATGAAGCTCAAGTTTGTAGTGGCATCATATCATCATGCCTCTACCTGAATGGAGCCCAAGAAGTGAGGAGTGGCTGTCAAGTTGTGGTTTTCCTACTGAACTCTGAAGTAATTTATTTCAATAAACTGCGTGCTAGCAGTATTCCAACATTTAGTAGTAAGTTTGTATTCATGACATACAAATGTTGGGAGACATGGGATGCACCTTGTATGATCTCTCGTAGGGCATAAAAAGAACTGGGACCGCCACTAGGTGTAAATGTTTTGAAGCATTATTTAAGGGAAGATCTTCACATGTCACTTTATTCATTATCAGGTAAGGAATTTGTCAGCGTAAGAGTAGGTTGTTAGACAGTCAACGCTCTTTAACTTTTTTGAAGCCAATGTATGTGGTTTGGATTTTTTCCCTCCTCCATTAGTCCAAAAGATAAATTCTTCTTTCCGTATCAAGGCTGCTCTGTATTTCTCCCAGTATACATGCTGTAGGTCACTAAACAGTGTGATACACTTGTGTGAAAATTCGTATTGGCCGGGGAGCATAAATGGTACTAGCTAAGTGCATTCTTTGAAGAATATTTTTCATTAAAAGTAGTCCAAGTAATATTATATTTTTAAAACCTTTGTTCCTCACAAAATTGATTATACTATTACTTTATTGTAAGAAAAATTGAGTCTGCGAATTGTAAAAAAAAAAAAAGGATTTCTTTCTTTATCCCTTTTATAAAACGTAATCACGTCTCGTGGGCTCTGCCTTTTTATACAAGCAGAGTCTTGGGCAGCAGATTTTTCCTTGAAGCAAATAGGGCTATTACTTTTTTATTTAAAATATGATTCGAAGCTGTTAAGCAGTGCAGCCCACATTCCTTCCCACAGAGTGGCTTCAGAGCCAAACAGGGTTTTAAAGGCAGCTCTGCCTGAGGTTGCAATTCAGAACAATGCACTGTGGGACTATTGTTGAAGAAAAAAAGGGACTTAAAAAGCTGACAGAGACAATAATCACCATGTGTAGCTTGTAACTAGCCTAGAGCTCCAAGTGATCGAGTGCTCTTCATGAGACCAGGACCGCTCCACCAAATTACCTCCATCCTAGATAGTCTATTAAACATGCCAGAAGCTTTGTACTGATTGAGATACACTGCCAGAGCACGATTTTATCACAAAAAACATGCAAATTCATTTCACTTGAGACTTGATGTGATGTAAATGTACTCTTCAATTGCATTACCTTGTTAAGCATTGTTCATAACCAGGGTTGCTAGTTTTAGAGGCATTTTAATACTTTTATTTCAGTGTATATCAAACAGAAATCCTAAGGAAACCCGGTGATAAAAGCTATCAAAAGTCTTTCTAAAAATCCCACTTTTGTTTTCATTAATTTAGGATGTTTCCTTATCTTTTTGGACATTTTCTTGCATTTGATATATTTTGTGATCTACTTTTTAATATTATGTTTTTCATTGTATTCTTTTGTATATGTAAAGTGCAATGTGATGCTTTGTCAAAGGCATTATATATAAAAATCACAACATTTCACAGATTGAGGATTTCTAAGCCACAACATCAGCATTTATTTATATAGCACGTTTTAATACTAATAATGTAGCTCAAAGTGATTTATAAGATGACAAAGGAAAGTTACAAGAAAAGAAAAAAACAAGTAAGATTAGGTAATGTATTTTTCATTAATTTAAACAGATGACCAAGTAGTGATTATGTAGATGTTAAAATGTTTTTTTAATTTCTTATTTAAAGGCTTATTCACTAGTCAGCCACAACATTAAAACCAGTAACAGGTAAAATGAATAGTTTAAGTGAATAACCCTATAATCTTAACATTATAATAAAGCTCCAAACAATGAATTTTATATTAATGTGTTCTTTCTTATTCCTCCTCATTGCAATTTACAATATTTACATTTTATTTTGGAAGTTGATAAATTCATAATATTGATAATAAATTTAGTTGCTGAGTTAAACAGCAAATAGTTACTGTAAAAAAACACATTTGACACTGATTTGTATAAATGGAAGCCAACAATATCTGTCCATTAATTAATTGTTTAACTATGGCCAGTTGACAACGGTGAGGAAGAAAACAAAATACCACTCAGAAGAATCCCTGGAGTAATCAACCTCTGGGGGTCCACAATAAATTATTGGAGTCTAAGATAAACTCGAACATAGTCACAATACAGTTCTAGAGTCCTCGGTCAACTAGACACACTAACCTCTGGCCATGTCATAGTAAAGTCTGTCTTGGCCGTCCAGTCTGATACCCCAACTTGTAACCCAACTCGAATCCTCTAAGACAGGGGGGCCGATCGATCGACTGGTAGATCACAAAGGTAGTGCAGGTAGATTGCGTTGCATTCAAAAAAATTTTTTTTAAATGTTAGTCTATCATATATCCTCCCTATGGCATTTGCCACTTGATTGACATACAGGGCGGCCAGTCTGAGATCTCTTCTCTTCTAATACACTGGTCATCCCGCACGCACGCTCAAACGCGCAAGCTACTGCAAAACTCCGGCTGTGATCTAGTTAGCTTTCCAATTTATATTGACTAAAGAAGGGATTTAAAAAAATTGTTTGGGGAGGGTATGGGCTGGATGTGGAATTGGAAGAGGATTTTTTTTCTCACAATGTCACAATCAAAGTGCGTTTGTCTGATCTGTCAATCTATCATTGCTATTCCAAAGAAGGAAAATGTGGAAAGGCACTTTCGAACTGTTCATAAAAACTACGAAACTGACATCCTTCCAAAAAGCAATCTGAGAAAGAAAAGGAGAGGGAACTAAAATCGCTGTTAATCGGACAGCCATCATTTTTCACTCGGCTGAATTCTAAAGCTCCTTGACTGCATTATTTGGCTCTACTTATTTATGCGAGTCAGCCTTTTCCCACATGATGATTATTAAATCCAAATACTGTAGTGACCATAAATGTATTGAATTGTTATTGTGCCATAAAGGTTATTCAGTTATGCAAGGTACGACAACATACATTTTATGTATAAAGTATACTCAGTATATAGGCCTATATTTCCATTTTAAAAGTATCTCACAAGCCGAAAAAGTGTGGGCACCCCTGCTCTAAGACAAAGTTAAAAAAACAACAATAAAGGACTACTTAGGAACATTTATTAGATAGAATGCCCGGTGAGGGCTGGGCAGTCTTTTGACCTGGAACCACTACATTTTTGTAAGTGTGCATTACTTATTTATCTTTTGTTTAATATTTATTCATTATTTTTCAATAATTAAATTATTATTTTATACGGTGGTGCAGTGGTAGTGCTGCAGCTTCGCAGTAAGGAGACCTGGGTTCGCTTCCCAGGTCCTCCCTGCATTGAGTTTACACATTCTCCCCGTGTCTACGTGGGTTTTCTCTGGGTGCTCCGGTTTCCTCCCACAGTCCAAAGACATGCAGGTTAGGTGTATTGGAGATCCTAAGTTGTCCCTAGTATGTGCTTGGTCTGTGTGCGCCCTGCCCTGGCTTTGTTCCTGCCTTGTGCCCTGTGTTGGCTGGGATTGGCTCCAGCAGACCTCCCGTGACCCTGTGTTAGGATATAGCGGGTTGGATGATGGATGGATGGATGAAATTTGTTAAACCTGCATCAAATGCTCACCTAAAGCAATTTTGCATATAGTATGCAGGTGTTTTGTCCTCCGCTCATAGATGATTGGGTTTACCTCCAGTGTGTTCTCCCTGTTTACAGCATTAGCTCTGTCATTAAATTGGATACCATTTCTCCTAAAATTCTCCTATGGCATCAGCAGTTAGTGTCAATATAAAATGCAAAGCAGTCATATATATTCTAAAATCTTTAATTTGTTTCAATACAGGAGGTTGCAGTGGCATATGGTTACCCATTGCAAGGAGCATAAAAGTTTGTATAGTGTACTCACACTAACCATATATTTTTTTAAGGCAGGGGGTACTATATAAGAGAGAAAGTTGTGACCTCATGGAGACATTCTTTGTTTTCCCAAAAATGCTAGATAGACAAAAATCCAGCAGAATGCCTTTTTAACTGGGATTCACGTAATTATTACACAGCAAACATGTTTGAAATACACTTTGTTTTATTATTCAGAAAATATAAATATTGTAGAATAGCTTACAGTCATGATCTTTCTTCCGGCAGCTTCAATCTGGAATTTCAAAAGAATGCAATAGGCCTATTGTAACTCGGCTGCTCAAGCTGTTCTGATTAAGGTACATAAAGCAATCATGACATTTTTCTGAATTGTTCTCAATATCAATAGGACACAGTAGCACTAGAGAAAGTCCAGGATGCAGCTAAGTGATATATACAAAGACTACACAGATGTAATATTTAACAAAAAATTGAAAGAGTAGAATCTTTGTAGTCCAGGCAAACATCTTCTAAAAAATAACAATAAAAATATTTTACAATTTTAAAAGGTGGATACCAGTGGTTACCTTAACTGCTGGGGCACAGACAGATGCCTTTTTCACACTATCACAAGACACAAGTTATAAGAAAATAAATCACACATCATTGTAAGTACAAAGATGCATGATTCATTTATCAGTTGATGCGTTTGCAGTTGGATCTTTAGGGAGTATTTGGTCTCTACTTGACGTTATTTTGGAAACAGTAAATATTAATTATTATTATTGTGCATGTTCAAACTTTTTTTAATGTCTTATGTTCTTAAATGCAACAGTTTTGAGAACACTATTCTGAACTGTTTTTGTTTAGCTCATATACAAATGCATTTACTACTATAATGTAGATAGCTCACATCATTGTTACAATGAGGCAGAGGATTGTTGAGGAGCAGTACAGGTAAAGTAGGTGTCAGCTGCAAATAGGCTACTTGTCAGTTGCAGTACACATTGTAGCTGTACAAAGGCAGGTATACTTATCAGGTGAACTAACATGCACATTTTACATATGTCATGGAGAAATCCCTTTTCCAGAAGAAAGTCTGTAAAAGAAAAGCAGATTCAAAAGACAGAGGCATAGAATATTTAGAATTAGATAGATACAGCAGCATTTAATTGTTTGGGCAACCTTGCTTAAAATGTCTGTTACTGTAAATAATTAAGTAAGCAGAAGATAAAATGATCACCAAAAAGCATGTTAAAGATGACAGATTTATTTTCAGCATTTTATGCAAATTTGTGTATTGTTTTAGTTTTGTACAATTGTACAATGAGAGGAAGAGGAAAAGAGCACCATGCAAACGTTTGGATACCCCAAGATATTTGAGGTCTTAGATAATTTTTACCAAGGTCTCAGACCTTAATTAGCTCATTGAGGCTCTGGCTTGTTCACAGTCATTGTTGGGAAAACCCAGGTAAAGCAATTGTCAAAGAGTTTATTTTTTATTTTTTTTCTCCGGCCGTCTGGAGTTTTTTTTTTGTTTTTTCTGTCCCCCCTGGCCATTGGACCTTACACTTATTCTATGTTAATTAATGTTGACTTATTTTATTTTCTTAATGTGTCTCTTATTTTTCTATTCTTCATTATGTAAAGCACTTTGAGCTACATTTTTTTGTATGAAAATGTGCTATATAAATAAATGTTGATGTTGTTTTTGTTGTTATATATTGTCAGACTCCTCAAACCTTGTCAACTATCAGCAAACATTGGCTCCTCTAAGGAGTTGCCTAGCAGATTTTTCAGGTAGCTGTTTCCTCAGTTCGTAATAGTATTAAGAAAAAGCAGTTAACAGGGAAGGTGGAGGTCAAGTTGAGGTCTGGAAGAGCAAGAAAAAGTTCTGAAAAAACTGCTTGTTGGATTGCTAAAAGGCAAATAAAAAACCCATTTGACTGCAAAAGACCTTCAAGGAAGATTTATCAGACTCTGGAGTGGTGGTGCCCTATTCTACCGTGCAGCGACACCTGAACAAATACAGTATGACCTTCATACTAGAGTCAGCAGGAGAAAACCTTTCCTGCATCTTAGCTACAAAATTCAGCACCTGAAGTTTGCAGATGAACATCTAAACAAGCCAGGTGCACCTTGGAAACAAGTCTTGTGGACTGATAAAGTCAAAATAGAACCTTTTGGCCATAAGGTGCAAAGGCCTGTTTGCAGAAAAAAGGTTTCCATATTCCAGGAAAATATCACTTCTCCAACTATTAAGCATGGCCATGGATAAATCATGATTTGGACTTATGTTGCACCCAGTGGCACAGGAAACATGTCATTGGTATAGGGAAGAATGGATTCAAATATATGCCAGCAAATTTTGGAAGCTAACAACTTTGCAGTGGCCCGCACAGTCCCCCGACATAAACATCATTGAAAAATCTGTGGATAGATAGATCTCAAAAGAACAGTGCATGGTCCAAGAATCTTGCAAAATTATAAGTCTTACACAAGGATGAATGGGCAAAAATACCCAAAAATAAGAATTGAACGACTCTTAGCTGGCTACAAAAGATGTTTATAAGCTGTGATACTTGCCAAAGGTCTGTTGCTAAGTATGGACAATATCAGGTGCCCAAACTTTTGCTTCAGGCCCTTTTCATTTTTTTGATCCTTTGTACATGTGAATAATGGGAATAAAAATATATATACTAGCAAAATACCCGCGCTTCGCAGCGGAGAAGTAGTGTGTTAAAGAAGCAATGAAAAAGAAAAGGAAACATTTTGAAAATAACGTAACATGATTGTCAATGTAATTGTTTTGTCACTGTTGTGAGTGATGAGTGTTGCTGTCATATATATATATATATATATATATATATATATATATATATATATATATATTTACACACACACACATAAACATATATATATACATATCTATACATATACACATATATATACACACACACATATATACATACATATATATATATCTACATATATACACATACATATACATACACACATACATACATACACACACATATATACACACAAATACATATATATATACATACACACACACATATATAAACATATATATACATATACATACATATCTACATATATACACACACAGC
>JANRMT010062850.1:11591691-11617073 GCA_026402145.1 Polypterus bichir lapradei | reverse complement strand
TGAACGGTTCCATTGCTTACCATGTGTTTACTACGCGCGACCAAAACTCTAAATGTGTGTAGTCCCTTAGTCAACGTTCAACTTGCATGTTTCATAGTTGCGTCGCGAAGGCGATAGATTTCATGTGAGACGCGTACGTTCCTCAACGGGATTGCGAGTCAAGAGAAGCGGCAAAAGACAGCGGGGCTGCGGCGATCTCTGAATTGACTGTTTGTCACTGTGTGCAGAGCTGCCTGTCGCTTAGAACGATTAAATAAGCCGGCTTTCTAATCTAGGCTGGTTTGGTTTGGTTTGATTCTATTTGTTTGGACTACACAAAGGCTCAGGACTCGTGGTTCTACACAAACGTACGTTATGATTATGATATGCTGTTTCATTGAGAAAGTATGTACAGATTTTTTTAACACTTTGAGCCCACGTTTTCACCGGCAATGTATTTTTACATTTAAAATGACCATCGGTGGCGCACGTGGGGCTCAAAGTGTTAATGAAATATTTCAGAAAAATTACAAACTTTTACATGTTTACTTATTGCCCAATGCACACTGACATGACATTAGTGTGTATTGTGTATATGTCACTTGTGTGAATTAGGCCCAAGATTATTACAAAATTATTATTATATTTGAATTAGCCCTTTATTCTACCTATTTTGTAGAATGTCCGAGAGAAAGACAAAACGTGAAAGCGGGTTTGTTTTCCGAATCTCTGCATTGCATTACGCATTTTTCTTACGTTGCCTGTATCAGTGGCAGCATCTGAAAGGACCTTCTCAAAACTCAAGATAATTAAAAATGATCTCCGTTCCACTATCGGGCAACAACGATTGAGTGATGTTGTGCTTCTGTCTATAGAATCTGAAATTTGTGAAAAACTGGATCATTTAAACATAATAGATGAATTTGCTACTGTTAAAGCTAGGAGAATCATTCTTTGATGTTTAACTAATAAATTAATGTATGTATGTGATTTTTTTATTTTTGTGATTCTTTATTTAGTTTTCATAAAAACTAATCGTTTGAAATTAAATTTTATTTATACATCCCGACTCTAACCCTAACACCGTCTTAATCCTGTTTGAAGTAGTACATGTAATAGTAATATCCGTCATATCATAATAGAAAATAGGTACGTAGGGCGGCGAAACCACATTCGCACAAAGGCGGCCATCTACCCAGGATCGGCCCTGTGTGCGATTACATACGATTAATCAAGATTAATTATTACACAGCCTCTAATTAATTGGATTAATTTTTTTAATCGAGTCCCACTCCTAATATATATATGTAGATTTGTATATATATATATATATGTTTATATACAGTATATATGTAGATATGTATATGTGTATATATGTGTTTGTGTGTATATATGTATATATGTGTGTGTGTGTGTATATATATATATATGTGTGTGTGTGTGTGTGTGTGTGTATATATATATATATATGCCAGCAACACTCATAACAATGACAAAACAATTATATTCTCAATCATGTTACGTTATTATTAAAATGTTTCCTTTTCTTTTTAGTTCTCTGCTGCCAAACGCGGGTATTTTGCTATATATATATATATATATATAGAGAGAGAGAGAGAGAGAGAGAGAGATGACAACAACACTCATATCAATGACAAAACAATTACATTAACAATCATGTTACGTTATTTTTAAAATATTTCCTTTTCTTTTTCATTGCTTCTTTAACACACTACTTCTCCGCTGCGAAGCGCGGGTATTCTGCTAGTATATATATATATATAGAGCGAGAGAGAGAGAGAGAGAGAGAGAAAGAGAGAGAGAGATATGACAACAACACTCATATCAATGACAAAACAATTACATTAACAATCATGTTCCGTTATTTTTAAAATATTTCCTTTTCTTTTTCATAACTTCTTTAACACACTACTTCTCCGCTGCGAAGCGTGGGTATTCTGCTAGTAGTAAATAAAAAGACGGATCAATAAGTACATTCTCATAATCTAATTAAAACTGATATGTTAGAGTGACAGAAAAATAGTAAAGGAACTATATAACATGTTATGAAATGTTATTTTTGTATCCTAATGCAACTCAGACAGAACATCATCAATGCACAAATTTGAAAATTACTTGTGAATTAACTCTGAACTTTAAAAAATTGTATCTAGTTTCAATAATTGTATTTAATGTCCCTACCCACACGTATACTTAAGCTGTATTCCAGCTGCTTCTGCTAGATAGGAGTATTGTCCAAATGCACCCTTTTTATGTATTCACATTTAAATCTATTCATTGAAATTTTATTTTGAAGCTCTTTAAAGCATTTTTCAAATTAAAGAATTATGTGTGAATGAAGTACCACTGCTGTGGGGCTGATAATTTAACATGTACTTTCTCTAGTAGAATTTCAGAATTATGCTAAAAAAACATGCCATAAGGCCTCTTTACAAAACTGTCTTTGGGTGCCTTGCATTGGTGAATTTCATGTGGGTATGTGCCATGCTTAGAGGAAGACAAACATTTTGCTTTATTTTATTTCATGCCTCTAGGTTCCACTTGGAAACATGGTGTGCAAAAGCAGTGTCTGTTGCAGTTTTGATGTAACAAATATGCACATTGTATTTTCCATACATGTAGAGAGAATTTACAGCAGTATACTGAGCCCCTGAATGTGACAGATGTGATCTTTTCCAAGATGATCATTTGCTAGATTTTTAGTATTTTTTCTTCAAGCAAATTTGTCTTCCTCAACATTTACAGAATGCTCCAAATAATGACAACAAGTTTTATGTTGGTAAAACTCTTTTAATATTTGCAAGCTCGAAGAGGTTTACAGTAGTACAGATCTCCATTTTCATTCTCTCAGGATAAGTATGATTATGGCTAATTAGAGTGATGAATGAGTATAATGAGAATGCTCAATCAGGTTTTGTATTTCACGCATGGGCAGTTTGTGCATCAGGCTTTAAGATGGGCACCAGTGTTTGTTTGGAGTAAGGGCACTTCATATTTGTTAGAGGAAAAAAAAATCAGTTTGCTTCACTTTTATATTAAAAGGAAAGGAACAAATGAATATTATAGCTTTTACATTTTGTTATCTGGTGAAACAGGTATATCTGACAGCAGGGAGCTCAGTAAATCATTTCAGAGGAAGATGAAGGCACTGTTGATAGTGATAAACAGATTTATTTCTTCTGAAGCAGTGTCTTTGCCTATATTTTGGAATTCATCTCCAACTGTGAACTAAGGCAGGGCCTTGATGCCTTGTGAAATGTTTGTATTTTTATGAACTGAAATAATGTAGAAAGATATTTTGACAGAATTTTGAAGTAGAAACCTTAAGAAAAATCTGATATTTCCAAAGGGCTTGTTTGAAAATTCTGCAACAGTTTTTGTATTTTTAAAATGTCAGTCCAGAGTTTGAAGTAATGTTTATTTATATATGAGAGCCATGTATGCATAAATCGTGCTTGACTTTCCTTTCCGCCTTGAATTTGGTGGTCCCTTTGGAATGAGACCATTTTTTTTTCTGAGAGAAGTGATAAACATCATTGTGTTTAGATTTCAAAGTGTGTACCTTACCTTGCAAAAGGCATTTTGTGTAACTGTATTTTGGCATTTCTTATTTTGGTATTTTGATATGATGCACAGACTATCTTTACTAACAAAACTTTAATTTCAATGAAACTATGTTGGTAAAATAATAAATTATTGTAATACCAGTTATAATAGAAGATAGTGCTCAAGTGGCATCTCTCCATTCCTAGATTAATGACATGGTGGGCCAAAGATGGATCAATAGGGAGAACTGAAGCCTAGCTGCATAGATAGGCCTAACTACAACATGTGATGAATATAATTTTTATAATACAACAACAACATTTATTTATATAGCACATTTTCATACAAAAAGTAGCTCAAAGTGCTTTACATACTGAAGAAAAGAAAAATAAAAGACAAAATAAGAAATTAAAATAAGACAACATTAGTTAACATAGAAAAGGAGTAAGGTCTGATGGCCAGGGTGGACAGAAAAAACAGAAAAAAACTCCAGACGGCTGGAGAAAAAAAATAAAATCTGCAGGGGTTCCAGGCCACGGGACTGCCCAGTCCCCTCTGGGCATAATGAAAGAATAGGCCTTAAGCTTTAAAATGATCAGGAGATGAAAGGTTATTAGGGAGCACTCAAAAAATTGTGGTCAAATGGACAGGCCAAGGTCAAGGAAAACTGAATGTCAGAATTAAAAAAAAGTAATTAAAAGTTTTGGTAAACAAACCCAATTAAACCACCATAAACCTAACAGAAAACAAACACTGAAAAAACTTGCATTTTAGGAATGCCACAGCTCAGTGCTTCCATTTTTTATATGCTTTCAGTGATGATGTCATGTATCACAAGGGCGGTTCTGTGGTGATGCTAGTTAGGAGACAGTTCGTAGAGAAGACTGTGCTTACTGTTGGACATCTCCTGTTGCTGAGACCTTGAAGGGTGTGCAGAAGAGACATCAGTTTTAGTTGGATGCACCCAGGCTCAACAGTAGTTTTAAAAGATACAGATCCTGACAATATTTTAACCTTGATTTTAATTGTTTGGATTATTTATTTATTGGTGATTTTAACCTTAACCTGGAACACTTTCTTGATGATTTATTTACTTGACTGAAGCATTTGCACTGCACTTTGATTTGAGCAGCTTTATTTTATTGTGAATAAAAAGCACAAAGCACTGTTTTACACCTTACTTAGCTGTTATGTGTCCTTATTCCCTTGTTCTATAGCTTTCAGTGGGTGTATGCTAACTGGGAGCAATCAGGTCACAGGATCACATAACCAAAACACCCAATCAAGCTAGAATCATGATGGCCACCAGAATAAAACTTATCTTACCAAAGTAGCATCTACAAGAATAACAGAACAGTAGAAATTAAGAAATGGATTGCAAAGCCAAGTATCACATCCCCACCAAAGTTTACCTGCACATCTTCCTGCTACAATCAAAGCACTCCAACTTTTCTCTGTTTCACTATTGGCTTTTTCTTCTGACCAGGGAGCCTTCAATTCAACTCCTGAAGTGAAGACTGAAAAGTCAAATGTGCTTCTGGTGTTTCATATAGTCTGTAAACTGCCTATTTTGTTAAATTGACGACACAATCTATTTCATTATCATTTAAGATTGTGCCCTCTAATAACTAAGAAGGCTTTTGTACCTCCCTGCTAGTCTAGTATCCTGGGAAATATTCCCTGGTTCATATCAAGTTTAACTATAGAGATGGTTCTGCCTCATTTCTCCTCTGAGCACTACACATGACACGGTATAATTTACTACACTGCCAAGGTGTTCTTTCCATGCCACAGTGGGTTTCTGTGCTTCTCTTGGTTAAATTATGTGCAAGACTATACCCTTCCTGTGGCTTCACTGGTGGTTCCTTTGGTCCTTTGGTCCTCCTGACATTCCTTTACAAAGTTTTAAAACAAATATCTGTTTATGTTGACTTTTTACTTAAAATAAATTGATTATCTGTAACTGAGTATTAGAATGTGTGTGCCTTATGTTTGACATGCATCCTATCTTGGGTTGATTTCTACATTGCAGCTATTAATTCCAAGTTTGGCCCTGTAAAATCCTAACCCTGAAATCAATAATGGGATTTAGAAGATAAATGAAGTAAAATGTACAAAGTAATTAAAAAGTATGCATTTGATGAGCAGTATTTTTAATGAGGGGCAATGAGGCAGCTTTGCAAACTATTTCTGCAAGCTGAAATGCTAGTCACTTAAAAATGGTTTAAATAATTGTTCCAGAGCATCATAACTGAATGTCAAAATACCTTTTATTATTTTTCTGTAGTGTTTTTCTACAGAAATTAAGAAACTAATTTCTGTCAGTCATCATTAACATAATTTCTACATCATCATTTTTATACTCCTTTCAGAATTTGTTAAAGAAATTGTTGCTTTTATTTTGGTTCTTTGGTTTTCACACATTTATGATGCCACTAGCTTGTATGGTAGCATCAGTAGTGGAGGATGTCACAGCCATTCCCAAATGCCTGTGTACGGGCCCTTGAGCAAGGTCCTTAACCTCAAAATTTGTTCTGGGGTGCTGTACAGTGGACGACCCCCAAATGTCATGTTAAAAATACAATTTCCTGGAGATTAACACAGTATGCCGAATCTCTCGGGAGAGCTCCTCCTGGCGGCCTGGGGGTGAGGGCCGGAATATGAAACCAGCCATCCATTACAATTCCCTCCCCTTAGCGACGACCACTGGGACGGAGCGTCCAGCCCCGTGAGGGACGTCCTCCTCCAGGAGGACGCGTCAGTTGGGCTTTGTCCATGTGTTCCAGGTCCCCCAGAGAACCTAGGGGGAATGGTGTAACGGTTGCTCCTCCATTCTGTTGTTCTCCGAGGACAAGCTCGCCAAATGTGTCCCGACTGACGACAGTTGTAACACCTCCGTCGTCCTCCCGGTTGTCTTCCTTCCCGAGACCGAAAACATCTCGGGAATTCTGTTAACACCTCCCTTTCGTACATCAAGGGAGGTGTTACGGCTACCTCGCAGATCTCGACCCGTTTTCCCATCTTGTCAGGAGACCCGCGCTTTACTTTGGGGATCTCCTGTTTACTCTGGGGCTTGGACACAGCTGGGGACTCTCTACCAGAAAGAGAGAGCCCCTTTGCTGTCTGTACGCCAGTTGATTTATGTTTTTTAGGAGGCGGTGTCATCAGCACCGCATCGCTCCGGGTAACAGCACTGTTCAGCTGTACCGGTACTATCGGTGCTTCCTCCGGACCGTCTGTCATCACGCCCCACTCTCTTGTCTGGCACACTGTGCTTTGACACCCGCTACTTATTAACCACGTTGCCGGTTCGTACTGCGTCCCTTTATACTGTACGATACGGGTCGGACTCACCTGTATTCCCGCATCGATCATGACTGGAGCCTCCCGACCAAAACGCTGTAGATAATCCCATATCCTTTTTAGCGGTGCTTCGACCGTCGCTACCAACTTTTCCACTTGTTTTTTAACGTTTGTTAATGTCTGTAATAAAGCACATACGGGCTCGAGCAAATTTCTCTAAATCCCACAGTTCAAAAATGTTATTTAATTCGGCCGGAGGTAATTATGCTTCCGCCTTCTCCTTACTTGCAGGCTGGGAGCCAATAAGCACGTCCTCTCCTGGCACGTGTTCTGCTGGGTCTTGCAAAGGCTCTTGGGATGTGGAGTTTCTTAGTTTAGAGGGCTGGGGTGGCGCCACTGGCCGACTGCGATCCGCCTTTTCTATTTTACTGGTGGACCGTTTAGTCACGTCCCGTCCCTCATTACTTTTATTTAGAGCTGGCGCTGCTTCGCCTGCCTCCCCCTTTCCCTTCAGGGAGCTCGATCCCATCGAGGAAGCGACGACCTCACCTATGCACGATAGTGGACCTTCTCCTTCCCACAATGCATCTGGGGATATCACGTGCCCATATTCGGCGAATAGGACCATCTCTTCCTGGTCAGTTGACGCCGTGTTTTGTCTATGGCTTACCCGTTCTGCCCCAGGATAGTCCAGGTGACTATCGTCAACCAATAGGCTTAGCCCCTGAAGAGTCCTAGAATGGCTCGATTTCTTCTTATCACGGCCATCTTGCCTGGGTATGAGGTAGGTGTCCGACTCGTCGTTTGTTTTCCGCGGCCAGACCTCTGCAAAATAAGACAAAAAAGTCCCCGACGCTTCGGGCCTTTTTTCGGCACGTAGTTAGAAGATATCCGGCGTGTCCGATATCTGACAATGCTCCTGCCATTGTGCCACTCGGTTTTGCTCGGCCCTGATCAGCGCTCTGTCCTCCACACTCCCAGTCAGGTAAGTCCAGGACATCTCGGCTTCGGTTAGGCCTTCTACCCAGCTGGTATTGTCCTTCATTTTTCCTGACTTCTTCCCCATCACGTAACGATGTATGGCAAGGCTTTCTAATGCAGTATCGCCTGTAGAGGGTGGCGTTTCTACCTCCGTACTCTTAGATGGGACCTTCTTAGGGTTTTCTTCCCACACAAATTTTATAAAACAGGTCCTCTGCCAAATCGACAGCCAGAGAATCCTGCCGACTACGCCAGTGTGACAGTAGGGGGCAGTATCGCTCCCTTGAACCCTCAGGTAGCATGCCAGACACCAGGTAAAAGTGCTACAATTCTTTGTTTTATTATAAGAATTACGTGCACCAAGCACTCTCCACTCCACACTATTCATTAACCAATACAATAATAATAATAATAATAATAATTATAATAATAATAATAATCACAATACCAATCCTCCAACTCCAGGACGCGTTGCCCTCCTACCACCCAGCTCAGCTCGCCGTCTGGGAGCTCCCTTAGCCCTTTTATATTCCCCGACCCGGAAGTGTTCCCAATCCAACAGTCCACAAGTCCTTATTCCTCCCGGGTCAGGGTAAACAATGGTTTTCCTCACCCCGGAAGCCCGTCACTCTTCCTGTGACGAACTTCCGGGTTATAGTGCGCCAGCGAGTGCACTGGCCTCCCGACAGCGACTCCCAGTGGCCCCCAAGGTATCCAGCAGAGCTGTGCATAAAAACTACATAGTCCATGAAGCCCTGCTGGAATTCGGGGCCCGTACATGCTCTCGGGAGAGCTCCTCCTGGCGGCCTGGGGGTGAGGGCCGGAATATGAAACCGGCCATCCATTACAATGTGTATATACTGTGTATATCTAGGGGGCTCTGCCCCCTGCTCGCTTCGCTCGCCTACTCCAGTACAGGTGCTATGCACTAGCCACTTTGTGCCTCTGCCGCTCGCATATGTAGAAGCGGATGTACAATTTAAACAGATTGTTATTTTCATGGGAATTGTTACATATGCATAATAGACTTACATTACAGTGAGTAATTAACCATAGTAAAAAATAGTAAAACATAATAAATTGAAAGAAAATTATGTTACATGTTGTGCTAGAGGTATTCGTTGCTTTATACGTTTTTGTTCTGTTTGGCTTTGAAATTAACACGCTAATACTTTTTAAACTTAACACTTTTACTGTAAAACTTCAGTAAAAACAATATTTGGAATTAACTTTTTGTCAATATCACATTGAATTTTGATTCCGTGTTAGGAGTTACATTGTGAAAACGCAGCATATAACTGCCCGTTAGTGAATATCATTTCTTTCTCTCTAATAAATAAACTAACTTTTTCGAATGTTTGTCCCAATGATTAACCACATAAATGTATGTTATTAATTGTGATTATTTGCATCTAACATTAAAACATGTAATTGTCAAATTAATATGTAAATCATAAAGTAAATAAGCACTGAATCCTAAAATTAATGTAGAATCAACACCAAGCACTAATTTTTAGATTGGCATAGCAAATCAGTTAAAAACATGGATGAAAAGAAAAGAAAGATGTTTTAACTCCTATAATCCAAATCAGCACAGGCACTACCCCTGCAATCTCTGAATTTTCACTGCTTCTCACTTGGCCATAGAGTCTGAACCTTGTTAAGTAATCTCATTTTAACCTCTTTTATTTAAGTTTCATTTGGTCATTATAATGTTTCGAAAATGTATTCAGGATGAAGTCATAAATTGGGCACTAAACCGAAATTTTTATGTGAGGATTTTGTTGTTGTGACCACATATTCCCTCACTTGAGAACATGACTCTAAGTTACTTACACTTTTACTGTTGCAGCAGTTTCTATGCATTGTTCACCACACAGAAACAGGAATAGTATCTTCTCTTAGCAGAGCAATCAAATAATACAGTAGTAATTTAGTACATAAAAAAACATTGCTGCACACGAGGTTATGTTTATTATCATGCCAAAGTTTTAATTTTCAGGCTCCATCTGTGTGCAAAAGGCTGCTATTGTTACCTTTGCATTTGAGCTGCAGAAGGAATGTAGGAAATCCAAGCACATATATTAACTAAGAGCTGTAGGATTGTTTCTATGACCTTTTATCTGCACTATTAGTCCTGGTGGAAATTTTCAGCTTTAAACAGTTAAGGCTTAATTGATAGATTAATTGATTGCTGTCCTTTTGATTAATTGTGGTCCTTGCTCTTGATCCTTCCTTGTCAAGGTCTTGTGTATAGTTATTATGGATCCACTCATCACCTGTTTCCCATTTATGCCATTGGTAAGGGTTCTATTTTCACGCTTCCAGTTACAATTCTAAACATTTCTGCAGGAGTGCACTGTAATCCCGAAATTTGCATTACTAATTTTTGTGTGACATGCAGTTCCTTTTTCATTGAATGTGCGCATTAAAAATAATGCCCATTTTGACTTTTAAGACCAGCTCCAGTCCAGGTGAGGTATGTGGCTAAACTGGATTTTTTTTTTTATCTGTGAGCTATCAGTACATTCCTTACAGAAGGGGTGCCTCTGGGCCTTTCCTGCCAGTTGCACATTCCTGAGCTGCATTCAGACATTCTTTTTAACAAGTTGCGGAATAGACTGCTTTGCCTTTAGGCATGTACTTAACAACAGAGGGAGTCAGTAGGAACCAGCAAATTGTAGGTATTGATGTGAACACATGGCATTTCATTTATCGTTCAGCAGCAAGTGCTTTCTGCTTTTGAAATGGGTACTTGTTTTATTTAGCGTTTAGGGGGAAAAATCTTTCCCAAATCTTATTCCTTTCCCTAGTAACTTAAAGGAGTTTACACTGGCTGTCACTCACATTTTTTGTCTCCTTGTAGAAGAATCATACATTGTCTGCCCAAAAGCTTCTTTTCTAATTTTTCCATATATATATATATATATATATCTATTATTAAAAAAATCTTGGAAAGGAGACTAGGGAGACAAGATGTGATATTCTTGGAAGACAATTTGACGTCCCGCAAAAGACACTTTAATGTCACGCGAGACAAGGCAGTGAGACAACATTTAAAACAAGTTCACGGACATCTAACCTAGTAGTTGTTGGAATGCTTTTGGCAGACGTGCTTCATGTGCTCCCCACCCCTAAAACAATGACAAGCGACAAGCAGAACACGCACCTCACCAGCATCAGCAAGCCAGCAGATGATCGCTTCTCCTTAGCATGCGTTCAGCCAATATATATATACAGTATATGTATGCATATACACACACACAACCATATAATGTAGCATATAATTAAGGTTCTGTTTTGAAAACTAAGAATATTTTGAATATTATTTAAATGTTTACATTTTATTTTCTGCTTTGCTTTTATCTTTCTTGCCTTGTTGTCCCAAGGTCATTGGCTCAAAAACTTGACTTTGTTGCATCTAAAGACATGCACATAGTGTTTTCAAGTGACTTGTAGAGTGATAGAGAGATACCTATTTGTAAGTGAAGGCAGTCTTGCAACAAACTGTCAGTCATTTTTTAATTTTATATGCCCATCCTTCCATCCATTATCAAATCATCTTACTCCAGTTCAGTTGTGTGAGTTGGAACATCATTAAGCATAAGGTAGGAAAAAACTTGGAAAGGGCATCAATAGTTTCATGTTTGTTTTTTTGTAACACTAGGGAGCTTCGTTCCCTGCGCTCTTCACTCGCTAACCCCTGTGTTTGGTTAATCGGATATACAATTTTTATTTTTTTTTCTTTGGAATTGTTTCAATTTCATTATTTGCACTTTTACTTTAAAGCTTCATTAAAAACAATATTTTTTGGAGACACATTGTGACAATGCAATGTATAACTGCCCATGAGTGAATATTGTTTCTGTTTCTCTAATAAATAATCCGACTTTTTCTAATGTTTGTCCCTGTGATTTATTGATTGTCATAGCAAAAGCTATTCTCACAGTAAACTGTAAACATTTTAATATGAATGGCATATCACGATCTCGTTTTGTGTGTAATGTTATTCGCGGAATATATACATTACCTTTCTTTTTGCCTGTTAAAATTTGCATCGCTTTTCTGTGATCATAAATATACACCTGACCGAATTGTGTATTCTTTGAAATTTAACTTGTCGTTGCTTTAACTGTTGCGGGACCACAGATTCTCATAGTGTATGGCCTGTTATTGTGTAAATCCATGTTTTGTGCATAAGAATGATGCAAATGCGAAGAGACTGTTGTCTGCTCTTTGCCTTTTATTTCTGACCTCGATTTGTCCTGCTCTTTTTTTCAATTACACCTGGTTCTGATGATTAATCACCTTTTGTTTTTCGGTAATGCGATCTTTTCTATCTTTTCTTTGATACTGTTGCGACTGACATGATAAAGTGTCACAAAAGTTTTACTTGAACAATTGCTGACTTCGTAACCCCAAACACAACTTTCTAGCACCCTCTACAATCCCTCATCCCCCGCGTCTCGCCCCCCTTACCGCATCAATCAATACCCTGCTATCAGTCTTCCGTGCTGTACTCTGCCCTCCCTCAATCAGACTGAACAGTCACTTAAAACCAAAAAGGCCGAAACCT
This sequence comes from Polypterus bichir lapradei, assembly GCA_026402145.1. NCBI lineage: Eukaryota > Metazoa > Chordata > Cladistia > Polypteriformes > Polypteridae > Polypterus > Polypterus bichir. The sequence goes on along the minus strand of JANRMT010062850.1, from coordinate 11,604,667 downwards.
GGCTAGGACGCTTCAATACTTTCAAATTTTACTGGTTTCATAATCTCTTATCTGCTTTTTTTTTCTCTCCAACGCCTTTGGGTGTCTATTCTACGTATTGTCCTTATATGCTTTATATGTGTTGAGAGCACAGGATCTGTGTGCACTACGTGCTTTTACACGACTGACTGTTTTTTGATGGATGTACTCTTATATGATATCTGTTGTAAGTAGGGCATATCTTGCAAGACTCTCATGTTCCACGTCCCCGCAAGACGGCCCTGGGACAGTCTTTTGGCACCAAGTCTCATGTTTACGGTCCCTGCGAGACGCTCCGTGGCAAGTCTCTTTTGTCTCACAGGTTTTTTAAATGTCTTTCGAGAACTTACAAGAAGATCACGTATCGTCACCTTACTTTTGCTTTCCAGGATTTCTTTTTATAATAGAGATATTTGTAACTGACCAGGCTGGGAGCACAAACTGGTATAGTCCTTTCCTTGATACAAATGGGAAATCTGTGTAAAACTGATGGAGATAGTTTCAGCGGATGTATTTGCATTTTGTTCAAACACATGCAGTGTACCCAACATTGCCTAGTATATAGGCAATGACTAAATTTTACAACCAAAAATAGCTTTTGGTCTTTCCCTCTACAAATGGGGGATTTGTGTAAAATCTGATGGAGTATTATACCAAACACACATTCAGCTTTATACATTATATTTATTCCTAAGAAATTGTGCAGTATTTTTCTTGTGATCCTTGCTATTGTTCAAAGTAAATACATTATACGTTTTTTTCACATTTCTTTTTACCCCTTTATATAGAGTTGTTTTAAAATGTCTGTTAGTATGAGTTTCGTAAAGTCAGGCTTCTTAAGTAGTTTATATTATGAAATTTAGTTTATTTTACATTATAGTGATTCTGCATAGGTTTAATCAGGTTTACAAGTCATTAATTAAATCTAATCATTGAAAGCAATAAAACCTTTTAACTTATTTGCAAGATTCTTTCAGGGCCATATACCGTGGCATCCATTCATAACCCAGATTATGGTTAACTAGCAACTCCAGATTATTCTGTAAGTGCTGTTGTGTGAATGACTGAATGTATGCTGTGTTGCATCAGATTGCCACCCAGTTATGGTCACTGCACGTTGCCCCTAGGATTGGCTCTGGTTTCCCGTAGTCTTTCCATATGAATTTAGCATCTTTTTCTTGATCCCCTCTGATCCTGAATTGTACTGACTGCCTTGGATTGGTAGGTGGATGTGATAAACGTATTTGTTACCAGTTTCATGACAAGCATAGTATGCAGGAAGATCCTTCCATCCATCCATCATCCAACCTGCTACAGTATATCCTAACTATAGGGTCACGGAGTCTTTACATAAATACTGGTTGCCATTTCACTGTTATTTTCAGATACATAGTGCTTCCTATAGACAGACACAATAAATAATTGATGTAAATGTTCCCTTTTGTGTTGTTCTTATCCATCCATTGTTTACCTTAAATTGCCAGACAGTTTGTACAGTCTGGAGCTTGTCTTTGTCATATAGAAAATGTACAGTACATGGAGATTTTATGACAAATATTTTTAAGATATTGACTTGATACTAGTGTTCTAATTATGTATTTGTCTTGCATCCAGCTGACAAGTTTTTTATTCTGAGACAATGTTGACTGAACTGCTACTACATGTGTTTCATATTGGGTCTCATCAAGCGGCAGTTGCCTATTTGTCCTAACAGACTTCCACATTTATTATATCAATGACATGTAGGAATAACAAAAACATTATGCACACAAAAATAAAGTATGCCTTCTTTTTTTACTTAGTCTTTACTTCATATATAATGTCGTCACAGATTGACTTTTTATCCATTATGAGGGGAATGTGGCTTGTCTTTTGACTCACAGTAACTTGTGTGAATTTCAGGGCAAAAAATAAAAATAATAAATGACAAGACCACCTTGAGATGCTCCAAACAACTATTATGGAAGTGAGTGTAACAAGAAGACTTGGTTTATACTTTTGAAGTGTCAGTAGTCTTATAATGCTTTTCCTTTTAATTTAGTATGGTTATCAGCATTTTGGAAATCGAACTACAAGAAAAAAAGTAGTTCAGACTGAAAGATAACATTGAAAGACTACATGCATTAAAGGCAAGCACAAAGAATTACAGCTCACCAATTAAAGTTCACTAGTCCTGGTTGGTGCTGGTAAATCTAACCATTCTGCTAGCATGTTAAAGCTGCTTCTGCCACCTGAAAGGTGAGGAAACCTGGGATAAAATCCCAGACCAAATACTGTCTGTGTGGAGATTGTAGTATTTCCTGCGCTGCATGTCATTTGTTCTCAGAGACTCTGGTTTTCACCAGTACTGTGCTAGAGGGATAGAATAGGGTGATCCTGCAGAAAAGGAACATGTGTGACTCCATTTGTTAAGACTGTGAGAATCTACAAGCCTGTTAACTTTGTACATGCAACCAAAATGCTGCACAGAATGGAATGTGGTAGTGATTAGAATAAACTGAAAATCCTTCTATTAAATGTTATTAAAATATTTGTTCATTCTATAAGGAGTATACTACTTCATGATATGATTTTCAATTTTTTACAACAGTATTCTTTACAATCAGCTGCTTTCTGCTCGGCCTGTTTATGTCAAGCAATATGTCTGCTTACTGCAGACAGAGGGATACCATAACAAAGTTCAATTTGTTATAATTCTGTTAATGAAGGATATTGCTCACTAAGGTTAAGAGGCATTTTACTAATCCTGCCTTCTTCTACCAGACATTGTGTGGAGTTAGCACATTCTCACAGTGTCTACATTTTTACAAAACACTCCAGTTTAATTTAACATTCCACCGGTGTGGAGGTTTTCTTTACTGCAATCGCTGAATTAAACAGATGTGAATGAGCATGTCCAGCAATTAACTGACATACCCCGGCACAATGAACTAGGCAAGTTTGGAAAAATGAGTGAATAAACTACTTCCTCATTAGGATATCAATTGTAAGTAAAGCAACAGAAACCTTCAACAGAATTAGGCATTCAAAGCCCTCATACATAACATTTTGTTTTTTCATTAGAGTAACAAGTATGTTTAGCTATTGCATCTGTCTGCCTGATTGTAACAGTTTTAAAACATTGTACTTTTACTTAATGAGATAATCATGGTCATAAATTGGATTGAACTTGTTTGATATTTTTCTATTACATTATACTGTATATATATATATTGTTACAAATTGTTGTAAAACATGGTTGGCACGGTTATTCAATGGTAGCACCGCAGTAAGGAGATCGAGATCTGCATTCTGGGTGCTCCCTGTGCAGAGTTTTCATGCTCTCCCTAGGTCTGTGTGAGTTTTCTGCAGGTGCCCCACCAATACCTCTCACAGTTTAAAGACGTGCAGGTTAGGTGGACTGACATTGCTAAATTGGTGCTAGCATGTGTGCATGCGTACATACCCTATGATGGATTGACGCCCTGTCCAGGTGTTGTTGCTGTGTTGCGTATGATCATAGCTGTGATAGGCTACAGCTGCTTAGCGGTGTTACCCTGGATATGTGGTTTGGGAAAATGAATGGATGGATGGTATAAGATGTGCAGGTTTAAACTACAGTGTAGAATGAAATTGAGATTCTTCTCATCTGTTTTTCTCTGACCATAAGCCAGTTTATGAATCCTTTGTTTTTTTAACTGTAAAAGGTCATGCTCATAGTTAAGTATCCCCATGTAAATATATTCATTTTGGCAAAACAAAAAACTGACAAAAATAGGCCAGTTTCATCATAGTAGCTTCTTGGTTCAACTTCACCGCCTTCCCATGCCTTATCACACTATGCATGGCACTTCTCCTCTTAAATTTCTTGAACAACCCTCTAATAGCTTTGAACAAATCAGTATCAGCACTCGTACCAGAGTTTTTTTTTAACAGGTCATCATGTAATCGTCCTCCTTTTTCACAAATTATAGCATCAGAAACACCATCACCAGCTAACTGTTTCTTGTTTATCCAAATCAGCAACAATTTTCTCACTTCTTCAGTTGTCTGCGATCTTCTTTGTTTAGTAAGAACTCCTTTTGCAACATCAGCATCCTTGTTTAACTCTTTATTTTTGAGTATAGTACTGATCATTGATTTCACCATACTGAACTGCATAGGAAGTTATGAGACACAAACAACATTTTCATGTTTGGATATGATTTCTCTTTTCACCTCTACTGTGATTCTAAGTTTTTGCTTTGTTGCTATCACTATCCTTGTTCAGCCCCATGGTGGCTTATTTAATAGTAATTTATATAAAAAGCAACAAAACATGAAGAAAATCAAGAAAAGGCACTTCACATTTGAGCAGAAGTATGCACTGATCTGAGACTGCGGCATAACTGATACTCTCTCACTGTACATCTCAGCCCTGAAGCACATGGTTGCTGGTTTGCCTGATCAGGAACCGAGATTCTGTTCAGAAATTGGTGCATTTTTTGTTCGGAATATACAATACAATACAGTTTATTTTTGTATAGCCCAAAATCACACAAGAAGTGCCGCAATGGGTTTTAACAGGCCCTGCCTCTTGATAGCCCAACAGCCTTGACTCTCTAAGAAGACAAGGAAGACAAGGAAAAACTCCCAAAAAACCTTGTAGGGAAAATGGAAGAAACCTTGAGAAAGGCAGTTCAAAGAGAGACCCCTTTCCAGGTAGGCTGGGCGTGCAGTGGGTGTCAAAAGAAGGGGGTCAATACAATACAATACACAGAACAGAAAAAATCCTCAACACAGCATAAAAATAAAAATTTTAGAAGTACGGAGCAAAATTTAACAGTAGATGATATCATATAATAAGATTTGGATATTTTTAGAGTCCTGGAGACCTCATCCATCACGCTGCCTCCCCCATTTGGCTATTCCATGGCTGAAAACAGTGCTGGGCCAGCCAATCCGATGAAAGGACATCCATCAGGGATGACTTTACCATAGGCAGGCAAAACAACTTGGCAGGTGGGCCGTGGCACCAAGTGCCACATTTGAGTACCGAGAAGAGAAACAGAATAGGTGAGGGTTAGTATTCAATTATAACTGTCATGTTACTTATGTTTTAGTGTTAATGACTAACAACAGAGATGCAGTATGTACAGTTAATCAGCAGCTGTAATCAGGATATGCTAAACTGAAGTAGTGAGTCTTCAGCCGGGATTTAAAGGCTGAGACCGGAGGGGCATCTCTTATAGAAGCAGGCAGACCATTCCACAGTTTAGGGGCCCTGTAACTAAAAGCTCGACCTCCCACTATTATTTTATAAATCGTTGGAATCATAAGCAGACCGGCATCTTGAGATCTTAAGGTGCGCTCTGGTTTGTAAGTCATGATAAGTTCAGACAAGTAAGTCGGACCTTGGCCATTTTATGCTTTATATGTTAAAAGGAGGATTTTGAAATCTGCCCTAAACTTAACCGGGAGCCAGTGTAAGGATTTATGAGTTATGTGTTTGTATTTTCTTGTTCTTGTAATAATTCTTGCAGCCGCATTTTGGATTAACTGGAGGCTGTATAGAGAACAGTTTGGACAGCCAGTGAAAACCGCATTGCAGTAGTCAATCCTACTAGAGATAAATGCATGAATTAATTTCTCAAAATCCTGTTTATTTAGAAAGGGCCTTAATTTCCTAACATTTTTAAGATGGAAGAAACATGATTTGGACAATTTTGTAATATGCACTTTAAATGACATGCTAGAGTCAAAAATAACTCCTAGATTGCGGGCTGATTCAGTAAAATTAATTGGGATTCCAACTGAGTTAAATGATGACAAAATATTGTTGTGATCAGCGTCATTCCCTCCAACAATTAACATCTCTGTTTTATCTGTATTTAAAGACAAGTAGTTCTCGTTCATCCACTCCTTTAATTCGCTAACACAACTAATTATAGACAACATTGGAGAAACTTCATTTGATTTAAATGAAAGGTATAACTGGGTGTCATCTGCATACGAGTGAAAATTAACATTATGTTTCCTAATGAGAGATCCCAGTGGAAGCATGTAAAGTGAAAACAGTAAAGGTCCCAGTACTGAGCCCTGCAGGACACCATATTGAACTTCTGTGTATAATGATGGAGTACTGTCAGCACATTTCTGTTCATATTGGAATTGATTTGATAAATAAGAACTAAACCAAGCGAGCACGAGGCCTGTAAGCCCAACATCATTTTCTAGCCTGTGCAGTAAAATAGAATGGTCAATGGTGTCAAATGCTGTACTTAAATCCAACAACATAATTACAGTGGAGTTTCCTTCATCAGAGTATATCAGAATGTCATTTACAACCAGTGCTAGTGCCGTTTCTGTACTATGACCAGTGCAAAAACCAGACTGGAATTTCTCAAATAAATTGTAATGCATAAGGTGTGACTGAAGCTGACTGGGGACTACTTTTTCTAGTATTTTAGAGAGAAACGGTAAATTTGAAATAGGCCTATAATTATTTAGTATGTGTGAGTCTAGGTCTGACTTTTTAAGTAATGGTTTAATGACTGACACTTTTAGTGCATCAGGTACTGTGCCATGCAATAATGAACTATTGATAATGATTAGAATAGGTGCTACAAGAACATCCATTGCACTAGTTTTATTGGCACTGGATCTAGGGAACAAGTAGTGGGCTTCATTTTAGAAATTAAAGTTAATTCTTCCTGCTCAGTTACAGGATTAAAATTACTAAAGTGCTGAATGCAATGTGAGACAGGGCCTGCTAAGCTAGTATTTGGTTTGTACTGTGATGCAGAGATCTGGGATCTTATATTTTTAATTTTCTCATTGAAGAAGTTCATAAAGTCGGTACTGCTAATATCTGTTGGTATTTTGCACTGTTGATCTGAATTCCCATTTGTTAATTTAGCCACTGTTCTAAATAGTACCCGAGGATTTTTATTATTGCTATTTATTAATGTAGAATAGTATTCTGAGCGAGCATTAAAGAGGGCTTTTCTGTCCATGCAATTAGAAAGACATGTAGCTTTGTTGTTCTCCATCTGCGCTCCAGTTTTAGACACACTAATTTAAGAGCACGAGTGTTTTCATTAAACCAGGGAGAGTTTCTATATGTTCAGGAACCAATTTATTCGAGAGTCATTCAATAACTGAGGTTCCACTGTATCTATATTGAGGCATCATTTTAAATTAGTTTGTGCTTTTTTAATGTTAAAGTATTTCATTTCAGCATAATGTTTATTATACCTTTTATGGTTCTGTTGTTAGACTCCAATTTTTAAGAAGGCAGGTGTAATTGCATTAAAATAAAATCCCCAACACAGGTAGAAGTATCAAGTATTCCAGCTGTTTTACCATATCGATCTAGCAATATAAAGCTTATTTTTCTACTTTAGGTACACTGACAGAAAAATTATTGGTACATTGTTATATTTGCATTTCTGTTTTTATTTCTTATAAAACTGTTCATTGTTCAATTTAAATATATCTTATGAAACAATGCCTATTGTAGAAATTTTTTTTGTAAAAATGTATATATAAACTCATTTAGATTAGATTAGATAAACCTTACTAATCCCATTGGGAAATTGAGATGCATACCACAGCAGAAACTTAAACAACAAAGATACAAACTCACAGGACAAATACAGTCAACCAATCAATAAATTGAATGAATAATAAATAAAAATAAATAAATGTATATTGTGCCGGAATTTCAGAATGAACTTTACAAGTACATCAGAAGAAAGCATTGATGGGCTTCATAGTACACAGTGGTGAAATGAGCCTGTGGCTAAAAGTGCTCCAAGAGAGCACCTCCTGGAAGGGATGGAGGGGATTTTTTCCTGATGGCTTCCAAATTTGCCAGCTTCCTATTTTTCACAATAGCGTTCAGTGCATCCAGAGTTCAACCTGTGATAGAGTAGGCTTTCCTGATAAGTTTGTTTCTTCTTTTGAACTCAAGTTGCTCCCCCAGGAAACTGCAGTGTAGAACAACACAATGTCTACTATGGACTAACAGAAAATTTATGGTAGCTTGTTTCATAAATCAAAAAACACTTCCCTATAATTAAAGTATATTTGGAAAATTAATGGTAAAATGAATGTGATAAAAAAACACATATTAAACTGCTTCAGGCATTAAGAGTATATCTATCCATTATTCAACCTGCTATATCCTAACTACAGTGTCACGGGGGTCTGCTGGAGGCAATCCCAGCCAACAAAGGGCACAAGGCAGGAAACAATCCCTGGGCAGGGCACCAGTCCACCGCAGGGCTTAAGAGTATATAAGCAGATTAAACGTTATATACTTTTAATTAAAACATATTTGTAAGTCAAGAATTTTGAGAATATCTGATATTATCCTCTAGTTTGCCATTTGAAATGTTAAAAATCTTTAGTGTGGAGTGTCTAAACAGAAAAAAAAACTGGCTGCACAGAAAATAATGCCCCTTAAGGGAAATCTGGCTTTTGATTGCCTGCTGGTGTTTTCTTTATCAGAGCGGGAATGTTATCAGCTTTGTCAGGCAAGCAAGCTGCAGGTGTCTGAATCAAATCTGATCCTTCCTACTGATGGTAAAGCCCCCCAGTCCTGCTGGTACTGTGTTTTATCATCCTACCAATGTTTGTACAAGAAGAGTTTAACATGAAATGACATCATCTTCTCTAGCTCAACCACATTCCCTTGTTTTTCCATTTCTTTTGTCTTACTACACTAGTAATTTAATTAAAAATGATGTTGTTAAATCTGCATTGCATACAGCAGGATCTTATCCAATTGTCCTTACAGTATTACAGGACTTGTCTTTTCTTGCATGAAATATAAACTCAAATTTTAAAACTAAATCTCATTCCCCTGGGCCGCTTACAGTCACTTATGGCTGGCTGTGTTGTATGGTTTTGCTTCGAGTCATTTTAATTATGCACTGTTGCTAAAAATATATTGAGAAAATTAAGTAATACTTAGTTTGAGACTGCTGTTCTTTACATATAAAACACAATGCATATTTATATGGCTACTGCCCATTCCTTGTGTACCATACAAACAAACAGTCTTTCTATCATCTCAAATTAACTTTTTTTCTGTTTGCTTTTGCACTCTTAGTAGTAAAGCGGCATGTCAGTGCAGTCAATAGTGTTCCATTTTAAATTCTATTTGGAATTTGTCCTCTTTGGAGTTAACATATTCCTCCTATTCTGTCTTTAATGATAAAATGATATATCAACCATGTATCCTTTTAACCCTATTTTGGGGTTGTGAGGGGCCAGAATCTTTCCTGACATTATTGGACAGAAACCAACCCGGAATGAGGTGCCAGTACATTGTAGGGCCCACACACACACTCACTCTTACAAGGGATAAATTTAGAATCATCAGTTAATACAGTGTACCAAATACCAAATAAACTAACATATGTCTTTGGAGATTGAGTAGTAACACTGCTTTACCCAGAAAAAAAACCCATGCAGAGGGGGGAGAAAGCGCAAACTTCAAAATGCTGGATCCATGCAGAAGCAGTGATAGCCTGCTCATTCTAGTAAGGCAGGGTTAATTCATAGACCTTGTTAGGTCAGTTGGTGACATTTTCTGTAAGTATGTGACTGACTGTGCTTTAAGAAGCACTGTCACCAAAGCCCGGGGCTTTTTGTTGTACCTATGTTAAACAAAAAAAACGGATTTTCCTATTTATACTGAACAGGAAAATTAATTCTTTTATATTTTATTTTGTACGGTAAAGAATTGTATATTTTTTAAATGCTTTGATTCCATATCAATGTATATACCTACTTCGTCACTTCAGAGATTTTCTCAAAGGTGTTTTATACTTTCAACCTTAAAAGCCCTTCCTAGTCAAATTGCTATTATAAGCTTGGTTCACTCCTCTTTGGTAGATATTGCTGAGCTGGCAGATTGTGTCTAAAATATTCTACTATGAACTCCTACAGATAAGCTAGTCATGGTAGCTATGAATTGCTAAACACACTTTAGGAATTGTTTTTCTAGCAGGCATTATCATTTCTGTTTATTTATTGTAAAGTGTTGCTTCACGTCCTACAGTGTGAAATTGAGAATTTTTATCCAAACCATTTTATAAATATGAAAATTCTGAAGTAAAAGTCTAAAACAAAAAATCCAAAAATCAATCTTTCTGAACCCTAAAACCTTCAAAAGACTAGAACATCCATTTCTTTAGTAAATAAACTCAATTTGTCATCTTAGGCACATTTTCACTAATATTTCCACCATGCTAAACTGACGATGAATATGTAAGTTTAAAATGTTATCTACATTTATCACTTTGTAGTGATAAATATAGTAAAAATGTGATTGGATGTCATTTTTAAACATATATCCTGCAGGTATTGTATTCGTTTTCCTGCAAATAATATTAGCCTTCCTGAAATATTACAGACAAATAAAAGTAGTAAGCTTTTTTTTTTTACTTTATTAGGCAAAGCTTAAGGATCATGCTGTAGCATAATGTCAGAATTTAAATCTGACAAGTGAAGTGGTTAGATTGCAAAGTTCTTGTTTTGCCTTCCTCCAGGCCATCAAATATGTCTAATACTATTGCTAGTATTAGTGTATTTGGATGCAGCTTGTCTTTGCTCTGAATTGTCAATAATGTGATTTTGATCATTGGACTAAGTCACTCAGTTAGCAATCAGCAGAAGGGAAAATATCAGTGTTATAAATGCAATGTAGAGATTCCTTTACAAGGAAACATTTATCATTTGCCAGGGTCAAATAAATTTATAATAGATTGGACAATTGAAATTACACCTTTCAACCATTTTGAAATGCTTAATAGAAATTACTCCGCATTGCCTTATCCTCTGCTGGTTCCAGGATGACTAAACAGTTAAAATATCTCGTTAGCAGTGAAAAATCACATGAGTATGCTATAGTCTACATTTTCCACATTGTTAAAACCTCCATGGGCTATACTATTAATGACATTGAACTTTGTGAAGCCTGAGGAGAAAAACAGTCAACTGTGGTGGGTTTTTCAGAACCAAACGGATTTTGATGTTTAATAAAAACTTTCCACATAAAGTTGACCATAAGTTCCCTTGCTTAAGTTCTACTTTTAATAATTCTGTGCAATAAATTCTATTTTAAATTACTTTCACTGTTGATGATTTTGAACATGTGTCATATGATCGCCATGATGGGCCCACTTATACAAATAGATGCTGGGCTCACTTATCGAAACACATGTACACTCAGGCAGGGCCATACTGGAATCTGCAATTATCCTAACATTGACTTGATTGCGGATATTGAAGGAAAACTAAGATACTCACAGAGAAACCCATGAAGTCATGAGTAGAATGTATAAATTCTACAAAAAAAAAATGACCTGATGCTGGATTCAAACCCAGACATGATAATACAATAACATTATATTCTGATACAAAGGTCCAACAAGAGTCACATACAGCTAAAAGAAGGCATACTGTAGAATTTGAGCCTTTGTCTGTAGACATTTCTTGCATATTGTATCCCTACCTCCCCCTTCTTTGTTCTGTTCATCTACTGTATATATACTTTTTTCGTATTTTTCTTTTCTAGAAAATCAATTTAAAATGGAGTGTGGGACCAGGATGTGAGGTTTATCTATGCAGGAAGAAATTGAATTAGATCATAAACTGAAACACTTTCCTGTTTCAGCACCATCTCTGGTCAAAATCTGATGTAGTCTGTTATTTCTGTCATTATATTTGCCCAACAGTGGGAAAAAGAACAAAAATTGTAGGCTATGAATCTACAGAACCAAATGTATGTTATTGTATTTTTAGCAGTAGTTGAAAGATCAATTCCAAGAACTTGGGGTCACTCCTTACCCTACGTATATAATGACACTAAGAAATATTAACCTTTAGTACAGTGTAGGATTTCATTTTATGCCCAGGTCATAAAACATAAAAAAATAAAGATTATGCTTTTGTATTTGAAAGTATTGTGAATAAAATAATATTTAGGTATTAATTTGTTTCTTTATAAATTGTCAACAATGAAGGGTGTAATGTTTGATGTCTTAAACTAAAATAAACAAGTTTAATAATACTGTACTTGATACACCCTGGAAGAAAATCAGTTCTACTGTGCACCTCTAAAAGCTACTTTTATCAATTTATTGTAAAAAGACCTTTTCTGTTTAGCCTTATTATTATATTTTTGGGGGGATCTATATACCAGTGTCTTGGGTGATTGAATATTCCCAACAAATGGTCAATACTTTTGGCCAATGTATGAAAGTAGTTTAGCAGTTTAAATGAGTATAATCTTTAGATTGGTAAAAAAAAAAAAAGTGGTTTGACTTTTTCATAGTCACATTCTCTACTTGTGATGGCTCCAGTTCTTACTGAATAACTAAAGAAGCGTTACACAAAATGGGCCAACACTGGAAATGCTCAATCAAAGGCTGGCGTCCTTCAACATCTGAAATAAGATGCTGCAGTTGTTCTATCAGACGGTTATGGTGAGCGCCCTCTTCTACGTGGTGGTGTGCTGGGGAGGCAGCATAAAGAAGAGGAAAGCCACACGCCTGGACAAACTGGTGAGGAAGGTAGGCTCTAGTATTGTAGACACGGAGCTGGACAGTTTGATATCCATGGCAGAGCGACGGGCACTGAGCAGGCTCCTGTCAATAATGGAAAATCCACTGCATCCACTGAACAGGATCATCTCCAGACAGAGGAGCAGCTTCAGCGACAGACTGCTGTTACTGTCCTGCTCCTCTGACAGACTGAGGAGATCGTTCCTCCCCCACACTATGCGACTCTTCAGTTCCACCCGGGGGGGGGGTAAATGTTAACATTATACAAAGTTATTGTCTGTTTTACCTGCATTGTTATCACTCTTTAATTTAATATTGTTTTTTATCAGTATGCTGCTGCTGGAGTACGTGAATTTCCCTTTGGGATTAATAAAGTATCTATCTATCTATCTATCTATCTATCTATCTATCTATCTATCTAT
>JANRMT010062850.1:11568517-11591681 GCA_026402145.1 Polypterus bichir lapradei | reverse complement strand
TATCTATCTATCTATCTATCTATCTATCTATCTATCTATCTATCTATCTATCTATCTATCTATCTATCTATCTATCTATCTAAATTCACTGAAAAGTTCAGCAGTATACATGTGGGTGGAAGTTAATTTTCCTCAAAGAACTGTGATAAGTGGAAGCAGTATTATACTCTTAAAATCATAGTCCTTGTTATCATCTTTAAAAATAATGATTTTTTCTATTTAAGGCACGTTGCAATTAGACAGTATTTACTTTACAAGATTAATCAATCTATCTAGACAGATTTCATATAATATACTGTATATTTAGTTTTGACCATATTTGTGTATCAACGCATACTTAACAAAAAATATAGAAACATTTTTCATAAAGTCAGCTGGGGGCTCAACGTACATCACTACGTGGAATTATGAATGCAAGTCATTGGAATTCAAGCAATGTTCTATTTGTTCATATTTTTATGATAAGTAAATAAAAAGTTTGCTAGTGATTTGCACTTGTGATGTATTTGTAGCAGAATAATCTACAGCCTAGATAGTAAGGCATAAAAAGCTAAACTTTCACAATTTCTCTAATTTCTCAAGTATATTAGTTCAACAAAAATTAATTATGTTACCCCAGAGACCAGTATAATTGACAGGCTTAGTAAGTTAGACCTGTGAAACCAGACCAAAAATGCATTTAAAATATATGCGGACAACAATTTTGGATAATCCACTGTGGCAGAAGAAGAAGATCATCAGTCCTGGTGCTCCCAAAAGAAAGAATAAAATTATCCATTACTTTTCTGATTCAAACTACAATTAATGTGGCATTATTTCCTTTAGGACAGGGTTATTTATTAATTTATTACTCATATTATAAAAATTAAACTCAAATTATTCCCAAGTCACCTCATTGCATCTTGACTTACTTTTCTTTAAAGATCAGTGGTGAGATACACCATATTCTGTGGTCACATAGCCAGGCACCTCCTCATGGATTCTGACACTTTGAAAAAACTAATAAATACATTTTTCATATTGCATTTAGGACAGACACATTGTTACATTATTTTGCAAGAAAATGTGTCAAATAGTAAAATCTCTACCACTGTTTGTAAAAGGAGGAATTGATGACAGTGCTATGGTTGTAGAAATACCAAAACAATTGTGCGTGTATTTCTGATTTTTATGTAACCTTATAAGGATACATAAACTGCACATTTCCATCCAATTTTGGAATCTGTAGTTTTTGGGAGGCTTTATCTTTTTCTTTCAGCATCATATACAAGAAAGGAATCAATCCTGGGTGGGATTTAAAATTCTACACAGAATAATAAAATAAGTGTTCCTCAGTTCATCAGGAAACATAAATATCTGACTGAAACCTTTATGTGGTCATTTAGTGGGCTATTATATCTGATCATTAAGCAAGGTCAAATTAGTTGAAGGCATATGAAAACAACAAACTTGAGTTTCCAGGGCATATTGTGTCATATTTCCAGATTAAATAAAAGATCATTTAAGCCTCTTTTCAGAAGCCGTGCTTCCAGCCCAGGCATCAAATCTATTCCAGAAAGTGGCATTTGATGATTGTGGATGCTACTGCACCTGCCAATATCCTGAAAGCTTCAGAGCAGTTCATAATTGAAAATGAAAATTACTGTATAATTAAATGTCTTTCTTTTGTGGGAAAGAATCACATCCATCAGACCCAATATATTTTTGATACTTTTATATAGTATTACCATTTTGAAAACGTACAAGTCTTTGAATATACTGTACCTGGTTGTGTTTTGGTGTTTAATTAAGCAGACAGTTACCAACAAAATATTCATTCTGACCAGGCAATAGAACAGAATAAATGTTAGCTTAAGATTATGTCAATAATAATATCTAATTTTACATTTTGAAATTATCTTTTTCTTGTTTGCATTGATATTGCATTTGTTGTTAAAAATAATCAGTCGGAAGGTCTTATTTCTTGATATATACCTCAACTGTTGGTGATGAAACAGAGCCATTGGTAATGACCTGAGAAGTATTGTGAATTAAATGTGATTAAATGTTGCCATTGGCATACACATTTTATAACATTCTAATTAGGGACACAGACTATTAATTCCTTCAGTGTAACAATCTAGAGAATTTACCTATGCACAATGCAGCTCTCCAGACTTTATTCACTTTATGCTGTCAAAGGTATGTAGGTTATACGCTGCATATTTGTGTTTTCATCCCAGTTCAGATTGTGAGTGATAGCTGTGCCAAGAAATTTAAATGATTCCACAATGTTGACAGTGAAATCATTTATAACCAGGGTTGCTAGAGGTGAGTCTTGTCTGCTAAAATTCTCAATCATTTCTACTGTTTTCAGGGAATTCAGATTAAGATTCTTATAAAAAAAGTCCAAATAGAATTTATAGTGAGATAAACCACATACTTGACTGTTTGGAGGAGCAAATAAAGTTACACCACTGAAGGCTCTTTTATACTTCACGCTAGAACGCGTACGCGCCTGCATCATGGCTGCCACATGTTCCCAGCATTCATTTGACGTGTCCTTTGAGCAGGTCCTCAGAAATTAACGCAACGCGTGTGCGAGTTGCAGTACCAGCAAAAAGTCGGGGGGCACAGTGTGCTAAAAGTTGGAATGTGACGTCAGAGTCTCTGGTTACTATCTACATGTGACAGAAAGCCGCTTTGCAGCTCCGAGATCAATTGTGCTTCGATGTTTGAATAGTTCAATGTGGTGAAGCAAAATGCTGACATACAAATGCATTCATGGTGCTTTTTTATTCAAGCGTTGCATATTCCCAATTGTAATGACACGATACATTTTAAAAGTCTCAATACCGTCTTCTGTGCCATCTTTTTTTTTTCTAGGGCTTCCTCCTGACCTGACAGCAGCAGCAAACAGCAATAGATTGCCACACAGAACACATTAAATGTATCATATTCCAACTCTCTGCACATTTAGAATCCTAAGATTTATACTTGATATCACTTTCATGATGAAATGCATTACAGTATATATGTTACATTTTACAGATAAATTGTTAATTTCATTTAAATAATGAATACTGTTAATAATTACACACATAGGGTGTCACAGTGACAGAGCGGTAGCACTGCTGTCTCACAGGGAGTCACGTCGCTGGTATTCTCAGCGTGCAGTTTGCATGTTTTCCTTGTGAATTTCCACAGTGTGCTCCGGTTTCCTTCCAAAGATATGCAGATTTGGTTACACTAAAATGGTATGTGAGTGCTTGTATTCACCTTGCGATGAGCTGATGCCCATCCATGGATTGTTTCAGCCTCGTGCTCAATGCTTGCCGGAATGGACGCATTCCTGGATTAATGGATTTAATCATTAAACATCCTTTTCAGAGATATTGCGGTAAGGTGTCATCGGAATTTAATGGGTGTTCCAGGCAATTCATAACACAGCGAAGCTGAACCTGCTCTCACCATGATGATATCTCGCACTGCCACCTAATGGATTCCTCCAGATTTTCGTAAAATACACGCGCAAGTATAAACAGTAAAATGCTTGCATAGGAGGAGCGTCCGCTGCAGCATGCGTCGCTTCATGTGAAGTATAAACCCGGCCTAAGTGTAATTTGTTTGCTGTAATTTGTTAGATTCATGTTACTGTTTCAGTACCACATGCATTCAGATGCCATTATATACATTGCAAAAACTATTTAGAGTGCTTGTGTATTGACAACTGGAAAATGTTAGCAATACATTTTGCATAGTTTTCTATGATCACTTTCTATTCTCAAAATGTAACTGTTAAAATGCCAGCTTTGTAGGATTTATAAAATCCTTTGCAAGTTTCTAATGGGAAAGTGCTGGAAGCCCTATTTTTTAATCTTGTTTCTATATAAAGTAATCACTCCTCGATCGCGGGGGTTGCGTTCCAGAACCACCCGCGATAGGTGAAAATCCGCGAAGTAGAAACCATATGTTTGAATGGTTATTTTTATATATTTTAAGCCCTTAGAAACTCTCCCACACTGTTTATAAATATTCTCCGCACATTTATACAGTAAACCCTCGTTTATCTCGGTTAATCCGCTCCAGACAGATAAATGAATTTCCACGAAGTAGGATTCTTTATTTATAAATCTAATATTTTCGCAGTTAGAGCATAGAAAAACTGTTTACGACCTTCTAAATACATTTTTTAACATTATTAGAGCCCTCTAGACATGAAATAACACCCTTTAGTCAAAAGTTTAAACTGTGCTCCATGACAAGACAGAGATGACAGTTCTTTCTCACAATTAAAAGAATGCAAACATATCTTCCTCTTCAAAGGAGTGCCGTCAGGAGCAGAGAATGTCAGAGAGAGAAAGAAAAGTAAACAAAAATCAATAGGGCTGTTGGGCTTTTAAGTAAACAAAGCACCGTGCGATAAAGCCGCAGCAATGAAGGTATCAATGTGAAGATATTCTTTTCAGCATTTTTTAGATTAGTGTCCGTATCTTCTAAGCAAACAGCCTCTGTGCAAACAGCCCTTCTGCTCACACCCCCTCTGTCAGGAGCAGAGAACGTCAGAGAGAGTGAGAGAGACAGAGAAAAGCAAACAAACAAAAATCAATACGGGCTGTTAGAGCTTTGAAGTGTGCGAAGCACCGCGCAAGAAGCATATCGTATATCATTGAGGAGTTTTATTCAATACCGTAATACGTGCTCTGATTGGGTAGCTTCTCGGCCATCCGCCAATAGCGTCCCTTGTATGAAATCAACTGGGCAAACAAACTGAGGAAGCGTGTACCATAAACTAAAAGACCCATTGTCCGCAGAAATCTGCAAACCAGCGAAAAATCTGTGATATATATTTAGATATGCTTACATTTAAAATCCGCGATGGAGTGAAGCTGCGAAAGTCGAAGCGCGATATAGCGAGGGATCACTGTAGATATAGATAGAGAAACAGAGTTTCAGATCTAGAAATATATATAGATATAGATATATATCTCTCTATTATAAAAAAAATGTCTTGGGAGGGAGACTAAGGAGACGAGACACTTTAACATCCCGAGAGATAAGGCAGTGAGACAACGTTTAAAGCAAGTTCATGGACATCTAACCAAGCAGTTGTTGGAATGCTTTTGGCAGGCAGACATCATGTTCAGCGACCCCCCCCTTCACAACGCAAGTGGCAGAAACATGAAGTGGCAAAAGAACAGCTGCTGTACAGGCTTTTAAATGATCGACATGCAGCGCAACAAAAAGAACACACAGCTCTCCAGCAGCAGCAGCAGAAAGACAGCAGATGATCCGACGGCATCTCCTTAGCGTGCGTTCATATATATGAGAGAGAGAGCTTTTAAATGGATTTATTGTGCCTTTAATTATTTTTGCATTCTGTCAATGCATCTGTAATTCCTACTAAATAATTGAAATGCCTTCTGTTGGAAACTAAACATCTAATGTATTGTCTCTTTTTGTTGAAAACAATTAATTAGACAGCAGTTCTTGGCTATAACACTTGAATTTGTCACATATCCAAGGAGAGTAAACTAAATTGTACAACAGATATCACAAATGAAATTTTTATTTTTGTATTGAAGCTTCTTGAAAAAGCTTTTCTTCTGCATCTCTTATATTAATGAAAATAAATTTTAAAATGACAACATAATAGAAACTGTGTAAATTAGTTTTTTGTAATGAAATCCAGTTTTCCATAAGGTAATATCTGAGATGGTTACATTCATGAAAAATCTGGACAAATAACTTTTTGTTAATTGTCTATGTAAAGTTAAGTTAATACAAGGAAAAAAACATGGCATACCTTTGCAAATCATAACACATAAATAATGCCTTTGTTGAATTTGACAGTTTAGAAAAAAATAACATAGAATATAATAATATGTGCAAAAGTCTAGGCACTTGTCTCAAAACTTGACTCATTAGGCCTTAGTCCAAGTCAGATGAAGACAGTTTCAGAGCTTACTAAATTTACTGACCCTGTGAGGAACCAGGTGTTTTAGTCAGATGAAACAAAAGGTATACTCTTTTGCTACAATTGGCAAAGTTGGGTTTGGAATACAAAAATGAGAATAATTTGAAGAAAAGAATACTTAGGTAACTGTTAAGCATGGAAGTGGATCTCTTATGCTTTTTTGTGATGTGGTAGCCAATGACACAGGAAATTTTGTGCAGGTAGAGGAAAGAATGGATTCTATTAAGTACTAACAAATCTTAGAAGCTAATGTTCCCCAGTCAGTGAAGAAATTGAAGCTGAAAAGAGACTGGATATTACAACAAGACAACAATTCAAAACATATCTCAAAGTTGACCATGTACTACTTCAAAAAATGTCAATTTAATGGAGCTGCCTTCACAGTTCTTAGACATAAAAATGAAATTATATGGGTTAATTTTAAAATGTAGTGCACACAAGATAAACTGAGAATAATGTTGGCTTTAATAATCTTTCAAAGTAAACCATTCCGCAAAAAAGAACTGTAAAAAAATTCCAAAAACAAACATAGAAAGACTCTTGTCTGGTTAAAAGAAACCTTTGGAGGTTGTGATGTCTGCCAAAGTAGGTGTAAAAAAAGATTGGCAAAAAAAATTCTTGAAATATTTTGTATTTAAGCTTATTGTGCTAACCCCTTTTCACTTTGGGTGGAATTTACCCATGGTTTCTAAACATTTGCCTATTTTTACACTTTTAAGATGACATTCATAGGTTTAAGCAATTCAGGAATCCAAGCAAAATCTCCCCCTGATGGAGTAATTACTCTATAATGAGATTTTAAATATCCAGAATGCACCAATCACACTAAACTTTACTAATTCACCCATGAACATACAGCATCCTCTGCAGGAAAATATGAAGGGAAAAGGCAGTGCTTTTTTGAACCTTTATTCAACCAGAGGTACTAGGTTGTCAGGAAAAAGTAAATCAAATCTTTCAATTAATTGTGTATCACTTGAAGGCAATTTCAATTCGAAAAGAAGAGAAGAAAAATGGTTTATCATTATTATTAAAGATAACTGGGAGGGCACTTGTTCAAGACTTCCAAACCACAGTGCGTTGTCCTAGTACCTTCTATGTCTGTCAGTATTAAAATGCAAAATCAAAGAACTGTACATTTTCTGTCTAATGTAGTAGACCTGGACAGTTGTCTTTCACATGGAAAAAGTTTACATTTAAAGCAAACAAATTCATTACACACCTGACTTCAGCAACAAAGTTACTGGACTAACGAACTAACATGCTGAACATTCATCATGGCAAATTGTTCGACAATCTAATGATTTTAATTATTAGGATTGGTTATTTCAATTATTCATGATGCAGGGTAAGGCAATTTCCATGTATTTTTGTCAATTTATCTATGTACAGGATTTGCGGTAGAAAAAGAATTATAGAAGAATATTATTAATAGATTTTTTATTTTTAATTACATACTGATATTAGTTTCAATATAATTTTGAAGCTCTTCACAGCAGTGAGGTTAAGCATTAAATATATGCTGATATATATATTAAATTCCTTAAATTACTTCAAAACATGTTACACTGAAATTAATATAACCAAAAAAAATGCATTTCTTCAGTTTTGATTAGCAAAGTTAGCAAATCTACTACTAGTTTTGTTTTTAACTTAACAAAATGTAACAATTACTTACATTTGCTCATCATAATTTACATCTGACCTAAAAATAGTTGGCTGTTTGTTTTCCTCAATGGGATCCTCCTTTGATACATGTTGGAACCAAACTTTAATGTCTTGCATAAAAGAAGCTGGTTGCAGTGTCACGGTCACAGCTTCAAAGTCAACCCAAACCACCCAATAGCAGTCTGCCTTTCTTGCCTATGGCTGTGGGATACAGCAAGCTTTGAGAAGCACAGCTGCACAGCTGTACAACCTGCACCAGACACAGTGATCTAACATGTCGGTTTTAACGGTCTTTCTTTATATTTTCTTCTTGTCTGCTTAATGTAATCAGAGTTAAGTCTTTGTAGGTTACATCTACCATGTGACAGATTGCCTTCGCCCAGTACTTCATTGTTATACTTGTTAAGTGTGTGCTTTAGTATAGCTTTAAAATAGTAAGTGCCTCATATTTATGCAATGATAAACTAGGAAAATATTTTCTCTTAAAGTGAGATTAGGCCAGACTGCCCAACATAGTAACTAAGGCAATGGTCATGAAACCAATATCAAACTTCAGTGGTTATTCTTTTGCCCACTTATTTATATTGCATAAGCTGTATGTTTATAAAGATCTTAATACTTGGTACATTATATAAATTGACTTAAAGTGAAAGCAAATCAATAGCTTAAATGCATTGCACCATTCATTTTTGTCACTGTTTTAGTATTTGAAATATGCATTGCTTACTACTGTGTTTATTCACTTTAATTTATTAGGGAAATAGGCACAATGTGTTGTTAAGGTTTTCCAAACCTAAAGGCATTCATCTTATTTGTCTGGATTGCTTATATTTATTATATCACTAGGGGGCTTTGCCCCCTGCTCGCTTCACGCGATTAACCCCCTGGCCTGCACTACCCGCCAGCCTCTTTGCGTCTCTGTCGCTCCCGTATGTGGATTTCACTTTCACCAAACAACAAATCTTTTAATTCTCATGGATACGCCTCTTCATTTGGAAGAAGCATTACTTTTCCCTGATGGCAACACAAATTAGATGATGTACAAGTCTCCAGCTTAAAGTTTAAATCTGAACAATATATTTGATCTCTTTACGCTGCTCCATTATTTCACAGAGTAATAATTCCTGTTTGTTTGCGCTAATACAATCTTTACTATCATTTATTTGAGACTTTCAAATTTTAGTACCTTCATAGTCTCTAACCTGCTCTGCATGTATATCACACCAACGTTTTTGAATTCTTTACTACTTTCTACTTTGTCATCTACTCTTTGTCTTTTATTTTCGGCCCTGGGTGTGGTTAAATCGCTTGGCACAAAGTCTCACGGGACTTGAACGTATCTCTCTGAAAAAGTCACGTCTCATCCCAGGCAAAAAAGTCTCATCACGTCAAAGGATTTTTTTATATAATAGAGAGACAAGTAGATTGATCCTAAATTTGAACATGATTATTTCCTGAAAGTTCATATAAATGATCTATAAAATATCTGTAACTGTAAATGCTTAACCCTAAATTCTTCACACTTATTTTTTGTTTATAAATCACAGATTGCCTTAAATTTGTGTGCACAAAGTGAAAGCTGACTATCTGAAAGAATACCCTCAAATATCCTTATATGGTAAGATTTAATGCCATATAAATGGCAAGAGATGTGACTATTTATTGAATGTTTGTACATGAGTCTGTTCATACACTGAAGGGGGCTGTATGGTAAATGGGTGCCATTTATTGAACAGGTAACTTGTTTGGAATCCTCTCCCAAAACCCTGCTCATAGGGTAAACTGATGCTCTTTGGACACATTTGAATGATCACTTTCATAAAAACTGGTATGTTGAGCCTGAGAAAAGCCTGTTCCAAGGAACCTATGCAGAGAAGGAACTTGTACTTCCACTTAAGAGTAATAATAGCACTTAGTAGAGCTCTCAAGGGTGGAACAAAGGTACTGGGTAAGATCTAGCTTTTGATAGCTAGTAATGGTTCATGAGCCACACTATACCATAAGTGAAAAAGTCTTACTGATATCTCAAAAGATGCTCGTTGCATATGTGCTGTTGTATAAAACCCTCTTTTAAAGAAAGTGAAGCATTGGTTTCTTGTTTTTTAAAGATTTCAGGCCAATATACAGTATAGAGCATACAGTATAAGGAACATCTTACCTTGTTAAGTGCTTAATGATGAGGTGAGGTGTTGTACCTAAATGATACTTGAAATAATGAGACATATTATTTTGTTATACTCCTAAGCAAAATAAATTTAATGTATTTCATTACTGTATACAGTATGGCTTTGTTTAAATAGAATTAGTCCATCCATCCATCCATTATCCAACCCGCTATATCCTAACTGCAGGGTCACGGGGGTCTGCTGGAGCCAATCCCAGCCAACACAGGGCACAAGGCAGGAAACAAACCCCGGGCAGGGCGCCAACCCACCGCAGAGAATTAGTCTTTTTAGTCTATTTTGTGTTAGTCTTTCCTATTCTCTCAGTACTCTTTCCTATATAATAATTTTCAGCTGGCCTGCATAAATATGTTAATATCATGCTGATTTCGTTTTTTCATATTTTTGTTGTCAGCGGTGTCTTTAGGTTTTAAGGTTTTCATACTTAATGTTAGCTGAGCCTAATGTGTTGTCTTTATTTATTTGTTTGTCAATTGATTCTACATAAATCTTGTACTGTCAGGAGAAAATGTACTTACTGGAAAAAAATTATGCAAGCAGTAACCAATTGATGCATGTGCACCAAGAAAAGTTTGTATGCTTTGTAAAAGAACAATTTCATGTCAGGTTTCATGAATCCCAACAATTCAGTTTTTATGTATGATCAAATCTGTGGAATTTTAAAGCAAACTATAAATGAGGACCCTAGACATTTTTTTTATAATAGCAATGTTTTATTCATAATACAGATGTAGTAACATACTAAAGAAGTTATGTAAGTTATATATACAGTATGGTGATAATTAAACAATTTAATCAAACCTACAATAGCATAAACTGAAAATTACTAAAGCAACTCAACACTGTAGAATTCCCGTATTAGTCTTGAGTGGTACTTTATATTGCTCCTTTAACACAATTTTGTATATTTTTCTTTCAGTTTCTGCTTTTATTCCTTTCAGTACTTTATTTTTTTATTATTTATAGGTAAGCACAAACAAAAATATTGACCATTGAAATTATGTGTCAGGAAAGGCTAGCTATTTAAAGTAAAACTGGAACCTGTATTATTAAATGTTTGAAATATAAAAGAATAAAGTTTTTTTGTAAACAGAATACATGTGTGGTGGTACTTGAGGTGAGTTGGCCATTTATGACTCTCATTGATTGAGCCTAATACTGGGTTGAAACTGATAAATGGCAATACTTGATTTGTTACACACTTGTTTAGATGTTGAAAAATTGTAATATTTCAAAAGAATTTTTATATATAGTAAAGTTTTTGATTTAAATAAATAGACAAAGCCATGTGAAAGCTGCCTTAATGTGTTTTTGTACTGTTTAATACTAAAATTCTGCTCCATTTGATCTGTTTTCTAGGTTGAAATAGAGAAACTGGACTATCATCATTATCTGCCACTGTTCTTTGATGGTCTCTGTGAGACAACACATCCTTATGAGTTTTTTGCACGCCAAGGAGTTCATGACATGCTTGAGCATGGTGGTGCTAAAATTTTACCTGTCCTTCCTCAGCTGATTGTCCCCATTAAAAGTAGGTAACCTGGAGAATAGTGGCATGGTTGGCAGAGCTTTAATAAGTTTTGTTCTTTATTCTAAGTTTTTTGTATTTATATTTAATTTTGTGCTTTGTTAGTTTAAACAAAAATCCAATAATGATAAAATAATTCTATGTTATTATTATATGAGTTGATAGTATTACATCTATATGCAGTCCTGTACAATTGAACCCTTTTTCACTGTCATATATATCAGGTGTTTGGACTCTTTCTGTAACATTTGCTAATGTTTCATTTTTAGGCTTACTTATGTGGGTTTGAGGTCTTTGTCAGCTTTCCAGTATTGGCAAGTCCAGCAAATTATTTTACTTCACTTTAAGTTGACTCTTAGAAAAAAAATAATTCCAGCATCTGAATCAAACATTTTTTGTTTTGCATTATTTTGCTGTTCTGACCATGTATGACACAACAAAAACACGGTAACACTGATGGAAATTGATTAAGGACGCGATCAGTGCAAATATTAAAAAATGTGTCTTCACTCAGCGAACCATAGGTACATGAAATAAGTTACCAACTACAATAATAGACAGTAGGACTTAGTGAACATTCAAAACTCAATGTGTTATTTTAGAGAAAATATGTTACTCTGATTGGCGAGCTTTGTAACATTCTTGTCTTATCAAGATTTTTCTAATGCTCTATATGTTCTTTTTATGTAACTGCTACCTGTATCCCAAATGTAATTAATGTAATATTCTCAAACCCTCTTGATCCGGTTCATTGCCCTGGAAGAACTCGATGGCAAGGCAACAAAATAAAACACTTGAAACACTTGTGTGTTAACCTAGAAGCCTCCATGAATCATTGCTATCTTAGCTGTTGCTAGATTCATTTTATTATACTTATATAGACGTTTCAATCAAAGCACTGTTCCACAATAAGGCTGTTTTATTTACATTCATTGTTTTCTTCCATGACAAGTAATGCTTTTGATAGTTAACTCATTTTTGTTTTTTGGTTAGAATAAAAAAATACATATTTCTCTGTGATCAGATGTCAATGACAGAACAATAACTGACTGCAGTAAGCAGAAAAAATAATCAGAAAGGCAACAGACATTTTTTCTATGATGTTAGCATTTTGTATTAATTTGGAGCAAATACATAAAGTGCTGCTAATTTTACAAAGCTATGATTGCCAGTAGGTGTGATGCGTTTCATTTTCTTTTTCTCATTAATCGTACTTTTATACTGCATTAATTATTAATTCATTTCATTTTACTCATGCCAATTGTAGTTCCCTATCACATTCAGCTGTTTCTAAACTCTTGTGCAAGTAAATAAGTGAAATAAATGACATGAAGTCTGCCAAGTGCCTTTCTTTGAGTTTTCATACTTGCCTTTAGTCTATATCAGGGAGGATACTGTATTATGTATAATGAGATTAGAAGGAGGATACCCTTCCTCAAAACTTGAATACACCTTCTCATCTGTCTAAATTCATTTAATTCAACCTTATTTGAGTTAAAGCACATTGCCATTTATGGGTACATTCTTAATAAAAGTAGCTGAATTGAATGTGCAATGGAATTTTAAATTTATTTTGTTAAGTTTATTATTATTAAAAGACACAATCTTGGTCATGCTCAACCACATTCTGCCATAGCATGCCTTTTTGATGCAAACTAACTACAGTACATGGAAATGTAGAACATAACACTCCATCATCTTCAATATAAGGGGCTTTTAAAATCAGTGTAACATTTACAATTCTGATGCCCCTCTTTGTCTTTTCAATCAGCTGTAACAGATAAAAACAATACTCTGAATTATGCAGGCAGGATAACATAAGGTAATTTAAACATAAAATGGTACTACTTTATGATAAGGAACCAGAAAGCTGAAATATGCATTGAATCTGAATGAAAAAGTGGTAACCTTAATTCTAATCAAAATTCATGCCATAGTGTCTATAATTTTAAATGCAAAGGTTAAAAGATATTATTTTGTTCCTAGAGCCATACATTATTAAAAGTAAAGTATATAATTGTTTTAGTTTTGCTTGTGAAATAAATTTAGTTTATGGTAAAGCTTTAAACTTAAGTTGTCCTGGATAACAATTATTGCAAGATGAATTATACTTACATTATTACTGTATTACTGTTTTTTAAAGTTTACATATAAAAACATGAAACTTACATTTTACGTTTTACCAAAACAGGCAAGAATAAAGCACATTAAGAAACAGGTTTAAATGTTCACATTTCAGAAATATTAAAATCATTTAATAATACCTTATAACATCTGACAATATGTTTTTATATATACAAGTGCATATTCACCATACTCATTAAGACATTTTTCATTCCCAAGACTTCACTGTCTTTGCTGTTTTTATTGAAAAGCTACATGAAATTGGGGGGAAAGTAGTTTCTGGAGCTGCTTGTGTGAGTCTTAAACACAGCTGTTTTTTCCTGATTACTGCAGGTAAGCGCTACATGTAATGGGTGTCTGCCATCACATGAGATGATTTTCAGTTTCTTGATTATCAACCCCGACACCCCCAACACATACTTATCAAGCTATCCACATCAACTCCAATAATTTTACCTGCCTTTCTGGTAACTTACTGCAGGTTTTTCAATTTTGATTAATCAGACCACCACACCAGGCAACAGAGCTCAAAATGATAACAGCCTGGGTCACATTGCAATTTAAAGGACAGCACGAAATACCCACCCACTTTGAATAAGTTACAGAGAATAAATAAGCACTATACATTTTTGTAGTGATTTTCTAATTTAGGTTAATATTATCCTCTTTAATAAAACCCCTGTGTGCGTCCAGGTGTCCGTGTGTGTGTGTCTTCTGGTGAAGTGCGCATGTGCGGGGCCACATGGCACGTGTTCAGTCTCTTCCTGTGCATTCCCTGTGCAGAGAGAGACAAACAGATACACAGGCGCATGCGAGACAGACACACACACACAGGCGCGCGCGAGACAGACACACACACACAGGCACGCGCGAGACAGACACACACAGGCGCACGCAAGACACACACACACACAGGCGCGCCCAAGACAGACACACACACACACACACAGGCGCGCGCGAGACACACACACACACAGGCGCGCGCGAGACACACAGACACACACAGGCGCAAGCGAGACACACACAGGCGCACGAGACAGACACACACACACACACACGCGCGCGAGACAGACACACACACACAGGCGCGCACGAGACAGACACATACAGGCACTCGCGAGACAGACAGACACACACACACACAGGCGCGCGCGAGACAGACACACACACACACAGGCGCACGCGAGACAGATAGACACACACACACAGGCGCGCGCGAGATAGACAGACACACACACTCAGGCGCAAGAGAGACATACACACACAGGCACGCGCGAGAGAGACAGACAGACAGACACACACAGACACAGAGGCACGGGCTTAAGAGAGACACACACGCAAGAGACATTACTATTACGCTAATAAATATATATTTACATACAGTTCATACAGTTTGGAACGGATTAATTGTATTTACACACAATCCTATGGGGGAAATTACTTCGGTTCACGATCAAATCGGGTTACAACCAGAGTTTTGGAATGAATTATAGTCGTGAACTGAGGTCCCACTGTATTACTGTCACACACAACTACAGGCATTTTACGGAAATACAAACCAGTATTACTGAGAGAGAAAATTAAAGGCACACAATACAGTGATGCATATTACAGCCACATACAAGGTCCCTTGCCATTTAATATACTGTAGACTGTTCCTACTAATGTTTATGCACTACTGTTCTAGTGCCCGTTATTGTAACAGGCTTAATGTCTAGTTGTGAATGTTTAGGTATATAGACTCAGTAACTATTTCAGTCTTATCCCAGAACAGTATGATGTGAACTTATGGACTCCTATAGTCAAATATCATTTCTTTAGTCTTTTTGACATTCAAAGTAAGAGTCAACTTGATTGAATTATTGACTTTCTTCCTCATCAAATATGTGTTTATTCAGTGGTGTCAGCCTCATACTTGATAGTAGAACAATGATTATAGTTGTGTTTCAGTTAGATGATATAGAAAGTACAGGCAGTCCCCAGGTTACGTACGAGATAGGTTTGTTTGTAGAGTAGGTTTGTTTTTAGGTTGAAATTGTATGTAAGTTGGAACAGGTACATTATTTTAATAAATGCTATTGTTGACCGACTGTAACCAAGTGCTCTGCCAATGAATGATGGAGTTTCACCTCTTTCTGACCTTTTTATTATTTCTACTTTATTTTCCATGGTGATGGTTTTTCTCTTCATTACTATATCACCAGCACTTGCATCAGATTTGTGTTTCAGAGACATTGTTGAAGGGTGAAGACAAAAGGTTAAGATGAGCTCTTCTGCACAGCACTGTACACGCTATCACAGTAGGAAGGCACCGCTCGACAGCACGTCTGGTGTACTGGCGAGAGACAACTTCCTGCTAGGTACGTAACAGTACAAGCAGGCTTCCTATGGAGAATGAATGGGGGCAGCGAGGGACGGTTCACCACCCGCCCACCACACAGTCACCTCCACTTGCATACAGTATGCTGCCTGCATCATCAGTCCACCGAGAGCAAACAGGGTGCGGCCAAAGGCGGGTAGTGAATCGCCCACCACCGTCCCCATTCAACAGGCAGCCACCCGAGGCACACTACAATGCTGCCCCCCACCGCCCCATTCACCCCCAATGGTCTCCGTTCAGCCACAACCAGGTCACCGCTTGCAGCATCACCAGCCGCCCACAGAGTACGAACGGGGCAGCTGTTCGAGGGACACTGCAAGTCTGTGTGGTGGGCGGAGCAATAGGAGCAGCAGCTGCGGTGGCGTGGTGGGCGAACAGCGAACTACCCACCTCTACCCCATCAAGCCTCCATCCTGCACACGAGTGCTTGCCGCCACCCTGCCGCCCACTGAGAATGAATTAGGTGCGGCCCCCACCATCCCATTCATCAACCGGAGCCGCCCATGTTACACTACACTGTGCGAGCAGCGAAACCGCCCACCGCTTGCAGCGTCCCCAGGCCGGAGACGACAGAGCGGCAGTTACTGAGGAGCCTGCGTCACCTCCCCCAGACAGATGAAGGAGCAGCTGTGGCCCCGTTCGTATGTCGGATGTCCATAACTTGGGGACTACCTGTAAACAGTAAAGGAGACTGAACACAATCTTGAAGAGTTCCCCACAAATCAAATGAATGATTTTTGAAAAAGTGTTTTATACCTTAACTACCTGCGAGCAAGTTAAAAGAAAGTCCTGAATTCTTAATGTAACATATGGACTGACAGTATTATTTGCTAATGTCTCAGTCAGTATTTGAGGCTGGATAGTATTAAATTCTCACAGAAAATCCAGACATAGTATCCTAATATAGGAACTAGGCCTATCAAGACAAGAGTAGATATTACATAGCATAATTAGCAGTACATCCTCCACACTTAGTTTACACAGTAAGTAAATTGGTGGTTCCCTCAAAGACCCATGTCTGTGCCACTGTTTTTTCACCAAATGTTTGAAGCATTTCATCAGAATGAAAGAGGGAGCTTATTGGCTTATTATATTCATTCTGATTTTTTGTCTTAGAAACCTTAGGAACTATGATAATGACTTTTTCCACAGCTTAGGCACCAGATCAACAACACATGAAAAATTGCTTAGAAAGAAATAGTCCTGATATACTGTTTTGGTCCACTGACCTGTTGGATTTGAACAGGATACATAGATGTTTTCACTTAAACGTATATAACTCTGCAATGTGACTACAAGTCATTTACCCCTAATTGATCTCATTTAATTACCTGGTATTTTTTCTCATTTTATAATCAGAAAATCACAGCAGAATGATTTTTACATTTATAAGAGATAAGTATTTGTGTTTTTGTTTGCTGAACTCTGTTTTGTTTTCCTTTTAAAATTCCCATTTCTCTGAGTAGTTTGCTCTCTTAATTGTATCCTAATAATGCTAGTTCACAATCAGCAGAGCTCTCACCAAAGGCAAGAACCACTTCAGTGTCAGACCCACTGCTGACCTCATTAGTAAATAATTGATTAAGTAACTAGAGCTTCTAGAAATGCAGTATGAAAATCTTGATTATGATGAAATCCTTAAAACTAAGAAAAAAAACAGTATATTATACCCATTTAACATACATAAATGCTTGGTATGTTCTAATAGAAATTTACCATATGTAGTTTTGTAATTTCTATGGTAAATTTAAAAATAGAAGCTGGGAAGTAACAGCTTGCTTAATTAGTATAAGACCAAATGAAAACAGAAAGTTGGTTGGAAGAAACACTTGCATCCACTGGACTTCTCAGGACTTAGATTCAGAATCAATGATTTAAGTTATTTTTACAAAGCAGTTGTCTTACTTCATAATTTTTGGTACTGAAGTCATTGGTTGCAAATCATGAAAAATGTTTTTGGCACTGAAGTCATTGGTGACAAATCATGAAAAGAGTCTTCTCATTTCTCAGCAAAGTGCTTGTGGTCCTTTTCTTTAAGAAAAGTCACACCTTTTTTGGCACCCAATCTGGTAACAGTTTTTAAATATTTTCATGCTTGCTTTGTATGTCCTTGTAGAACCAACTGTGTTTCTGCTTCATTTTTCAGTAGAGCATTTTGTTTTTGCAAAAGTGCATTAATACCATTGGTGATCCACAGTTTAACATTTGGGAACACTTTTGTAGCTTTCTTCTTTATGATCACCAAAATTAATATATTCCCCCACTGTATAAGTAGCCTCATTTAGTGTCTGTGAGAATGCCAGCACATGCTACAAAGTGCAGGAGAAAAGTGCTCCTTCAACTCTGGTATGTGTTTAGTGCTCCAATGTTTTTTGTATGACCAGTTTTTCTTGTTTACAGTTTTTGCTTGTAAACATATTGATACCACATTTATGCTACCATGTTGAGAAATTAGGAAAACATGCCATTGGAACAGTAACTTATGGTTCATAGAAGAGAATACTAATTTATTACTAGAATTAGATAGTGAGTCAGTGATGTATTTCATGTAATAATCAAGCCAGTCCCATCATTCTTCCACATCCCAAAATTAATACATACCTGACAACAATGTAATAACATGCAATTGAATGTTACTATCAAGATACAGTCACCAATGCTGAATGTGACCCATTATTTCAAATGTAAGCATTACACAGCAGTGTGTGCAGTGAAACTGACACCACCCAATAATGCACTAACATGAAATTTAGTGTAAATGTTGAAATATAGTCTCCAATGCTGATGGATATTACAGCTGTTATGTCACAGGTGTTACACAGCAGTATATAGAGCTAAATTCTTTGTCACTCTAAATACATATTTACTTATTTTTGGCCTTCCAGACAGTGATGTAAATTACCTTCTAAATTGTGTATTCTTTGAACAGTCTTCTCACTGCACAGTTTAAGACCTTTATTTTCAGAAATAAAACAGAAGAAAAGTAAAATTCAGTGTACCTAATATAGAGTATCATACTGAAGCACAGCATCAAAGACATCTAATATGCTAATTGTACAGTATTTCTTAACAACATCTCAAAAATCCAATTGTTGCCTCAGATACACTTCATTGAACTCTTGGTTATGCTACCTAGAATTATATGAATTCTGGAAGTCTGAAACATTGTTATTGGTACAATCAATTTCAAACCATCTTTGAAAAAGCAGCATGCCTTTTCTTGAAAAACAGTATGTGCATAACATCAAAATCGCCTGCTTAATTTTGTGTAGGTCTTACTTGTGCTGCCAAAACAGCTTTGACCCATCAAGTCAAAGACTCCGTAAGACCTCTGAAGGTATCTGTGTTATCTGGCACTAAGACGTTAGCAGCAGATCCTTTTATGTTGTGAGGCAGGGTCTTCATGGATCAGACTTGTTTTTCTAGCATGTTCCACTGATGCTGGATCACATTGAGATCTAGGGATTTTGTAGACCTGTTCAACACCTTCATGGCTTTGTTATATTCCCCACAGCATTCCTAAACAATGTTTGCAATGTGGCAATACGGGTTGTCCTGCTGAAAGAGGCCACTGCCATCAGGGAACGCCTTTGTCATGAAGGGGTGTATGTGGTCTGCAGCAACCTTTAGGTAGGTGTCACATGTCAAAGAAGCATCCATACAAATCCCAGGACCCAAGGTTTCCCAGCAGAACATTGCACAGAACATCACACTGCCTTTGCCAGCATGCTCTGATTTCACAGTGCATCCCCGTTGCCATCTCTTCCCCAGGTAAATGACACACACACACATCTGGCCATCTAGTTGATCTAAAAGAATATGTGATTCATCAGACCAGACCACCTTCTTCTATTGCTCCATAATCCAGTATTCACTCACATGCCCATTATAGGTGCTTTAAGTGATGGGCAGGGATCAGCATTGGCACTCTGATTGGTCTGTGGCTACGCTGCACCACACATCATTGTGTGTTCTGTTACCTTTTTCTCATGGCCAGACATTTGTGCTACAGTACAATTACAATAAATTCAGCAATTTATGCTGCAGTAGCTCTTCTGTGGGACCAGACAAAACATTCTACCCTTCCTTCTCAACGGTGTATCAGTGAGCCTTGGGCACCCATGACCCTGTCGCCAGTTCACCAGTTGTTCTTCCTTTGGCCACTTTTTATAAGTACTAACCACTCCATACTGGGAATGCCTCACAAGACCTGCAATTTTGGAAATGCTGTGACCCAGTTGTCTAGGCATTACAATTTGGCCCTTGTCAAAATCGCTCATATCCTTACACTTGTCCATTTTCCCTGCTTCCAAAACATCCCTTTCAAGAACTGAGTGTTCGCTTGCTGCCTAATATATCCTAACCCTTGACAGGTGCCACTGTCACAAGATCATCAATATTATTCATTTCACCAGTCAGTGGTTTTAATTTTGTGGCTAATCAGTGTATGTTAACATTAACAATAAGCTCACAGTATAAAGACTAGAACTTACCAATAAACAAACTGCTTGGATAAAGACTGCTTTTAATGCACTACACTTTGTTTTCAGTTGAAATGTACATGAAGTCATTAAGGAGTGTTGTAGAAAATTAGTCTTTTTATTTAACTGCTTATTAAATAAATAAATAATGTATATTAAATAAATACACAAGACTTCCCCTTTTCACTTCCAATCAGTTAGCCTGCTACGAGTAGTACACTATGCTGGCTGACATTGTCAGGTCACCTCTGAGAACTCCTGCCCTATTAAATGCCAAGTGTGCAATGCCAGACTTTTTCTAGTGCTTTATTTAAAGAGAGCAGCTTACACATCTGAGCCTGTCATGTAGCATAATTGCTTTCTAATGTGCCAAGTACCATTTGCACATGGCAATTTGCAACCTAATTTAACAAAAAATATTCAAATATTTAGGTGGATGCAACACATTACCCTCTCTAGCCTCTACTACAAAGCACTTGCCATGTTTTACATAATTTCAGATGTGAAGTTAAAACTATTATACCTATAGTTTTATTTATTTTTTTGCTATCCAATCCAGTACCCTTCTGTGCGTTTTTATTCCATCAGTCATACTTCGATGTTTTCAAGTGTCTTCTGGTTTATACAGTACTAGCAAAATACCCGCGCTTTGCAGCGGAGAAGTAGTGTGTTAAATAAGTTATGAAAAAGAGAAGGAAACATTTTAAAAATAACGTAACATGATTGTCAATGTAATTGTTTTGTCACTGTTATGAGTGTTGCTGTCATCAAGGATTTGATTATCATTATTTCTTTTAATCAGGTTTGTATTTAGAGGACGTGTTGTGATCAAGTTACATTCCGTGTTTGTCAACCGTTGTAAAGATAACAGGTTTCATTCATCGAAGTGTTCACTACCCAAATCGCTACTCGTGAATCTAAGATGTTTAACATGCATTCCCGGTATTAAGTTG
This sequence comes from Polypterus bichir lapradei, assembly GCA_026402145.1. Classification (NCBI taxonomy): domain Eukaryota; kingdom Metazoa; phylum Chordata; class Cladistia; order Polypteriformes; family Polypteridae; genus Polypterus; species Polypterus bichir. The sequence goes on along the minus strand of JANRMT010062850.1, from coordinate 11,570,408 downwards.
TGGAATTGCCTGCGAGTATTTAGCGACAGCGTCTCTATGAACTTGTGGATTTGCCTGCGAGTATTTAGCGGCAGTGTCTCTATTAAGTTGTGGATTTGCCTGCGAGTATTTAGCGACAGCATGTCTATTAACTTGTGGATTTGTCTGCGAGTATTCGGCGGCAGCGTCACAAAGTTGTTTTCGTCTAGGTGCATCAGAAAATGTACCACAACATCTGATGTGCCTCCTTTTTACTGTTTTCTCACAGCTTGGATTGCTGCTGTCATAATCGGTTTGAGTTTGGCCTTTTGAGAGTTGAAACATTCATAAACATCAAAGTGTCCACTACTCAAATCGTCACCTGTGAATCTAAGATTTTTAAGAGCCATTAGCGGTTCTCCAAAGGTGTAAAATATTTGGCCATTTCGGTAGACTTGAAAGCGGCAACCGAACAATTCAGCGGCAGCCATCAACTCACATGCAGAAGCATAGGTGAAGGGCTTAAGCATTTCACTCTTCTAGTGCTCCTGTGTAGTATAATTATCTTCTGTACCGTCATCAGTCCACACCTTGAACCTGTCCCAGTCAATCAAAACACAAGACATAATGTTCCGCTGGATATCAAGATTGAGCCTGATATGGCTGTACAATATGTAACACAGAGAATGTAAAAGGCAGGCGGCATCTCCGGGCATGGAAACCACACGGTAAGTGACAGTTCTTTGATCGATGGTGATCACCTCGATAGACATCTCACTACCCAAATCGCTACTCGTGAATCTAAGATGTTTAACAGGCATTCCCAGTATTAACTTGTGGATTTGCCTGCGAATATTTAGCGGCAGCGTGTCTATGAACTTGTGGAATTGCCTGCGAGTATTTAGCGACAGCGTCTCTATGAACTTGTGGATTTGCCTGCAAGTATATAGCGGCAGCGTCTCTATTAAGTTGTGGATTTGCCTGCGAGTATTTAGCGACAGCATGTCTATTAACTTGTGGATTTTTCTGCGAGTATTTAGCGACAGCGTTTCTATAAACTTGTGGATTTGCCTGCGAGTATTTAGCAACAGCGTGTCTATTAACTTGTGGATTTTTCTACGAGTATTTAGCGGTAGCGTCACGAAGTTGTTTCCGTCTAGCTACATCAGAAAATGTACCATGACATCTGACACACTTCCTTTTTACTCTTTTCTTAAAGCTTGGATTGCTGCTGTCTTAATCGGTTTGAGTTTCATGGTTTCTTTCAATTACGTTAGTATTTGCAGTACTTGTGTTGAAGTGACATTCGGCATCTGTCAAGCGTTGTAAGCATACAATCGCCTTCATCGATAACTTCACATAGTAATAAATGAACAATAAAACAGCGTAGAAGCCGTGGATTAAATAAAAAGGCTGCAGTTATCAGCAGGGAGACGTGAATACTGTGGCGAAGCAAAGAAGGGAATGAAGAAAACGGAGCGACTGGACGGCCTTATATGGGCAGGCAGTCAATTACGTCGGAGGCGTGGGGATGGTGGACGCGATATAGGCAGGCAGCCAACTGCGTGGGAGGCGTGGTGATAAGGGACGCAACGCCGCCTCACACGGCGACCGAGCTGCAGGCTATGGACGTATATATGTATGTAAGTAGGATTCAATTATGACCGTTACGTGTAGAATTTCGAAATGAAACCTGCTTAACTTTTGTAAGTAACCTGTAAGGAATGACCCTGCCAAATTTCAGCCTTCTACCTACACGGGAAGATGGAGAATTAGTGATGAGTCAGTCAGTCAGTCAGTGAGGGCTTTGCCTTTTATTAGTATAGACTAGCAAAATACCCGCGCTTCGCAGCGGAGAAGTAGTGTGTTAAAGAAGCAATGAAAAAGAAAAGGAAACATTTTGAAAATAACGTAACATGATTGTCAATGTAAT
>JANRMT010062850.1:11535227-11552864 GCA_026402145.1 Polypterus bichir lapradei | reverse complement strand
TCCACTTTAACCTCGTAGTTTACTTTATTATTAAAGCAGACCATCGTAAACGTCATCCCAGTTTTTAATCGCTATCAGCTTCTTGGACCTGACAGCAGGTAAAGTAAAAAAATAAAAAATAGACGGCACAAAAGATGGTATGTGAGACTTTTAAAATGTATCGTGTCATTACGATCGGGAATATGTGACGCTTGAATATAAAAGCACCACAAATGCATCTGTATGTCGGCATTTTGCTTCACCACTTTGAACCATTCATCAAACAGCAAAGCGCGCACATCGATCCCCGAAGGATCTCCATAGAGGCTTGCTGTCACATGTAGATAGTAAACAGAGACTCTGACGTCACGTTCCAACTTTTAGCACACTGCGCCCCCCGACTTTTTGCTGGTACTGCAACTCTTGCACGCGTCGCGTTAATTTCTGAGGACCTGCTCAGAGGACGCGTGAAATGAACGCTGGGAACGCGTGGCAGCCATGATGCGGGCGCGTACGCGTTCTGAGCGTGAAGTATAAATCGGCCCTTAGCCTCCTAGTGATAAAAAACATAATATTTTTACACCTTGTAACTTAAATGTAGTTAACTGTATTCCTCTCAAAAAGTAGTTAACAAAAGTAGCAACTTTTAAAAGGTGAGTAGTTATATTGTGCTTTAATTTAAAAATGTCAGTCTAAAATTATTATACTAGTTTTCATTATGCATTATGGACTCATGCAGTACACCTGTTGGGAACACATTAAGAGTGACTTTTTTTAACTATGACTAATGAAATATTTAAAAAATATCTAAGATGAAGGTTAAACTAATTTTATTTTAGAATGCAATATCTGAGTTTTAAAAGATGCATCAGATAAATGGCTCTTAACTTATTTAGCTGTTACTGTGATTATGTTAGAGAGAATATTATTTAACCGAGCACTTGTCTCATAAAGATCTTTGTTAGAGCTCAGTATTTTACAATGATCATCGTCCTTCTTTGGCTTCCTGTGCAAATCACATGTCACAGTTGTATTATATAAAATAAACAAAGGACTAATTTGTCCATTCATTTATGCCCTGTTTATAAAGTTGCACGTGTGGTTGCTATTTCACGTCAGGTATGCTCATACTTATACACCTTCACTCTCAACAAAGGCAATTTAGAGTCATTAGTCATTTACAAGTCTCTTGTATGGTGGAGGAAAACCATATTACCCAGAGATTACCTCACACAGAAACAAGGAGGAAATATATACTCTGTCCTAAAAGCACCAACACTGAGATTTGAACCCAGAGCTCTGAACTGTGAGGTAACAGCATAAATTACTGCATCACCATACTGGCCCATACAACAGAATAAAAGAATTATATCATAGACACAGTTTATCACTTATACTAGAGAAATAATTTGTGGGGAAATTCTTATCAACTGTTGATATAATTCATAACATATCAGAAAAGAGCAAATTCAAGTATGCATTTGTAAGAGCCCGTTTGAAGTTGAGCACTGCTTTTTTGCTTTTGATCAAAAACATACAATCTAATTAACACAGGTATAAGATGGTAGATCTGTTTATTAGTGTTCCTCCTTTCATCCTTGTGATTCAACCACATAAACATTTTTGGCAGTAGACAGCATTTATCTAAAATTTAAACGCTTGGCAGCACAGTACATCTGTTGTTCTTGAATGTTCGTCAGACTGTTGTCCAGAAATGAGATTCTCAGCAGCTGTTCTAAAGAATGTCACCTGAGACAGCACACAGATTCAGGAATGCTGGATACTTTATACGGAGGCTTATTGCTGTTATTAAAAGACCTCTTTTTTGTTATTTGCTTATGAATATTTTTTTTACTTTCCCATTTCTCTGTTACATCTTACTGGGCAAAAAATTGGTTCTTGCATTGTACCCGATGCTGTCCGGAAAGTCCCCTTCTCATAGTTGCTGTCAAATACTGTAGATTAAGCACATACTGAATGCAATACTAATGTATGTTATGTGTAGTTTAATGAGGAAATGGTAGCTTTCCATTGAAATTTAGGTGCAGAACATTTTGGAAAAGAGTGCTTTAGTTTTTTGTTTTTTTTAATTTCTTAAAAAAAATTACATTTTAAGGACATATTCACATCATCATTGTGACATTAAACGTTTGTCATGAATAAGAATGTCTCTTCTCATCAATGTGTGAGACCAATTAGCTTAAGTGTTTCTGTGTGGCAGCCAAACATTGAATTGTTATGGTTAGCTTTAAAATTCAAGATGTGGTTAAAGTACAGTTATAGTACATTTCGGTTATTGCATCTCCTTTTTTGATCAATGACATATAATTTTTGGAAATTAGTTTTACTCTCAAAAAACCATCTTTCCTATCATGTTCTCTCCCCACATATTCCTAGATTGCTTGTAGCCACATTCTAGTACATTGCTGCACATAATCACACTCATTCACTTCAGGATATATTAGACTTGTCATTCAATCTGGCACTCAGGTGTGTGCCTGAGTGGATCCTGCAATGGACTGGCACCCTATCTAGGGCTGTTCTACCTTGTGCTCCTGTCAGGATTGGCTCAGGATCCCTGTAAACCTTAACTGTATCAACGAGGTTTAATAAAGATATAGTATGGTAATAAGCAGTTTATCCCAAAGAAATGCTCTCATTGTTATTTTTAAGCAACTGGTGGACTTAATGATTAAGCATCCAGCTTGTCGCCCTACGTTTTTTGCTACTGCAGCTGTTTATTTTGTTTTTGAAAACCACATCAAAGTGGCTGATTCTATATTCCTGCCTATAGATCACTAAATCTTTGCAAAATATTTGGTCATTAATCAGCCTGTGCTATTTATGCAAGTATGTTGTCACTACTTTCACCATAAGTGAGTTTCAGTATCTATGAATAACTAAATGCCTTATATTATATGGTTTGCTGCTTGAATAACATTGATAGCAGAGTATAATCAACTGAACTTTACTAGCATCTTAAATGCCCCATGCAGGCTAACTAATATTTTTCAGCACTCAATAAACACAGATTATCATTTCTTTGACAAATGTAGATATTTCTGTAAGGGCTGATGGATACCTTTTGTGTGCTGCATCTTTCTGTAGCCGTCATTTCTGTATTTCTGAAGTGACTGAGCAAATGTTACAAAGGTAACACGTATCTTTACTAAGTGAAACATTCTCATACTCTGTAGTATTCATTGTTTTCGTCTAGTGCAGGATTCTTTGACAAAGTAAGTAAAATTCACTTTTTTCTTATTTTTTATTTTTATTTTGTGGCCTGTTTCTATCTCTCCGTCCATCCCCCTTCTTATTTTAATTAGATTCTGTCTTTTCAGCTTCACTGCATTGAAACAACAATAGGCCTCATATTTTTATGACTAACTTTACAAAGAAGTTGACATTGCTTGTTCCTGATGTGACGTGATCAGCATTACTAACCACAGAAAACTAACAGACAAATCCAATCTCTTGTCATAGCTCTTAGCATGCATTTCTTTTCATTTTACAACATTATTTTAATTGTACTAGATTTGCCTCTATCAGTATTCATCCACCTATTACTGAACTTGCTAAATCCACTTCAAAAGTGTTGGGTGCTCAACTACACACATTCAAATTGCAGTAGGTGTACACTTAGAGTTGGTGATTAACTTAACATACATTTTTCAGCTGTGAGATAATGAAACAATATACACAGAGACATGGGGTAAAGAATGTAACCATACTGTAAAGTCATTGTTTAATTTTAAGTTACACATGTGAAAGATATTAATGTTAAAAATGGATACTTCTGTATCATAAACAAAGTTGACTTTAGTCTCTGCATTACCGGGACATTTCAGGCACCATGGCTCAACATTATTTCAGTTTCAGAATCATCATAGATCAATTTTTTGGTCCCACTCCCGAGGCGCACCTCTATGAAGAGGAAGATTTTCTGTTCTTTTAATTCAACTACACACAGAGCTTGATTCACTCCAGAAAGAGACTTATGTTTGTGTCTGAATAACTTTTCAGTCTCTAAAATCTCCTGTTTATCTGTGCAACTCTATGACCCAAGTGTAACAGCATATGTGGATTTCATTTTCACCAAAGAACAAATCTTTTAATTCTTGAGGATACGCCTCCACACTGGGAAGAAACACTACTTTTCCCTGATGGCACCACAAATTAGACGATCTACAAGTCTCCAACTCTTTTCGCTGTTCCGTTATTTCACTGAGTAATAATTTCCATTTGTTTGCGCTAATGTGATCTTTACTATCATTTTTTGGAGACTTTTGAATTTTCGTACTTCCATTATATCTATCCTGCTCTGCATGTGTATCGTGTCAACATTTTTGAATTCTTTACGATGTTCTACTTTATCATCTACTCTTTGTGTCACGCTATGTGAAAGTGTCAAAGAAAGTCATGTCTCGTCTCTCTGAAAAAGTCTTGTCTCGTCACAAGATTTTTTTATATAATAGAGAGCCAATTAACCTGTTTTAAAGTCAACTTTAATTTAAAAAAAAATTGTAACACATTTTGTAGATACAATAAACCCAAGTGTTTAATATGCTCATTGTGACTTTTTATTGGAAGTAATGAAGTGTCAAAGAGAGTAATTTAAAGTAATAGATTATTAATGTTTTGAAAAAAAATCACTATAAATAAATCTGATCAGTGATGCTTTCTTCAGTCATTCTGAATACAAGTATAACGGTTAAATGTCAGAAGACTTTTTTTTAATAAATGTGTGCTCAATAAGCTTTTTCATTGTGCTAAAGTGCTTTAACTGATATATGTAAATATTAATATATATTTTAACATATTCTCTTTTTAGTGCTGGCCTTAGCAGTTAGCCAGAACACTGTAAAACTGGTGGCATATGGGCATTACATTTCTTCCTGAAATATAGCTGTGCTTGGGCTGGTATGCAAGGACCATATTTAGTTGTCTTTATTTAGTTTACATGCCAAAAGTGGAAGTTTTATGGGTAGCATTATGTGCTTAATCTTGGACAGTGCTTTTGCAGAGTTTATTGTCTTATGTTGCCTCATGTTGAGACTTAGTAATCATTAGGTTAGGCGGGGAGCTACTTTGAAGACCCATCTGTTTTAGTGTTATGGTTTCACTAGCCCAGGCATGCACAGACGAGAGATGCATAGATATTCTTTATCACCACTATTGCAGAAGCAGCCAAGGAGCCCAAAAGGGTCAAGAAACTGTATTGTAAATTCTTAAATTCAAAGATGGTAATACCTTTTAAAATAACTTCAGGCCAAGAGGACAGTTTGTCTTACTTAAAGGAGAATATAAAGGAAATTCTGGGTGTTGGGTATTTTAACCTTACATTCTCCAAAAAGATTTTTTTTCAAAAGACCTTGTAATTCATTCTGTATCTGCCTTGTTGTTTCATCTCTTCTTTTTTGTGTCATTGCAGATGCTCTCAACACTCGAAACAGGCAAGTGATTTGCACCACCCTGAAAGTCCTTCAGCACTTGGTGGTTTCTGCTGACATGATTGGAGAGGCCCTGGTTCCATATTACAGGCAGATCTTACCTATTCTGAACATATTTAAGAACATGAATAGTGAGTTACACACCCTTCATTTTGGAAAAAAGTTGCATTTCCAGGTTTCATAAGAATGTAAATTTGAGTTCTTTTCATGGCAGAATATATCTCCATAACAGTGAATAACTCAAAAGCAGCTTTATTATTTATTTTCATAATTACATTGCTTTCTACACATTGCATACACAACTTTATCCAATATTAACATTCAGACCAAGCTTCTCAATTTAGCATAATTTAATATCAGCACAGACTCCCCTCCTCAATACATTAAGGAAATTAATTGTTACAGAAAGCATCATTATTTCAGGTAGATGTTGTACATTTCTGATTCAGTACCTCAGACTCCATGCAATGACCAACAGGAGGTGGTTATGTGCAGAATGCTGGCAGGATATTTCCAGGAAAATATTTTTTTATAATAAGCCAAACTAGCATGCACATTTTTCACAACCAAATTGCTAATTTATCTGTTATGATTGTTTTCCTTCTAGATATAAAAATAGAAATGGTTAATACTTTTGTTTTTTTCTCAATAGTTAATTCAGTTTAAGGTTAATTTATTTCTATTGCACTGATGTGGTAGGATATTTTAACACAGGCAGAAGCACACAAAATTAATGGCAGCTTAACAAAACATTTCAGGTGGTTCCAAATATGGGAGATCAAAAGGCAAACAAATACACCAAGTTTTCAGTCTGGGCTCATGCTATGAAATACCAAGCAGAGGAACAAAGGTTCAGCTGCTGCAAATATCAAACTGTAATCTGTTGCCATATATCTGAGTCAGGGATATGCAGCTGCTGGCTTTACTAAAACTGTGATTCAAGTACAAGATCACTGACCAAGTGCTGCAGCGTCTGTAGAGCTGAAAGCATGTGAATAATCCATTGACATTAAAACAGAGCTAAAAAAGTCTTACAGATAAGTATCATTAAGATATTCTGGTAAAGAGCACTGTCTTTCCAATAAACCCTGCAGGCAAAGGTTTAATGGATATATGTTTGTTTTGAGATTTAATCAAACTTCAGATTCATTAAATGGCAGGACAATTTCTGTAATGCATTTTTTTAATTTTAAATCAATATCCAATTTTAATGTCTACTTTCTAATTCTATTACATTATCTTTAGCTGAAAAAATACTTATTAATCTTTTTTTATGTAAATCTTTGTAAATTAGCTGTCAGATCAATTTCAAAACCATTTGGATTCAGTACTACTTAAACGCAGCAGTTACCAAGTCTGCCCAGTAGGAATAGTTTATCTCTAGCTGGAAGCTGCATGTATTAATTATTTCTTTTTTTCCCAGTGATTGGACTGCTATTGAAATTTGACCTTTGTAAATGAGTTACTGCTGTTATTGGCTCAATTGCGGTATAGTAAATTATATGTTAAACGGGTCTACTGGGAACGCAAAATTGGTTTCTTTCCTAACCACTGTTTGCATTATTGCAAAACATTTCTGCCGCATGTAATGTTTTTTTCACAGACTTCTGTTTTCTTTGCTAGAATTTTTTTATACTAAATTAATGAAACAGAAAGACAATATTAAAAATAGATGGAATGTTTTAATGAATTATTCAACATAACATCAAGATGATGTTCTGTTTGTCAATAATACCCTAAATGGGCTGTTTCTACAAGTTAGTAATGTCAGTGGACTAATTTATAAATTACCTGCAAAGGCAGCAGTTTTAAACCCATTGCTTAAAGCACAATATGTTAGGTGTATGTTTGGATTTTAGAAAGAAAATGTGGGTCATGAAAAATAATGGATGGACACTTCATGTGATTGTGCATTTAGTTTTACATACTGCACACTGATCTGCTACTCAACTGAGTACTTGCAATTCCTGTATTCTTGACCATGAAATATCAGTATCTGTAATAACATTGATATTCTCACATCAACCACAGTTCTAAATCCTACAGAAAAATGTAACTTCCCTACTGGATTTTTTTGGCATTACAGGTCACTGCATTATCCCTTAAATAATCCAATTAATATACTAGTGTGTTTCCCCAAAATGCCGCCAAAATGCCAAAGAGCAGTTCCACTGTAAAAAACACTTAAAATATACTGTAAAGAGAAAAAGAAAATCAAGAACTAAAACAACAGGTGGGGCAACTTTACTAGCATATAATATTTCTTCCTTCTGTCATCCTTCTTTATGTGAGCTTTAGGCTCCTCAGCTTATGCAGCAAGTCTTTCAATAGAATTTTGAAAGCCTTCAACCCCCCAGTTCTAAAATATTAATTCTCACTTTTTATGAGGTTAAAAGTCTATGAAGTCTGTCTTGGGTGTAGACCATGTAAATCTATTTGTAAAAATAATTAATATGGTTTTATGTATACTATTAGATTATACAAGTAAGACAAGCATTTAAAATTCATTTTGACACTTTGGTATGTTTATTTAATCACAAAATAAATAATATATCTTTTTAGATTAGAGACTGTTAAGCAGTCAGAAGGCTTTATTACTACTATTTAACCAGTTTTAAAAATTAAAAATGTGTTCTTTTTGGAAAAGGTAAGACACAATTCCATCAGCTTGTATAAACAAAATGTTGTAGTTTTTGCTCAAATGTCTACCCTGCGTTCCACTTCTGCTGCAATAAACCTTACAAAGAAGAAAAGACATTCAAATTGGTTGTTACACAATAGACCTTTATTTTCTGTGTATCTTCTCTCCATACAGAAGAACAAGTTGTTCTTTTGTCCCTGATACCTAAACTATACTGCAGTTTAACCCAGCTCTACTGTTTTCCCAGCCGATCTAATTTATTTTACATTAAAAATAGCTGGCCTCTTACACCACTGACATTTTCTTCTGTTTAAAAGATTATAGTTCCACACTCTTGTGATTTTTAAGATTATTTTAAGCATTTATGCAGAACACTTAAATTTGCTCAGTTAAAAAAATGACCTTGTAGTTTAATCCAGAAATACACTGATCAACCACAACATCAAAACCACTAACAGATTAAGTGAATAACAATGATTAACTCGTGACAATGGCACTTGTCAAGGGAGTGGAATATGTTAAGTAACAAGTGAACACTCAGTTCTTGAAGGACATGTGTTGGAAATAAGAAAAATAGTCAGGTGTAAGGATCTGATCATCTGTTACAAAGGTCAAATTGTGATGGCTCTACAGCCAAATCAGAGCATCTCCAGAATAGTAGGTGTTGTAGGATGTTACCAGTATGCAGTGGTTTTTACCTACCAAGAGGTGTCCAAGGAAGAACAACCAACAAACTGGTAAAAGGGTCATTAGCTACCAGGGCTCCTTGATGCACAATGGGATCAATGGGATGGGAGGCTAGTCTATCTGGTCTGATCCCACAGAGGAGCTACTGTAACACAAATGTTGACCCCTGTCCACCACCAGAAGTGCCTCCAATGGACACATGAGGCTCAAAACTAGACCATGGAGCAATGGAAGACAGTGGCCTCGTCTGATGAATCATGTTTTCTTTTAGATCATGTGGGTGGCAGGGTGTGTTATATTTTACCTGGGGAACAGATGGCAGCAGAATGCAGTGTGGGAAGAAAGCAAGCCCACGGAGATAGTGTAATGCTCTGGGAAATGTTCTGCAGGGAAACCTTGTGTCCTGGCATTCATGTGGATGTTACTTTGACACGTATGACCTGCCTGGCACAGTGCAAAAATTGAGTGGTTTAAAGAATATGACAAAGAGTCCAAGGTGTTGACTTGGCCACCAAATTCCCCGGATCTCAGTGCAATTGAGTATTAATTGGATGTGCTGGAGAAATAAGTTTGATCCATGGAGACCCCGCTTCGCAACTTGCAGACCTTGAAGGATCTGCTGCTAACGTTTTAGTGCCCAATAACACAGGTCAGCTTTAGAGGTCTTGTGAAATCCATGTCTGAATAGGTCAGAGCTGTTTTAGTGGCTATGGGGACCTACACAATACTAGGAAGCTAGTTTTAATGTTGTGGCTGTTTGGTGTAAACATGAAACGTACCCAAGCAGCATTGTACAGCACCATTTTATAACATAATTTTTAAAGGCTATTTAAAATTTTCATCAAAAATATTTGACCAATAGATAACCATCAGCGAAAATATTCATTTCTTAATTTCTCAGAAAAGATGTGATAAGTCATATTATTGAGTGATGATTTATTTTTACACAGAGTTATCTTTTGTATTAGTCATTTGTGTGCTGTTTAATTGTATTACTCTGGTGTGATGTTTGCAGTTAACTTAAAATAACTAACATGTTTACATTTGTTGAGTCTAAGACCAAAGTTAAATGTGGGCTTGTTTGACCTAGTGATAGCAGGTGTGTAGAATTTTTAGAGAGTTATGAGTTATGTCATTCTGCTGGTAATAGTGATGGAAACTCTGAGTCTGGGATTCTGGATAAAGCAGTGGATCATATGTGTTAATGTGTTAAAAATACCTACATATTGCTACTTGTCTTCCATTTAATTTATGAACAATGATCATTTTTATATTAACTAACAGAAAGCAACTTTGGGCCATTTCTATAGGTTAACTTCAGTTTTACTTCTGATAATTTTTTGCAGAAGCTGTTAGATCTATTACTTAGCAGTGCTTTTCCAATTTGTACATTTCTTATTTGTGATAGAAATTACCAAAGCTTGTGAACATGAGACATCATGCACATCATACAGTCATCTAATGTTCTCTGTTTTTTGATAATTTCCTTGCTGTTGGACTTTCTGCATAATTGATAATTGTAACACAAGACTATAAAACCCACTTAAACCACTTTGGGGTCACAGGTATTGGTCTGAAAAATCCTTGCATCAGGAGAGATGACATATAAGTTGTATTATAGTATGATCCTTAATGTAAATGCATCTAAGACCATATTTAAGTACAATATACTTGTACATTTTTGTTTTCTTTTTTATCGAATAGTGCTTTAATCTTGGCTTTTCTCAAATATGTCTTATGAAAAAAAACTATTCTACCATTGACTTACTTCTGTAGAATGACTTCATTCACATACTGAAAACAAAAATTTAAACTGGAAACCCAATAAAACATGCAGATTATGTATACAGAAGACAATACACCAAGAAGTCATGGTGAACAATTACAGTCTATCTAAAGCTTTCTGGATCAATAAATATTACAGATCAGTTAAAGTTTTAGTGACAGATTTAACATCTGTGCACCATGTGTTATTGACTGTAAAACACATGCCGTCTCCCTTGATTTTACCTGGCCAGCTGTCTGAATTACAGTATCTGGAGTCTTAGGAGTTAGCCAGGTTTCTGAGAAGCAAAAAACACACAGTACAGGACCATACAAATGTTGTATCATAACAGTGTGGTTGCAGTATGTATATGTTACAACAGAAATAAGAAGAGTTGGGGTACCATGAGGATATGCTCTGTATTATGTGGATGAAAAAATAAAGAAGTTAGTTGAGCATGCATCCAGGTTCAACAAATAGTTCCCCATTTAGGTCACAGTGGTCACAGTCACCATAGATCTGTAAATAGTCACAGCTGATTTGTTAAAATGCACACTCAGATGCAGGTTCAACAAATGAATCCCAACCTCCTGCCTTTTCCTCCTTTATATTCCTTCTAAGGTGTAAGGAGTTGAACTTCTGATGTTTCCAGCAGAAGAAGTGACTTCACTCCTACTGATTGGAGGCAAAAGAGGAGAAGGTGTTACTGACAGTGCCCTTTGAGGCCTAGTGTGGTATTACATATTTTTCGTAGCCTTGTAGTTAACTCCTACTTGTGCGTGTCTGTCAATATATATACATAATAAGTTGTAAAATTCTTAAGCAAGTATCAAAATAAGTGAAGATTTAAACAGCCATCTGGGTTAATGATTGTTTAATTTTCTCTGACACTGAAACTTCTGTAAGAGCCAAATCTGACTTCTGTCTGTGAGGGATTTCACAGTGCTGGCAACAATATAGAGTGTGTGGTGTACTGTGATATATAAAATGTAAGGGCCAAATTTGATATTTGAGATTTTCAGAAAACCTCACTGTGGATTGCAGCCTTTTGAATATTGTGTTTTGATTTTATTTTAAGAAAGCAGCAACCTTCCAGTGTTTTTACGTTAATAAACACTGTCTTGACTAATATCAGTAAAGGTGAACGATTGAACAAATAAAGATGATTTATAGGCATTTTTATTTTATTACCAACGTAGTTTATAATCATTGTACTAATATGCATAAAGCTACTTGCACTAGCATTAAATATTACAAATGAGGTGGGTATACTGTTATGCCATGCTTTAACCCAGGATAACATCAAGGAAGCTAAAGAAACAGTAGAAATATTACAAAAAAATAGGTGAAGAACACAGAAAAGGTAAAATGTAAAAAAAAATTTGAACAGTATTAGGTGTAAAACAGGAACCAACACTGGATGGATTGGAATTCTATTGCAGTGTCCAACCATGTTCAGAAATACACTCATCTTCACATTGGGCCAGTTTAAATTTGACAATTTTAGTCTATCATAGAAGTGTTTTGGATGATGTAGAAAATCCAGACTTTCTGCAATATACAAAAGTAGATGTAAATCCTGTTACCTTTCCAAGCCTTAACAAAAACATTTATTTATATAGCACATTTTCATACAAATAATGTAGCTCAAAGTGCTTTACATGATGAAGAAAGGAGAAATAAAAGACAAAGTATAAATTAGAATAAGACAACACTAATTAATATAGAATAAGAGTAAGGTCAGATGGCCAGGGAGGACAGAAAAAAAAAACAAAAAAAAAACCTCCAGACGGCTGGAGAGAAAAAATAAAATCTGCAGGGGTTCCAGGCCATGAGACCGCCCAGCCCCCTCTGGGCATTTTACCTAACATAAATGAAACAGTCCTCTTTGTATTTAGGGTTCTCATGGAAGGACTTGATGATGATGGCCATGTAGACCTCTGGCTTTTAATCCATCAATGTAGGAACATCACGGTGCCTTGATTAGGTGGTGGTGGCGCAGATCGCCCCCACAGAAAACCTGGAAAAGAAATAGAAGAGAGAGTAGGGGTTAGTACGGATTTTACAGCCACCATGAATAGTTATTATAATGAATTGAATATACAGAGTATCAGGATTAAATGAAGGTGAAGTTTTCAGAAAACCATGTTAAAGTAATGTGTTTTCAGCAGTTTATTTTAAAGTGCTCCACTGTTTCAGCCTGGCGAATTCCTACTGGCAGGCTATTTCAGATTTTAGGTGCATAACAGCAGAAGTTTTGCTCTTGGAATTCTGAGCAGACACTCATTTGAGGATCTAAGGTTACGATTTGGAATATAGGGTGTCAGACATTCCGATATATAAGATGGAGCAAGATTATTTAAGGCTTTGTAAACCATAAGCAGTATTTTAAAGTCAATTCTGAATGACACAGGTAACCAATGTAGTGACATCAAAACTGGAGAAATGTGCTCGGATTTTCTTTTCCTAGTTAGGATTCTAGCAGGTGCTTTCTGCACTAGTTGCAAACGATTTATGTCTTTTTTGGGTAGTCCTGAGAGGAGTGCGTTACAGTAATCTAGAAAACAAAAGCGTGAACTAATTTCTCAGCATCTTTCAATGATATAAGAGGTCTAACTTTTGCTATGTTTCTTAAGTGAAAAAATGCTGTCCTAGTGGTCTGATTAATATGCGATTTAAAATTCAGGTTACAGTCAACAGTTACCCCTAAGTTCTTTACCTCCATCTTGACTTTTAATCCTAATACATCAAGTTTATTTTTAATAATCTCATTGTCTCCATTATTGCCAGTCACTAAAATTTCTGTTTTCTCTTTATTTAGCTTGAGAAAATTACCATTCATCCAATTAGAAACACAAGTAAGACATTGTGTTAGTGAAATAACAGCATCTGGGTCATTGGGTGCAATTGATAAATACAGCTGCGTGTCATCAGCATAGCTGTGGTAGCTCACGTTTTGCCCTGAGATTATCTGACCTAACGGAAGCATGTAGATTGAGAAGAGAAGCGGACCCAGGATAGAGCCTTGTGGAACACCATATAGAATATCACGCGTCTTTGAGTTATAATTACCACAACTAACAAAGAATTTTCTACCTGCCAGGTAGGATTCAACCAATTTAAGACACTGCCAGAGAGGCCCACCCATTGACTAAGGCGATTTTTAAGAATGTTGTGATCAATGGTATCAAATGTGGCACTCAAATCTACAGTAAGAGGATGAGAACAGATAAATGGCCTTTGTCTGCATTTACCCGCAAGTCATCTACTACTTTAACAAGTGCAGTTTCTGTGCTGTGATTTGTTCTAAAACCTGACTGAAATTTATCAAGAATAGCATGTTTATTGAGGTGGTCATTTAACTGCATAATGACTGCCTTCTCTAGGATTTTACTTAAGAAAGGCAGGTTAGAAATGGGTCTAAAATTTTCAAAAGCAGAGGGGTCAAGATTATTTTTCTTGAGTAGGGGTTTAACTACAGAAGTCTTAAGACAGTCTGGGAAGACCCCCGTATCTAATGACGAGTTTACTATGTCAAGAATATTATCAATTAGCATGCCTGATACTTCTTTGAAAAAACTTGTTGGTAGTGGGTCAAGGACGCAGGTGGAGGGTCTCAGTTGAGAAATTATTTTATGTAAATCAGGTAAATCTATCCTGGTGAAAGAATTTAATTTGTTTATAACAGAGTACTGGGGCTCAGGAGGATCCGCAGTGTTGGGGAGATATACTATATTATTTCTAATATCATTCATTTTTTGATTGAAGAATACAGTAATACCCTCACAGGTTTCACTGGAAGTATTTTGGAGGCATTCCTTTGTGTTACCTGGGTTTAGCAGACGATCAATCGTAGAGAATAAGATTCTGGGATTACTAGCATTGTTATTTATAGTCTTACAGAAATAGCAGCACCTCTCAAGACAGACTGTGTTATTGTATTCTGTTATTTTAACCTTCAATATTTCATAGTGGATAGTTAGTTTAATTTTCCTCCATTTACGCTCAGCTCTCCGGCATGTTCTCTTTAAATCAGACACTCTTTGGGTCTTCCATGGTATAACAACGCTAGAAGATTTTTTAACTGTCTTTTCAGGTGTAGCTATGTCAACAACAGCTCTTACCTTAGTATTAAATTTTTCCACCTTACTATTTACATTATCCTCGCCATTATAATTAGCACTATAAACGGACTGATTGCTTAGAATGTTTGTAAGTTTTAAAGCTGCTGATGAATCAAAGAAGCGTTTTTTAACAATATGCTTCTCATGAATGTTTTCTATCATTATTTCTATATTAAATAGTAAAAGAAAATGGTCTGATAGACCAATATCAATGACCTGCATTACATCAACTTTTAGCCCTTTGGTAATTACTAAGTCTAACGTATGACCTACTTTATGTGTAGGCTGATTAACGAGCTGTCTCAAATCAAAAGAGTCCAGGAGGTTTATGAATTCTTTTACTTTTTGGTCACATTGATTATCGATATGAAAGTTAAAGTCGCCGACTATTGAGAGTGTGTCATAGTTCGTAATTAAAAGTGACATTAAGTCTGAGAATTCCTCAAAGAAAGACGCATTAAATTTAGGAGGTCTATACATGGATAATACTAGAAAGTAAGAATCTCCATGAATAATAACGACGAGATACTCAAAAGACTTGAATTTGCCAAAACTGACATCTTTACATTTTAACCGGCTCGAGTAAATGTTTGCCAAGCCGACGCCTTTCTTTCTTTGGCGATCCGCACGAGTAAAACTGTAATTCGGAGGCGCATATTCGATTAAAACAGCTGTGCCGTCTGAGCTAAGCCACGTTTAATAAAATCAATAAAATCAATTTTTCCATCACTAATAAGATCGTTGATAAAAAAACGTCTTGTTAGTTAATGCTGTAACATTTAATAGTGCCATATTTAATGTTTTGGAGGAGCAGAGCTGAATTCTATGTGCGTTATTGGTGTTTGGAACAGAAAGTTATTTTTGTTAGCGCCGCTCTGTGTGTATTTTTTATTTAATCTATAATCTGTTTTTATAGTTTTAATACATTGTTCATTTAAAGTAGTAGTTGTAATTAAATTATTAGTGTTTATGCCACACTGCCTAGATTTTTTTTGTGCATTAAGATTGGTTATTAGAGTATTAATGTTGTGCACTTTTACGGAAGACTTTGTTAAGCAATTATCATGTCCTAGCAAAGCATTAGCATTACGGAAGGGGTTTAGAGTAGAAATAGACAGTCAAGAGAGACAAATTACCTTAGCGATGTTTTTGGAGAGGACCCAGGCGGCAAATCTATTCGGATGCAGGCCATCCCGCTTGAAGAGACGCGGCCTTTCCCAGAAGAGGTCCCAGTTGTTGATGAACCCGATGTCTTGATTCTCGCAGAAGCCTTTCAGCCAGTTGTTTAATCCCAGCAGACAACTGTAGTATTCGTTTGATCATCTAACAAGAGGAAGTGGACCCGAGATGAAGATCCTTGCCGACGGGGTCCTCTCCTTCGTGTCTTTAATTAGTGCTGCGAAGTCAGCCTTGAGAATTCCGACTGTCGGTGCCACACGTCGTTTACGCCAGCGTGTAATATAATGGATCCCACTGCCCTGTTCTTGTGCTTCTCGTAGACTGCCGGATTATCTGCTTGTTTCTTTGACATCCATTCTTCCTGACCGTTCACACATACCTAAACTCACCTCTGATATCCAAATTTCATGACTGAGTGACTGCAAGGAACTTTTAAGGCTTTAGGACAGTCCACTAGTCTGGAATATTATTATATTTGATGTACAGGTGGAGATGTACTTTCACATTACAAATGATGACAATAAATCACCCAATTAGACTTTCACAGTTTCATAATTTTGGTGTATTTTACAGTTCAGGTTTAAATGCAGGTAAATATGTTTGGTAATTAAGGCAATCATAATTATATGAAGCTAATAGTTCTACAACCTATTACTAAACTTGCCTATTAATCTAATGCAATTTGATAAATGAAATATTAAATTCCACTTAATGTAGAGAAGTATAAGCAGTAAACATATTTAACAAAGTACAATGTCTCAAATCAAATTTTGTCACATACAATTTTACACTGTACAATATGCCTTAATAAACTGATAGGTGTCTGTCTGGTTGCTGTCTCTGTCAAAAGATGGCACATCACAAACATTAACACTACTTTTACAAATCCCATACTAAATGGTTTACAACAGAGACTTAGGCATTGCATGGTACACTGTAAACATGAACATTGGGGTCTACATTGATCGCCTAGATATCAACCTGACGGAATACACAACTAGTATGTAGCAAAATGCTTAGTTACAGAAGTCCAAGACCAAAAGCCTGTCAAAACTGTATAAATATCAATATCAATAAGTATCTCTATTTTGTTGTTTTTTAAGCAAATAGACCACCTTAAGTACAGTTGGTAAATTAATCACCAAACACATTTTAGCTATTGTGCTATAATATTACAGAATACATTTTTGAGAACTTTGGTGTTGCAGAACTTAAGGCTAGAAGTGTTTTTGACATAACTCAGGGACTGATAAAGGTACAAGTTTGTACAAAATCCCATTCAGGTACTTTAGTTTAGACTGCCTTTGATGATTCTTTTAATGAACTATTTTTTCCAGTATTATTTATTTCCATATTTATAGTCTTTTGCTTCTGAATTTCCAAAAACAAGCTTCTTTGCATCCAGATATGCCTCATTAATGCTCACCAGAAGAAGCTGTCTTTCAAAATTACATTTCACTATTTGTTTTACTAGATAATTTTATGTGGTTTAATTTAAAAAAATACAGCTCAACATAAATAAAAAAAAACATGTTTTGAAAAACTATAGTACCGTGATTGCTTCAGTGACAGACTTTTGTCACTGTCCTGCTCCACTGACAGACTGAGGAGATCGTTCCTCCCCCACACTATGCGACTCTTCAATTCCACCCGGGGGAGTAAATGCTAACTTTTTTCATTTTTATTACTATTTAATTTAATATTGTTTCTTTGTATCAGTATACTGCTGCTGGATTATGTGAATTTCCCCTTGGGATTAATAAAGTATCTATCTATCTATCTATCTATCTATCTATCTATCTATCTATCTAT
>JANRMT010062850.1:11486944-11535217 GCA_026402145.1 Polypterus bichir lapradei | reverse complement strand
TATCTATCTATCTATCTATCTATCTATCTATCTATCTATCTATCTATCTATCTATCTATCTATCTTGTAATTTATTTTACCCTGAGTAGAGAAAATGAGCAAACATTCTAAGTAATGCAGTGTGAAGAGTTTCTGAAATTTAGATTATCTACCTTCCTATATGTAACACTAAAAAACAATAAAATGTTATAGAATAGTGTAGACAGACTGTGAAAAATTTTATCTAGAAAAGTTTTGTTTTATTTATTTAGTTACTGTTGGTTATTTCCATGCTATTGATCAACCACTGCCTACCCTCATCTGCTGCAATTTCTATGGAATCTTGAATATTTCCCTGCTAGAGTTATGACTAACACTGGTGAGATTTTATCCAACAGTTAGTACAACTTTGTACATTTGTTTGATCCCTGACATTAACTGCTATTTGTTTTTGTTTCTTCATTCCAATGTCCTACTGAATTAATGAGTTTTCAGTGTACAGAATTTAGCATCAGTATGTCTTATTTTGAAAAGCACATCTAAGTTCATGGAAAATACATTTTGCCAAAATTAAGTGGGTCTAATTATTACAGAAAATATGTCAACATTGCACTTATTAATAGTTCAAATAGTTTGTGTGATATTATAAGGGATGAAACCACAATATGTATTGTTAAAGTGCTTTATTTTCACATTTGTGGTAAAAAAAAAACTCTTCATGATACAGTAATGATTTAAGTAAATGTTTAAAGTTAACATTCTTTTTTTTTACACTTTATGATTTCATTGATTTTATTAAAATCAAATAGCATTCCATATAGATCACTCAAGATTTTCAATAAAATGTTTGAAACAAATCAACCCCCACCCCTGAGAAAGAGAGCTAGGCCAGCTGAGTAAAACTTAAAGCTAGTAAAAATAATTAGATATGTTAATAAATGAATAAAGATACATCTAGTAAGGGAGGGAGAGAGAACCTGCTTCCTCAATTTAAATGCTTGTTCTAAAACGTGTGGCCCAGTGAGGCCGGAACTTGATTGCAGCATTCGCAGGTTGGATCTTACCCTGGAAACATTTTGGACAATTTTAAATGAGAGAGATGAGCTTGATACATAATTTTGAGTTGAATAATTCTATGCTTTGCGCATATGGAGCTCGAGTGAATTCTGTGCATTGCTACTTTCCACTCCCTTTCTGAGGTGTTGAGTGAGAGATCCTCTTACCACTGTACTCTTGGATCTTTGAAAGGGAGGGACTGTAAAATAGTTTTATATATTACGGAAATGCTGTCTGAGTCCTCAAGACTGATCAAAAAGTTAACATTCTTATTTGTTATGGTTTCTATTTATAGCTATTACTGTGTATACTTCAAGATCATTTATTAACTTATTTGGTGCTTGAGTGTGAATATATGGTATCATATTAAAATTAGTGAATGTATTGGATAGACTTCATTTAACCTGTTCCTAAACTGAAATTTAAAGAAATATCATATTCAGAGGAGTTATATAAAAAAGTGATATATATAGTATTGATATGAACTGCTATGAACAGCTATGAACTGGAAAGGTTTTGCTTGAAAAAAAAACTTTTTACTTAGAAGCATAAAAACTGGGCTTCCTACAAAAATCTGCATTGAAGAACTTTAAGCATTTATCAGTGCTTTCAGAATTTTTAATATACAACTTTAAATGTACTTACAATAGGCTGTTGTTTAGCTGATTCTGCATATTTCCTATAAAGCGTTATTCAGTCCTCGCTTTCTGGTCATGCCTGTACCTTGCAAGCCATTCTGTAATAGCTATCATTTAATACAATATGCTACACAGTTTATTACAATACAATACTCCCCATTTCCTGCAGTCGAAAAAGGTAATTGGAATGCTGTTCCTATTCAATATGCTTCAGAGCACATAATGACTTTTTACTTCTACATGTTTAAGAAAGAAACTATAAATATATGTATTAAAATAATTTCCCTTTGGTTATGCCTCTTGATTCAGTTAATTTCTATTGTCAGCAGGTTTGAGCAGGTCGCCAATCAGGCATGCTCTGTAAGCCCTCAGCCGAAATGATTTCTGCCTTCAATTTAAAGGTCACTAGATAAGGCTGAAACCTATTTATAATCTAAAACATACAAAGAAACAGCATGTACTTGCATTTATATTTTACATATTTTATATGAGCTATTCTTAGATTTCTTTCCATAATTTTTATTGCTTAATTTCCAACTTGACTGATGATGGACATGCAGTACTTAAAGGAGAAAAGTAGTCTAATAATATATTATTCAAAGTTTTAAAATGTAGTATAAAACTAACATAACTAGGTAGCTATGTCTATATTTACAGACTAAGAAAGGAATGTTAGGTCATGTAGAAGATAAATGGAGTGCTTGAGCCATCTTTGAACCCAGGAATTGAAGTCATTCAGACCAATGATTTTGAAAATTACTTTATTATAAATTAAACACACAATAGCGGATATGAACAGATGGAGTAAAAAAAGTACAAAATAACAAAAAGGAATAAAAACTGTGTTGCCTCTGTGCTTTCCAGCACAGGTCGGTTATGTGTCTGTTAGCTTGAGTTCTACTCAAATCGCCATTGTAACATTAAATCTTACACCCTTTTTTAAGCTCCTAAACCTCTTTCTGCAATTCTTTAGTGTTTCTTTCTTCCCATCTAAACTCCACTTCTAACTTCAAGCTGAACTGGTTTCTAAGCAACAGTGCCTTGTAAATTACAATATCGGATGACTTTTTGGACGATTCTGTAGCACGTCCATAAAGTTGTATTTCTCTTTCTGATTTGGCAGTCCACTATAGTCAATAATATCACTTAGTAAAGTAAATAAATCAAATTTACATTTGATATAGTTTATACAGAATATAGTCCCTAAGCATAGAGAAGTACAAGCAATTTATGTGTTTTTCCACTGGAATAGGCTCTTACACATAGGTGAAACCCAGAAATCTAATTTAATGGTTTCAATTAGGATTCTGCGGCCATGTGGTTAACAAACTGAATTTTACACACAGAATGCTTGTCTTATCCTGGGTCACTTTGTACCCATCATAGCTCTGACTGAAAAACTGATGTAAAAAACTTTAATCATAGGATGTTGCTTAGTAAAGGAAGGTACTATAGTTCAGAAAATAAAACTATCTTCAACCTGATGTTTTTAGATTTCAAAAAATCTCTGGCGTTATCCCATGTCTATAATAAATATTGACTAATGGACACATGAAGCAGTTAAATTAGCTGTACTTGTAATTGCCTGTGCTATATTTTTGAAATATTTATATGTGCAATTCCCTTTATGGCTGTGGACATGTGGGTCAGTGCATTATAATAACAATGATTCCTCTGTGCCTTTCAAACATCATTTAGTCAGTCTTCATACTGATGCCTGAGATGCATACTGACAAAAACCATTTAAGCTTAACTTGCTTGTGTTACATATTATAGCACTGCAAGTTAAATGTTATAGCACCTTTCTTGTCTTATTTTCTTCTTTTTCTGGTCTTTGATTAAACTTTTCATTGTTCTTTCTGTCTGTCAGGTATCAGACATCACCCTGCTTAATTAATGTTTTACCAGATTAACCTGCATGATAGATTTATACAATACATGTAGAATGTTTGTGGTAAAAACATCAGTTTTAATCTTTTTGGGTTTTTTTTCTGAAATACCAACTTAGACAGTGGCAGACAAATAAATTTCCTTTTTTAGTGCTAGACTAATTTTATTGTCTTTTATTTTGCTTTTTCCAACACTTCAGAAATATATTTCTTTAAAAATACAATCACTTTTCAAAACCACTTCACTTGTTTCTGTGTCATATTTGAATTGACTTTCTGTTGCTTTTTTTATTTATTACATGTGATGTTGTGTTGTGTGCTGGGTGTTTGAATACAGTTTGAATACTGTTTTTTTTTAAACACACAACTGGGAGGACAGATGATGCTTAAACATATAAACATGGAAACATTCCAATAATATATGTGATAAAATAATATTTAAATAAGAGAAACACACAAAAACTATACTTTTGTAAATATCTCTAATATTAAAGAGTAATTTGTAAATTAAAATAACATGAAACCAGACTACTGGTTTCATTCAATTTTGAACTCACTAAATGTCAGATGATTTCTTGAATATACTGTATAATCAATGTAAATGTCTATGTAAGTAGAATGCAGAAATACAATCAATCTTTACTGTACATAAAAGACATGTTACTATGTAAATTGTTTAATCAAATTAACTATTATAAAAAAAAGTTTTTCATATTTCATCAAACTTC
Organism: Polypterus bichir lapradei; assembly: GCA_026402145.1. Taxonomy (NCBI): domain Eukaryota; kingdom Metazoa; phylum Chordata; class Cladistia; order Polypteriformes; family Polypteridae; genus Polypterus; species Polypterus bichir. Next base: position 11,530,927 of record JANRMT010062850.1, on the reverse strand, counting down.
ATGTTTTCTAGCCATGAGTGTTTGCAGCTTTCTGTTTTCTGTATAGATTAGTAATAATACCTGTTCAGAAACACAATACACATGCTATTGATTTTTTTCAGTGTCAGAGGAATTGTTAATTTAAAAATTAAATTAGGCAATGTATAAAATATTTTTTCCCAGAATCTACATCAGCTCACAATGGAAGGATGCTGAATAGGTTAGATAATGAATTCTTCTCAGCTGAGTAGATATTTTATTGGTGGTGTCATACTGTGTTTTATTTTTATTTTTCAGCTACCAACATTACACATAAGTCTTCATTATGAAGTCATGATGAAAAAAGATTTCCTACAGCTGTTTCCTTTTGTTTGCAGGTGTAATAATATCTCCTTTACATTTTGTGACAGTTGTACAAACACTAGCTCTTCTATCATAGAGGATTATAGAGCGACAGTTGCTGTTAGTGGTTATGTCTCCTTGTTTCTTTTATATGGATACTATACCATTCACTACTGACACTAAACCACATTAGCACCCTAAAGTCAGTGGACATTGTCTTGACTTTTTTCATAATTGATGTTTTGAAAGGGAATGTACAAGCAGCTGTTGTCATATACTGTTTGTAAAAAAAGAAGAGAATCTGTTCCATTCAATCATCCAAAGGACCTTTAATATCAAGCCTTGCTGTTTTCTTCCTCTGCAAGTTGATGTTACTTTTATGATTATATATTTTGCATGCGCACTTTTTAGATAAATGATTTTAACACCTTTTCCATGACCATACTACCATAGTAGACTATACTATTTTTATAATCATAATATGTTATTGTTTTGAAAGTAAGGATTTCAAAACAAATTTACATTTATGTCAAAACAAACTCCAAACTTTTTTTTCATTTGTTCTCAGATTTTCTATTTCAGCAACAGTCTACTGGCAAATAATTGATTCAGATTATAATTGCCAATAAAGTGTATTATTCACTATGTGAAAGACATGACAGGTTGCTCTTTAAATCCAATATAAGCATTTCAAAATGTTGAAATTGGGTGAAAAATTCAGAATTACATGCAGACAAATGTTTTACATGTTAAATTTCATTATGAAGCAATGTACGGTACACTCTGCCATAGTTCACAGAATGAGGGAACCTGACTATACAAGTGTCATAGCATATTATAAATGGAGCAGATCTAAATAAGTATTTCTGGTAACACAAGCTATTTGTTTTCATAACTTTCTACGATAAGGATACCAATTATGTCACCTGATTGTCTGTTCATTAAAACTATTAACTGAGTAGCTTTATCAGAACTAGTCAAGTCACAGCTTTGAACTTTTAAACTATTTAAATAGTTTACTCTGATAGTGCAATGGAGAAGTTAAGGTGTCGTGTTTGTGATGTTGCAGTGGAGATGCCAAGGTGTCTTAATTTATTTCCATTTATGCCCGTGTGTGTTTATCATGAACTATCTAGTTTAATAAAATATTTACAAAGAAAATAGTGAAGGACTGAGAATTACTAATCCACTTCAGGCTACAAATCATTTGGATAAGAATGGCCTGGCATGACAGAATGAAAACACTAATAAGCCATAAAATTAAATAAGATCTCTTCTTGGCAAGGTTTGGTTTCTAATTAAGCAGTCAGGTTAGAGCAATGCCTGTGGCCACTTTGGCTCTCCAGGACCGACTTGGTAGGCCAGTGGTGTAGAACAAGTCAACTGGTATTTTTCTTTACAAATTTAACTTATGTCTGTATATTTTTTGTAGCATATTATTCACAGTCATGCTTACATTAGAGTTTACCATATTACTACAGTATATTGCTCATTTGTTTATCATGGAGGAGAAAGATGCATCCTAATAAAACACACAAATATTGTAGTTAATGTTTCATTAGCGGGCAGCACGGTGGCGCAGTGGTAGCACTGCTGCCTCGCAGTTAGGAGACCCAGGTTCGCTTCCCAGGTCCTCCCTGTGTGGAGTTTGCATGTTCTCCCCGTGTCTGCGTGGGTTTCCTCCCACAGTCCAAAGACATGCAGGTTAGGTGGATTGGTGATTCTAAATTGGCCCTAGTGTGTGCTTGGTGTGTTTGTGTGTGTCCTGCGGTGGGTTGGCACCCTGCCTGGGATTGGTTCCTGCCTTGTGCCCTGGGATTGGCTCCAGCAGACCCCTGTGACCCCGTGTTCGGATTCAGCAGGTTAGAAAATGGATGGATGGATGGATGTTTCATTAGCTGGTTATCTGTTTGTACATTTTTCCATTGTCTACAAATGGTTGTATGTTCCAAGTGTTTTCCCAGTTTTATTCTTGGGCTAAATCAGTCTTCATCTGCTTCTGCTGCTTTGTCTGTACTCTTCCTCCTACTCATCATCTGCAAATTTCTGAACTTAAACCCACTGGTGGCAAAATTGATGGATCTCTAGGGCATGTTAGTTAAAGGAGCAAATATATACACTTTTGAAACATGCCTTTGTCAAAGATGTTGCCTTATAAGTGCCCCCGAAACATTCACAATCACCCCATCATACAAATGCTAGTATTGTTTTCATGGGGAATGAATCATTACTATAAATAATAGCTGACTTTGTTATCTTTAGCTCTACAAGTACCAAGATATCCACATGCGCATTAAATGAATTTGCTGCTGACAATTCCGCTTTATTAAGTGCAGCATACATCATTGAATGTCAGAGATGGAGCTTATCAGTATCCATTGAAAAGCTAAGTTGGAATGCACCTGTTATTAACAAGCTGCCTTTTGTTTTTTGTTTTTTTTTATTCTCTATTCCCTGGGATAAATATAGTGTTTAATTTCTCTGTATAGTGGTGTTAACTTTTTACAGGCTAGAAAGCCAAATGCTTCTGTTCTTTTAGAAAGCCACTTCTGTTCTTTAAAATAAAATTATCATTACAAATCCCAAATTAGAAAATCTAAAACCCAGTAGCCAGTTATAACAAATGTAGTTTTGAGAAGCCTTATTTTTGAATGTCTCAAAATGTTATTAAATAAAAGCACAGTATTTTCTCTAGTGTTGATAACAAAAAGAAAGTGACTGTACAATTTTTAAGTAAATAAAATACAGTATTCAATGTAGCTGTTGATATTCATTAGTGTAGATATTTTCAGGACAGATTATTTTGTAACAAATCTTAGTTAAATCTTATCTTCACTGTCTAAGATTACTCTGAATGTGGGTAATGTTTGGCAATACAATAGCCTTTGATTTTTGTGACCATAAAGAGGATGACAAATAACATTACAGTAGCTTATTTTCTTTTTAAAACATTTTAAAACTACATTGATTTATCCCTTTTTACTATTGATTAAAATATCATTCATGTTATATCTAAATTACATATGCATCAACATTAAGGTTTTCTTGGAAGTCTTCCTAAAATTGCTCCTCTTGGATTAGATTTTTTAGGAATTCAGTTCCTCCCTTGTTTGCGAAATGAGTTCCATTAGTTACAGACCATTCAGCTTTACTTCTGTTCCATGCAAAAATAAAATTTAAAAACTGCAATATTTATACTTACAGTACATCTTACAATTATGTTTGTTTATGTGTTCTTCATGACAAACATAGTTCCATTCGATTTTTAAAAAGCCTTTGACATGGTTCTGCATTAAACTGCTAATGTTGCTAGTCTAATATAGCCATATGTGTGCCTGTCCAATATGCAGATTATAGTGTTGAACATCTCTCTGCCAAATTTTGCACAGATTCCATATTTGTACTAGGGAAGACCATATGATGTGCTTCAGTCTAAAGTTTTCACTTAGTTGATTGTACTTGCACTTTATTAGGAATTTTTGGGACTTAACATAGGTATTCAAAGTTGCTTCACACAGTGGGTGTAGTCAATGAAATTTAGGTTTGTCTGCAAATCTTTTCTCCCAGGGGTATTTATATATTTTGTTACCACACTAGCACTTTATTCCACCACCAAGCAGTGCTGGATACACATGCTAGTTCATTATAATAAAAGCTTGGAATGAATCAGCAACTAATACTTTATGATTAGGTACATAAGAACAGGGTAGCATGGCTCAGCTTTTATTCTACAAGGTTAGAGGCCATCCAACAACTTCTGATATAAACCATCACTACACTTCTTTTAGAAAGTGCATTTTAAGAAGCAGCCACATAGGAAGTTATGCTTATACTACAGGGTGGGCCATTTATATGGATACACCTTAATAAAATGGGAATGGTTGGTGATATTAACTTCCTGTTTGTGGCACAATAGTATATGTGAGGGGGGAAACTTTTCAAGATGGGTGGTGACTATGGTGGACATTTTGAAGTTGGCCATTTTGGATCCAACTTTTGTTTTTTCAATAGGAAGAGGGTCATGTGACACATCAAACTTATTGGGAATTTCACAAGAAAAACAATGATGTGCTTGGTTTTAACGTAACTTTATTCTTTCATGAGTTATTTACAAGTTTCTGACCACTTATAAAATGTGTTCAATGTGCTGCCCATTGTGTTGGATTGTCAATGCAACCCTCTTCTTCCACTCTTCACACACTGATAGCAACACCGCAGGAGAAATGCTAGCACAGGCTTCCAGTATCCGTAGTTTCAGGTGCTGCACATCTCGTATCTTCACAGCATAGACAATTGCCTTCAGATGACCCCAAAGATAAAAGTCTAAGGGGGTCAGATCGGGAGACCTTGGGGGCCATTCAACTGGCCCACGACGACCAATCCACTTTCCAGGAAACTGTTCATCTAGGAATGCTTGGACCTGACACCCATAATGTGGTGGTGCACCATCTTGCTGGAAAAACTCAGGGAACGTGCCAGCTTCAGTGCATAAAAAGGGAAACACATCATCATGTAGCAATTTCGCATATCCAGTGGCCTTGAGGTTTCCATTGATGAAGAATGGCCCCACTATCTTTGTACCCCATATACCACACCATACCATCATTTTTTTTGTTCCAACAGTCTTGGAGGGATCTATCCAATGTGGGTTAGTGTCAGACCAATAGCGGTGGTTTTGTTTGTTAACACAAACACAATGGGCAGCACATTGAACACATTTTATAAGTGGTCAGAAATTTGTAAATAACTCATGAAAGAATAAAGTTACGTTAAAACCAAGAACACCATTGTTTTTCTTGTGAAATTCCCAATAAGTTTGATATGTCACATTACCCTCTTCCTATTGAAAAAACAAAAGTTGGATCCAAAATGGCCGACTTCAAAATGGCCACCATGGTCACCACCCATCTTGAAAAGTTTCCCCCCTCACATATACTAATGTGCCACAAACAGGAAGTTAATATCACCAACCATTCCCATTTTATTAAGGTGTATCCATATAAATGGCCCACCCTGTAGAATCTCTAGTAAATAATATTTGTTGTTATGACAAAGCACCATAAAGTTGCTTCTCCCTAGTGACTCCCCAGATGTACACATTTGCAACTTCAGGTTTTGTTGTCTTTCTAGTGTCATGCCTTAGTCCATATGTGTCATTATAAGAAGCCTCCATTCAATAACATTACTTTGGTTAGGTTTAATAAAAATGTATATATATATTTATATATATACTGACTCATTCATTCACTAACTTATGAGCAGAAACACTCCCATTTAGCTAAAAAGATGAAATTTGTCAGGATGGTACATCTAGGGCAGTAAGTATCTAATAAAAAAAAAAAGTGATATATGCGTATCAATATTTAGGGATAAACTGCCAACCCACCCATATTCCACCCCCACAATAGAAAAACTACATATTACAAAATCTCAAAACCATTTTGACTACCTTGATTAAAATTTGGTGATGTTGAAAGATAAAGAAAATTAAGTGATCCCTGTTTTTTGTTTTTTTATTTGTCATTAACAATGCTTTAGTGATTGGGGAATTCTAATGCACCATGTGTCCTCAATAACAGCGATCGCAATGGTATATGAAGTGAACTGAGAAGAGGAAAGTTCAGCGAAGCTCTAAGAAGGCACAATTAGCAAGTGTGCTATAAAGTATAAGTGCCTGCCAGGCATTGTAGCAGTCAACTTCATGCAACCAAGCCAATATATATATATTGTGGCATCCGGCTGGGGATGGAGCCCAGCCGGGATGCCCAGGAGGACCGGAGGAGGGCTTGTACCTCCTCCAGACCGCGAAGGGGCGACCGCCCTGGTTGTGTTGGGGGCCACGGGTAGGGGGCTTGGAAGCCCAGCCCTGTAGGGGCCCGTGGCCACCGCCAGGCGGCGCCCCGGTGCCTGTAGAAACCTGGAGCCCAGCGCTTCCGCCACACCAGGAAGTGCTGGGGGGAAGAAGACAGGGGACACCCGGAGGGGCATCTGCAGAGGAATGCCGGGAAGCAGCTGCAGCCCATCCGGGTTCCTATTTAAGGGGCTGCCTCCCTTCAGTCAGTAGTGGAAGTCGGGTGGAAGTGGACAGAGCTGGAGAGAGGACTGGAGGCGGCCAAGAGAGAGGCACGAAGGACTGTGTGGCCTGGACGTTGGGGGATCGGTGCTGGAGGCACTGGGGTTTTGAGTGCACGTAAATTGTAAATATTAGTGTAAATAAACAGTGTGTGGTGGAGCCAATGATGCCGTCTGTCTGTGTCCGGGCCAGCGTTCACAATATATATATATACACACATATATACTAAACCGCTGTTTTTTCTCATCCCCTTTAGGATAATATAATATCATTGCCTGACTAGATTACAGCCTTTTTCTTAAAGTATGTCTTTTTTCTCATCTTGTGTTCAGATATGTTGCATTCACAAAAAATCTACACCCTCCAACCCCACCCCAAAGAAACTCCCAAAACCAAATACAGGTGGAATCTATGAAAATATTTTGTTATAATGGAAATTTCATTATAACGAATATGAGGAACAAAAGTATAGTATTGTGAACGAGGTTGCCAGAGATTCATAGTCTTCAACAGCAGCTGTGCAAGAACTGCTCTGTAGCTGGCCTGTTGTGTCATGTAAACAGCAAACCAAGGGAAAAATACTCGGTTGTCCTCTTACCACATAACATCTCGGTTCTCGGTTCTCAACCTTTTTCGCGATTGTTCCCCCAAAGGGTGTGAAAGTATGTCTGTGGGTACCCCTTGCGTATAAGTTTGCGCATAAAAGTACTTATTTTCATAATGCAATACTTGGGCTTGTTTTTGTGCCATCAAAGATTTGATGCGAGGATGGATGCTGCTGACGGCTAGTATAACATCACCTTCAGGCTGAAGCCGGTTTTGTTCTTAAGTTTTTATTGCAGTCAAAGCCGAGAAAGCACTTTTACATAAATATGTAGATGGAAAAGGCAACAATGCTGACAACGCTGCATTACTCAAGTCTTCGTATTCTTGACACACACATATTAGAAAAGCTTGAAAGCTCGATGTTTGAGTCTTCACAAAAATATGAAATTTTTGGGAAGATTGCAAGATGTCCAGCAGAAATTCTGTTTTTCCAGTAGATAACTTAATGAAAAGTTCGTACGTTGTCAATGGAAGAAAATATGTTGCTCTTCTGTCCTTGAAGTTTCAAATTCAAGTCATTGATTTTTGCAAATATGTCGGCAAGATATGCGACTTTGCATAACCACTGCTCGTCCTCAAAGTGCGTTACAAAAGCAGATTTCTGATCTTTAAGAAAGATGTAAATTTCATGTCAGAGCTGAAATAACCTGTTCAAAACTTTTCCATGAGACAGCCACCTGACTTCGGTAGGCTAAAACAAACTTACGTGTTCTGAACCCACGTCCTGGCAAACCAGTCAAAAGAGCCGAGAGTTCAGAGCATGTGACTCAATAAAGTTCACAACTTTGACCACAGTGTTCAGTGTCTCATTGAACTCCACGCTTAAGTCTTTCGAGGCGAGTGATTGTCGATGAATAATGCAGTGATTCCATTTTACTGAAGGATTTTTCCCTTTCACCAATGCTTTCAAGCCTCCTCAGTGGCCCGTCATATTAGCTGCGCCATCTGTGCACACAGAAACACACCACATCCATTCAAGTCCATGAGCAGCGAGACACTCTGAAAGAATTCTGAAAATCTCTTGTGCTTTTGTTTTTCCCAGCAAAGCTTTGCAAGCTAATACTTCTTCTGAAAGTCCATTCACCTGATCAACATACCGAACAAAAATCATCAACTGAGCTTCATTTGATACATCTCATCCAATTGTAATGCAAATTGTTTTCTGAGTTTGATCTGCTCACAAACTTGCTGGATTACATCGTCAGCCATTTCTCGAATTCTCCTTGATACAGTATCATCCGAATGTGGGATAGTTTTCACTGTATCGACTGCTTTCTTGTCTGTCATTATTTCTGCAATTTTTAGTGCTGCAGGAAGTACCAACTCCTCAGCAATAGTATGAGGTTTCCATGTTTTCGCTACCAAAAGACATACTTCATATGAGGCGCGCAAAGCTTTCTCAGACGTATGCAGATATCCGTGAAACATTGTGGTGCCTTTCATCATACTCTCATGTTGCCTCTTGAAATATTCCAGCAGTTTATCTTTCAATTCTGCGTGTTTGGTTTGCAGGTCTCTCTTCAGAAGCGACGGTTTCATGCTGTGATTGGACAGAGTTTCGTTGCATATGACACAGCCTGGAAGTGGAGGGTCCGCACCATTGCTGACAAAACCGTAGCCTAAATATTCTGCAGAATATTGTTGTATTTTTCTGTCCGCAGATGAATCTTCTGGTGGCTTCTTATCTTGCTGCTGCTGCAGCTGTTTTTGAGGAATTCCTTGGCCTGTCTTATCAGAAGATGACCCAACACCTTCCGAATCACTCACTTTTGCGAATGCATCGGTACCACTTCCTTTCCGTTTCACTAAAAACCGGTCCATTTTTGGGGTTCCCGTGAACAAGGCGAACACAAGCGTTATAACCACCTTCAATTCCTTTTTTGCACTGAAGAGGTTGCCCTCTCTTAAAAGCTACCACCCCGCTGGGGAGTTTACTCACGTGTTTCCCCGACTTTCCGAAGCAAATCTACTCCATGCTATAGTACAGCTGCACTGTCGCGCGTGTTTTGCTGATGAGTCACGCAGCGAACTGGCGACCTTCAAACTCTTTGGTTGTTTTAAGTTTAAAAATTTAAACTAAAGCATTGAAACCGATTGAAACAATCATTATTTATTTAGGATAGCAGTCATGAGTCAGTTTTTGAAACTACACCTGAATTCCTTCCTCTTGAAGCCCTTAAATTACATTTTCTTCTTTTTTTACTACTTTTGAGTTCAAAATTGAAACAGAAAGAAAATTTTAAAAAAAAATTGCTAAATTATATGTCACTGCATACCCCTGCATAACCCTTCCCGTACCCCTAGGGGTACGCGTACCAACGGTTGAGAACCGTTAACATAACATGCTTGTCACACAAGGTTTAGAGCATTTAACACCGGGCTTCGATCTGCTCTTTTCTTCACACTTTCCTTCCTGATCTGTCCACTGCAGACTGCGTCTGCTTCTAACAGCTTCTATTTTGAGTGAAGTCTTGAGACTGTACCTGACTTTGCTGAACAGTAATAAAGTACCAATATTTTCCTTGAAATCCTGAACTTACCTTCCTGTCTCTTTTACAACTCTGTGACCCAAACTTTACAATACCTGTATAAAAAACAGCACTTCTTAAACTGCAAAAAATATTGTATTTGAAAATGAGACGTTAAATGTAACTTTTTTATAGAAATACAGGTATGAATACAGAATGTAACGTTTTACAGGTGTGAATAAAGAATGACAATATGACGTCAGATGTAACTTTATTTAAATAGAAATACAGGTATGAACACAGAATAAAAATGAGATATTAGATGTAGCTTTTCTAATAGAAATATAGTTATGAAGTCAGAATGAAAACAAGACATTCAATCTAACTTTTTTAACAGAAACATTGTTATGAAAATACAAGACGTTTTTCTTCATTTCGGAGTAAACGTTTTCCAGGATTGTTAATTTTTCTTTTAGCTTAAGCTGAAGCCGTTTCTCAGTTTTCTGTTTATCTCAAAGAAAACTTTGAGAAGCGCTATGGAAATTAAAAAGTACAGTATCCACACACGAAACAACCACCCATGCAGAAGCACAGTGGAGCATTGACTGAGAATTCGGCTATGTGTAGTCAACAGACTGTCACTTTCTTTTGGTCTTATAAGAAAGAAACAGCTGTTGCATGGTTTCTGAGTCATGGCAAAAGTATAGTGGTATTAATGTTTCAGTGGCCACTTTTGGTCAAAAAAACATTCATTATACTGAAATTTGCATTTCATTAAAATGAAATTCGTTTAACATGATGTCTGGGCCCACAAAAAAGTATTCATTATTCTGAAAATTTAATTAGCTTCAGTATTCAGTACAATGGGATTTGACCCGTATCTGTTTTTAGTTTGGCTATTGTAAACTTGAACACAAAATGTATTGCATTCAAATGGAAACAAAGCTGTTTTGCTTATTATTTCCTATTGTCATATTTAACATAATCTATGAATCGACATTCAGGCAGCTAGACAGTGGCGGTGTGATGCATTTGGCCAAGTGTACACTTCATTTTACTTTGTCCACCATATGTGACAATACATCTTGGACAAACGTTTTTTGAAAATTTTTCCACCTGCACATCATCATTTAGTTTGTAATATTAATTAACAGTGTTAAGTACTTTTTGAAGTTAGAAAAAAAAGAGTAAATAGAAAATATTAAAAAAAACCAGCAAATTACCCAATTGAGTCAAGCCAGGGTTGAACAGAATGAAGGAAGTTTTTGTTTCTATAGTTAGTAGAGATTCTGTTTTTCAGAATGGGATGAGAAAAAAACATGACAGGGGTTTTGAGTTAGTGAAAGGAATTAGTAAGTTATGTGTTTTTTTGGTAGACATTTATTTAAACCCATTGTATAATGAGGCAGTACTCATTTTTGGCTTTCATGCTAAAGGAGAGTCAAGATTTGCAGAAGTTTTTAGCTTTGAGTGAATCAGCTTTAAATTACCTTTGTAACATTACCAACTACCACTATGTGTGATGTGCTTTAATACGTAGCTCTGCTACAGTCTCTTTCACACCAACGCCACCAGTAGATTCTCTCCCATGGTCTATAGATAACAAACTTATTTCTTTTTACTTGTTCTTTTCTGTACAATGATTAAAATGTTGAATTCATTACATGGTCTTAGAAGATTTCCCATGGTAACACATCCAGTTTTATAATAAAAAGAACAAATTATCTTCACTTGATATCTGTCAACTGTTGAATTTTGGTAACAACATTACTAAACAAATGTAATATCCTAAGAAAAAAACTGCTTAAAAAAACAAGCATGTAAAGTTACTTTTATTTGGCAATTCATTTATCCCTTTTTGTATGATAGGAATAATTGAATGAGCAGGATGTGAGTAGGTTAATTAAACCCTACCAAAGTGATGTGACCTTTTCTGCTTCAGTGCAAATCATTTCAGCTTCATTTTGGACATTTTAAATGAAAGTCTTTAATAATTTATCCAACTTATTTCCCAGGAGGCTCTTCATTAGTGTGTGCCCATGACATTTTATTGCAGTGTGTTACATATTCCTAATAATATCATTGTCAATTTCAATAGAAGGACAGAGTAGGCCTACTCATTTATATAACACATACATTAAAGATTAAAAGGACCACGCTGTATGTGCTTATTGAACTGCCAAGAATTTTTTTTGTAGTGTATGCTGATTTATGATTGTTAACTTGTGTAAAATGGGGAACTGAAATCAAAAGAATCTCTGAGAAAATATGTTAATCAGCAGAGTTTAGAGCTGAGCTTCTTTTTTCTTCTTTTTATGCATGTATTTAGTGCAGGTTGAGTATCCCGAATCCGAAATGCCTGAGATCAGAATATTTGGGAGTATTTCTATATACATAATGAGATATCTTCGGAAAAGCCTAGATCAAGTAGAGAAATGCCAAAAACCAGTTAAATGGCAACTCACACCTATAATAATTCAAATCTCCAAACCGTTGTTGTAATGTGCATTGATTTGCAAACATCCATCCATTATCCAACCCGCTATATCCTAACTAAAGGGTCACAGGGGTCTGCTGGAGCCAATCCCAGCCAACACAGGGCACAAGGCAGGAAACAAACCCCGGGCAGGGCACCAGCCCACTGCAGGGTGCACACACACACACACCAGGGACAATTTAGAATCGCCAATGCACCTAACCTGCATGTCTTTTGACTGTGTGAGGAAACCGGAGTACCCAGAGGAAACCCACGCAGACACGGGGAGAACATGCAAACTCCACGCAGGGAACCCAGGTCTCCTAACTGCGAGGCTGCAGCGCTATCATTGTGCCACTGTGCCGCCATGTGCAAAACATCCATCCATCCATCCATTATCCAACCCGCTGAATCCGAACAGGGTCACGGGGGTCTGCTGGAGCCCATCCCAGCCAACACAGGGCACAAGGCAGGAACCAATCCTGGGCAGGGTGCCAACCCACCGCAGGACACACACAAACACACCCACACACCAAGCACACACTACGGCCAATTTAGAATCGCCAACCCACCTAACCTGCATGCCTTTGGACTGTGGGAGGAAACCGGAGCGCCCGGAGGAAACCCACGCAGACACGGGGAGAACATGCAAACTCCACGCAGGGAACCCAGGTCTCCTAACTGCGAGGCTGCAGCGCTATCATTGTGCCACCGTGCCGCCATGTGCAAAACATATTAAAGCTTAAAAGGGATGAATATGATATACAGACCTTATTTTATTTCATTTTTAAGAGAGCCAATGCTGTGTATTTACACTGTGAACTTTTTTTTGTTTTTCATCAATTTATATTATCTAGCTGTTGTCACTTCTCAAGGAACTGGCTGACAGGTCAAAAATGCCACAGCCAATGCTGGAAGTCATTAAAAGAATGATGAGGTGCTATGTTCAGTTTTCATATGGTGAGGTTGTACATGCATAATACATAGCATGTTTTTGCCAATATAATGGCAATGTGCAACAGTGTCTGGTTTTCTTAACGTAATCAGAGCAATTTACTCATAATCCAGTACAGGCACCTAGCAAGAATGAAGCTACTTTTGTTAGCATAAGCAGCGACATTCCATTAATACACAAATCATTTACAATTTTAACAGTGTCATATGGAACTTTTGAACTGCCACGCAGATGTTGTCACGTCACTTTATTGGAAAACACAGCTTATTAACTGTATTTTGTTGCTTTATGGCGGTAAAGTCCAACCAAAACCCCCTCTATTAACGATTGTGTAATGTTTACTTGCTCCGCTCAATGTTTTCCGGGACCCCTAGCTCTGAAAGAATAAATCTGTTTTGAATCTACACATTATTCACATACAATTTTTATTGTATGCATATTTTCATGTTTGAATCCAAGCAAAGTTTTATAAAAGAAAATCCTAATGTGGAATTTTCCACTTGTGTCATCATGTCAGAGCTCAGAAGGTTTCAGATTTTGGAGCATTTCAGATTGGAATACTCTGCTTATATAAGTAAAATTAAGTTTATATAATAAAGAAAGTATTTTTCTTGATAGGTTTTGCTTGTTAATCAGTTCCATTAAATAAGATGTGATAATCTTTTTCGTCCTTCCATATACAGTACAAGTAATAATCGGCAGATACATATGTCGTATCAGTATACCACTACAGTGCTATTACTGATCCAGTTGACTAGCAAATATGTTGAAATAATCAGATGCATACAGAAATGTTATATTCTTCATATTGTTTTTTATGTGATGCCCATAGCTTTAATAACTCCTGTTATTTGCCTACTTGATTATGCATATTATATGTATTAAAATATTTATGGTTATTAGTATTTATGCATTTATGGAAGAAGATGATCCGCTGTGGCGACCCCTACCGGGAGCAGCTGAAAGAAGATGAAGAAGAAGTATTTATGTATTATTAGTATTTAATAATTATGTTTTTATTATTATTTTATTAGTAGTGTTATTAGTATTTATCAGTAAGGCCATCTCTCAATAATGAATTCCCAAATTATCTAAACTCAAAAGATTTTCACTAAACCTTTTAAAAATGAAAATTACGTGCATGTGTACTATTTTGCATCAGTTCAAGGTGATAGCATGAAGATATCTTTTATGATCAAACAACCATCTATCTGAAAAAAGTACATTATGTACATTTATTAATTAAATACAAATATCTCTTTCTTAGCAACAACAACAACAACAACAACATTTATTTATATAGCACATTTTCATACAAACAGTAGCTCAAAGTGCTTTACATAATAAAGAATAGAAAAATAAAAGACACAATAAGAAAAATAAATAAATCAGCATTAATTAACATCGAATAAGAGTAAGGTCCAATGGCCAGGGGGGACAGAAAAAACAAAAAAAACTCCAGACGGCTGGAGAAAAAAAAAATAAAATCTGTAGGGATTCCAGACCATTAGACCGCCCAGTCCCCTCTGGGCATTCTACCTAACATAAATGAAACAGTCCTCTTTGGATTTAGGGTTCTCACGGAAAGGCTTGATGATGATGGTCACGTAGAATTCTGCCTTTTAATCCATCCATCATTGTTGGAGCATCATGAAGCTTTGAGTAGGTGGAGGTGGCGCAGGCCACCACCACAAAGAAACCGGAAAAAGAAACAGAAAAGAGAGTAGGGTTCAGTACGGATTTTAGAGCTACCCTGAATAGTTATTATGAGGAAATTGAGCATACAGAGTATCAGGATTAAGTTAAATTAAGTTAAATTGAAGTTATAGAAAGGCCATGTTAAAGTAATGTGTTTTCAGCAGTGTTTTAAAGTGCTCTACTGTATTAGCCTGGCGAATTCCTATTGGCAGGCTATTCCAGATTTTAGGTGCATAGCAGCAGAAGGCCGCCTCACCACTTTTAAGTTTTGTTCTTGGAATTCTAAGGAGACACTCATTTGAGGATCTGAGGTTACGATTTGGAATATAGGGTGTCAGACATTCCGATATATAAGAAGGGGCGAGATTATTTAAGGCTTTATAAACCATAAGCAGAATTTTAAAGTCAATCCTGAATGATACAGGTAACCAGTGTAGTGACATCAGAACTGGAGAAATGTGTTCGGATTTTCTTTTCCTAGTTAGGATTCTAGCAGCTGCATTCTGCACTAGTTGCAAACGATTTATGTCTTTCTTGGGTAGTCCTGAGAGGAGTGTGTTACAGTAATCTAGTCGACTGAAAACAAATGCGTGAAGTAATTTCTCAGCATCTTTCAGTGATATAAGAGGTCTAACTTTACTTATGTTTCTTAAGTGAAAAAATGCTGTCCTAGTGATCTGATTAATATGCGATTTAAAATTCAGATTACAGTCAACAATTACCCCTAAGCTTTTTACCTCCGTCTTGACTTTTAATCCTAATGTATCCAGTTTATTTCTAATAGCCTCATTGTATCCATTATTGCTAATCACTAAGATTTCAGTTTTCTCTTTATTTAACTTGAGAAAGTTACTATTCATCCATTCTGAGATACAAGTCAGACATTGTGTTAGTGAATCAATAGAATCGGGGACATCAGGTGCTACTGATAAATACAGCTGTGTGTCATCAGCATAGCTGTGGTAGCTCACGTTGTGCCCTGAGATAATCTGACCTAATGGAAGCATGTAGATTGAGAATAACAGCGGACCCAGGATAGAGCCTTGTGGAACACCATATCGGATATCATGTGTCTTCGAGTTGTAATTACCACAACTAACAAAAAATTTTCTCCCTGTCAGGTAGGATTCAAACCAATTTAAGACACTGCCAGAGAGGCCCACCCATTGACTAAGGCGATTTCTAAGAATATTATGATCAATAGTGTCAAATGCAGCACTCAGATCTAAGAGGATGAGAACAGATAAATGGCCTCTGTCTGCATTCACTCGCAAATCATTTACTACTTTAACGAGTGCAGTTTCTGTGCTGTGATTTATTCTAAAACCCGACTGAAATTTATCAAGAATAGCATGTTTATTTAGGTGGTCATTTAACTGCATAATGACTGCTTTCTCCAGAACTTTGCTTAAGAAAGGCAGGTTAGAGATGGGTCTAAAATTTTCAAGATCTGAGGGGTCAAGATTATGTTTCTTAAGAAGACTTAGGGGTGGGGGTTAAGTTGTTTTCATCCTATTTTTTTTGGGAAAATTGATCTATTTGTATGGAATGATTACAATAAAATTAATAAAATTAAAAAAGAAAAAAGTACAACTATCTTAATTATAATGAATGTTTAAACTGGTGATAATAATACATTTAACTGAAAGAGATAGATTGTCAGTTCCTATTCGTAACTCGCATAACCTCTTCCAAATAAAACTGAATTGAGTTTGTAAGCTCCATAAGATGATACTTTAAACTACTAGGTACTTTGTTCCATTTATTGACTGTTTTCTCTGAAGAAATGTTTTCCAACTTTTTCTATGAAATGTACCATTATCCAGTATCAATCTATTCCTTTCTGCTCTCTTTGAATATGTCATTTTAAATTAGCCCCTGGGGCCTACTATGCTAATTCGTTTACGGTAATAATTTAAACAAACATATATAGTGTCTTCTTTATTGCTGCTTAACCTGAAATCAGTTAATTGCATTTCTCTTCATAGCTTAAACTCTGGCATACTTGAGTAAATCCAGTAGATTTTTTTGGGGAAAATTAATATCACAGTGCCTTCTCTAAACAAATTATGATTTTGCCACATCCTTTTTATAGTGTGAAATCCAACATAATATATACTATTTTACATATGCCCTCATTTAATTGCATTATACAGTTTAAGAAATCCTTCCTACACAACATGGAATGCTGTATAACCCAGCATTACTTTAGCCTTTTTCTTTGCTACGGCTTGGTAACCCTTAATAAACATCAATATGCCCTCAGCGATGCCAAAAATTCATTTAATAAGGCGTTGCATGGAGTACCTACACTCTACTATTTAATTATGTATATGTTTACTGTTACTTGCTACAATAAGAATTTTTAATTCATATTTTTTGCATATGTAAATTATATATATTTTTGTCACATTGAATGTCCTGGGACAAAAGTCCGGACCAGGTTTTATTTTTTCTTTACTTTTCCTTCTTTCAGAAAAAAAGTTCTGCCATGTTTTTGAATGGAAGTAAAAATTTGTAAACCACTTTAGCTTTGGTAATTGCTGTTAAAACTGAGACAATATCTGCTGAAGCTAGTACAACACAGAATACTGTTGTAAGAATTACATAAACAATGGAGTAATTAGTTCTTCGGTTTCTAATGTGAAGGCTCCCAAATTGAGAATTATGCTACGTTTAGTTTCTGTTGTTAAATTTAGCATGTTTGAATAAAGTGTTTCTGCAGAGTTCATATGTATTCACATAGAGTCAAGAAGCAGTGAGAGCCATATGAATATTTAATTCAGATCATAACTTTGAAAACGGTTGGCCATTTTGTGCTTTGGGGTGCTGTATTATTTATTAATAAGAGTAAAAATATCTTACTGTAACACAGATTCAATTTTCTGGCTATGTGTGTGTGGCTGTGGCTTTGAGCCCATCTTGGGAAATTTTATTGAAACTGAAAGTATACGTGACATTAATAAACTGCTGGGAGACGAAAGCAGCATTGGGACATTATTGGAAGTAACTGGCTCATTAAGCTGTTCTGAGAAGTGGCAGGCTGGGTTGTTTTACATCTGCTGAGCAACCAATCACTTACATAGTAAACCAAAGAAAATAAACATCAAAATGTTTCTGCTGCAGCCGAGGGTACTCCCTAGCTCTCTCCACTTTGCTCATCTACTTTTGGAGAATAAAACTGCCCCTGAATCCTTACAATGATATTAGAATATAAATCAGTTTTTTTTTTTTTTTTTAATCTGTGATTGCATAGTTTTCCACACTGTATGATTAAACTGTTAAAATATAAGCAGTATATGCAAATAAAAACACTGCCAGATACAACTATCAGTATTTTCCATTATCCTTTTTTGCATTTATTTTTCATTGAAGATTTTTTTTTTAAATACAATATGCAATGCCATTAATATATTTGTTTTTTCTCTGAATATTTACAACATTCATTTTGCTGTTAGTATATAGTGAAGCATAAGATGCAATTCAATGGGAAAAATTTGTGACCAGTTCTGTTGTACAGTTTAATGTCCTCAGATGCTTTTGTTTCTGTCAAGTATGGCCCAATACAGTATATACTGTAAATGGGTTACAATACATTAATGCATAAATAAGTAAAAATGGTCAGATTTGGTACTTGAACTGCTGTAAATTATACTTGGTTTTTAAAGACTAAATGATCATAGAGCACATGGATTACATTTATGGAAATACATGAGAAAGAATGTATGGCTTTATTTAAAAAGACAGAAGTAATGAACCATATTTGAATCATTCTGAATGTTAGGTTTTTGTTAGAATGTTCATTCATGGGTGAATGAAACCTTTGATTTGAAAATGTTCCATTTTGAGTAACCAAGATTATAACAGAAAGAGTTTCTATTTTATTATGTAAAATATTGCTACAATGTTTAAAATCCTTGGATACACTAAAGAGCACATCATTATAAGAAATTATTATAGATCCTCCCATCTTACACTACATATTTAAAATGTCAGAATTTGTCAGAGTCACCACAAGTGTGCAGTAGTTAACCTCTGGTTATCACGGTGATTTCGTGATTTTTACTGTTTTCTCACAGTCTTAGAAATAATTCCTCATGAAGACCCCTATCACTGTCTGTCTCCCAGCGTTTCTTCTGAATAACTGGGCTGCCTGTTGAATAACAAGGATGCTCAGATTGTGGTGTTTGCCACCTTAATTCAGCCCCGATATGAGTAGGTGTGTTAAGGAGTTTGTTTTTCAATGAACTGGTATTCCATCTAGTATTGCTTTTTAATTTGCATCTCAAGAATATGCAGGGTACAGAGGCTGCTGAATTGAAACTGGATCTGCATAAGTGAATATGGGTGCATATGGGAGTGTGGCTATCCTCTCTGCCTTTTACCCACTGGAATTGGGATAGGCTCTGGGTCTCAAAATTGTGTAAAAAGAAGCATCAGGTCTGGGTGATGAATTTAATAATAGATAGCATCTGTATTAACTACAAATACCCTTATCTTGCACACAGATTTCACAAGATAAAACAGTTGCATCTTCCACATGCCACAATTCATTTTATAGGTAGGTTCTAAGTTAACAGTATTTTTTTATTAATTTTATTTTAATATGATAACATAGTATACAATCAAGCAGATAACATTTGCAGAACCTATACAGCAAATAAGTTCAAAATCAATCTGAAAAAAACACCACTTACCAGTTATTTTTTGGAATTCCTACTTCAAAAATGTAACATTTGGAGTTTTCTCTAATCTGTTTGTTACTGTGCATTTTACAACATTGTATGGTGAAGGAAAACAAAATGCCAGGAAGAAATGCAGATATAAAAAGAAGAGATACTTAAAGGCTGAAATCCCTGGGCATATGACAATGTATCTGGAAATGTCAGAGGTAAACTGTTTGACCATTAATTACATCTTTTGATTTAAATATGCATTTATGAATATTTCAAAATAATAAATAAAGGGCACTCAGATTATTGCACTTTCCTCAATTTTATACTACACAGATTTTGATACAGTGGCATCAGTTTGCTTCAAACATTAATTTCTAATTAGCCTTACCTGACACCAAAGTGAGATCAAAGTCACCTAAAATGAATCATAAGCAGGAAAAGCAATCTAATCAGAATTCAAAGTTATAATGAACTACATCTGTGTAAGGATAGAGCTTGGGGCTTATTGTTCCTTTTTTAGGACTTTGTGAAATTTTGGCCCAAGCATTACAAAGACAAATGAAGCCATTTCAGACATCAGCATTTACTTTAGGTCTTTTAATTCTTAATATACAGAGGTAAATGTTAGTAATTTACTGCTTATCAGATCTTATTAACTCTTTAATGAATATGGAAAAGAATTATTTTGATTAAGCATTATCCATGTCTGATAATCTCATACAACTTGACACTAATTCAGTTCTGTGAGTTGCTGATATTGGTAGCATTGATACTCAACCCAGGCTTTAGTAGATTTTGTAGTACATCAGTCAGCCTGGCTTAATAGTTCTTGACTTCCAAAAGAACCTGAAAACCTGAAGCAAAAGTGTGTATAAGAAAAAAAAAACAGATAGAAAGCTGTTGGTAAAAAAAATAAAACACATTAAAACATAAATCTATGTTTTAATATGTTATCCTCATTTGCCCTATGCTATATTTCTTTCACAGCCATACAATCAATCTGGTATTCCCAGTAGTTTTACAGTGATTTTAGTGTTACAAATTCCATTAATATTAACATGTCTCATTTTCAATTACAGATGTATATTACGGGTAACACTAACACTTAGTAATATTAATGACACAAAGCACAACATTAACAAAATGGACTTTCTTTGAAAATGGTTTTGTTAGGTTGCATGGTAGTGAGTGCATCCTGGACAGTAATACATTGAAGTATACATTACAGGTGGTCCCAACCATGTATACAGTGTGCAACCTTTTTTCAAGTCACTTAATCAGTTATTGCTCATATTTTAGAAACATTGAAGCTGTTGTATAGTATGCTTGTAATATTTGGATTAAAGATTAAACAAACTAGTTATCGATTAAATTCTGTGTTTGTTCTGGTAACTATTCAGCAACAATTGACTGAAAATGAAGGTCAGTTTGAAAAGGGAACTTAGTAATATTAGTGAATATGAACAAAATATACATTACTATTTTTTTTTTCTTTTTAAAAAGCTCCAGACCTGAAAAGTTTTCTTCAGGATTCATAGCTGACTTTCTGTAAGCACTCAATATTAGCTGAAAATATTTCTAAATCCAAATATCTCTCACAGTTCAATTTTCTCATATTATGTTGTTAAGAGTTATACAGTAAATAGTAATGTTTTCTTAAATCTGTTTTCTTCAAACATTGCTTTTATGTTCACAAGACTTTCAAATCTCTATTATAAAAGAATATCTTGAGACAAGATGAGACTATTGCCAAGACATTTTTTTAAGTCCCGCAAGACCAGACTATTGTTATGACAATTAACAAATCACAGAGACAAACCTTTGAAAAAGTCGGCTTATTTAATAGAAAGAAAGAAACTATATTCACTTGCAGTTATACGTTGCGTTGTCACGATGTAAGACCAAACACAGAATCAAAATTCAATGGGATATTGATGAAAAGTTAATTCCAAATATTGTTTTTACTAAAGTTTTACAGTAAAAGTGATAAAAGTATTTGCGTGTTAATTTAAAAGCCAAACAGAACAAAAACGTATAATGCAACAAATACTTCTAGTATTTCAAGTACAGCCATTCACACTGTTTTCATTTTGTCATGAATTTCCAATAATTTGGGGTACATGTAGAATTCAGAATCCAACAAGCTTTCATTAGAGATTCTTTAGTGGAAAAAGTATTGTTGAAGAAAAAGATGGCATTCTGAATATTTCATTTTGGCACAGATTTTGCCTATATATGATTGTTGTTTTCTGGATCTAATAAATAAGTAAGTGAAAGTGATATTAAGTTGTCTGACAAGTAATCAACGTTTCTGTGTATAGGTATGCCAAGATAAGACATCATATAATTTGCACTTTTAAACAGATGTTGCTTTGCACTCTTCTAACCATATGTGTCCTCTGATTATGCGTTGTGGTAAATGTTTGCTTATTTTGCTTATTATATATTTTGCAGAGATTAGCTTATCTCTATATTCCATAATGGATCACTGATCTCTTTAAAGTTGGTCCTGTAAATATCCTGTATACTAGAGGTATGTTGCTGAACAATCTAAAAAAAAAATAAAATCTTCACTTTTTCAGAAGGCTTCTTTTGTATTATTAATGCAATAGTCCATTAGAATTCTGTACATTACTCTATTTTAAAGATAAATGGGCAATCATTAGTATTTAACTGTTGTTTTAAGTGTTTGGGTTAAAGTGAAGAGAAGCTCTGATACGTCATAGTAGGTAAATGTAGCAGGTGCCTGAGTGTTAAACAATACCAAAAAAAGTTGTTTTTTTTCTTTTCACAGGAATAAAACTGTATAGTTTAGGGTCAGAATGCACTTGTCTAGTAACAACCAGTCACAGAGACGGACTGGCTGCTGTAGTTTTTTTCTATGCCTGACAGCCCTATATTGGTACTGAGTCTTTTTTGTTGGCAGGGAGGAGGATCCACTTCACAATCTATTGCAATACCTGTTTAATGTATTATTTGAAAAAAATGGATTGATGTTTAATACAAAAATGAACTATATAAAAGCCAAATCTCCTCTTAAAATTTCATCTTGAGTCAAGCACATTCTCAGATAGTATTCTTTTTCAAGTTAAGGTAAGAAGGGAAGCAATTCATTAAAGATCTGTATGGTACTAGAATAGATTGCTGCTTTTGTTTTGAATTCAAGTTCAGTTCTTTTAATTTTAAAAAGTATCAGAGAAAGACTACTAATGTACAAGTTCATGAACAACATTTTGGGGCTGTCATAACGCTGACACAATTAAACAACAATTAATGCTTAGATTCATCCACAATCTCTTTACATGCAGTCATGAAACAGTTTATGAACATTGAGTGTGCGTTCAGTAATAAATATCTGGGAGTAACAGTTCATTCTTACATAATGTTTTAAAAATAGTATAGACATTTATTGCTTTGCTTTGCCTTGTGGGAATTCAAGGGGCATCATGGTTTTAAAAAGGGGTTTTGTATAATATTAACAACCCTTAAGTTTGGTGATGTATTTGACTATTGGTAGAAAAACACATTATACTACCCCATTTGTATTAGCTTCACAGAATTTATTAAAACAGCTAACACTAACAGAAATGGAAAATGGGTTTTAAATAACTCTACCAAACCCAAGTACTGCTCAAGCCTAAATTGTCTTTTGAATGTATCTCTGTAATCATAATATAAAGAATGTATACTTGAAAGTCTATAAAGAAAGCTGTTTCGTAATCTAATAAGTGAACAAGCAAGTTGGTAATCATGAAATAGCTCCATTCTTATTTTTCTGTTTCACATGCAGAAAAACGTCCTGAATGCTTAACATTCATCATCTTTCCATATTTATTATAAAATAACATAACCTAATATTCTCAAAATTACATAATCTAATTCTTGGTCACAGGAAGCTGGAATCTATCCTGGGAGCAATGTGGAGGCAGGAAGCAATCCGGGTCAGGGTGCCACTTCATTACAGGGCCCAATCAAGCTGACATCTACACTACTACCTTGGGTCACGAACGTCTCGGACTACGTACAAATCGGGTTACAACTAAAATGTTAGCCAAACTTTTGCATCTGTTCACGACTACACACTCGGGTGATGAACAAGCCAGTTTCCCTTCTGGTTCATACGCACCGATGATTTACGCACGTGTTCAGTCTCTCCCTGTGCATTCCCTGTGCAGCGAGAGAGCAAGAGAGAGAGCGTGAGAAGGCAGTTAAAGAAGGCAGTAAGGCCGAGAAGGCAGTTAAAGAAAGCACCGGGCTTGTTTTTAAAGAGACTGCTTCGAGCATTGTTTTAATCTCGTATTTAATGAAGACTTTTTTCTATTGGATTTTAACCTCCACTTCACTTCTGTTTTTATGGGATCATTTATTTATTGAAGGATTCTGAAAGCACTGCAGTTTATTTAATTTGGACTTTGTTTTTGATTGTTGTTTTGTTGATTTTAATTAAAGCACTTGGCACTTTTTGCACCATCCGATTGCTCCATTGTAGTACCTCACTGTCGTGCTCATCGGTAAGCATTACCAACGGTGACGGGTTTAAGGGCTCCCGGAAGCGAGATGGGAGCATGCGGCGAACCCACATTCTTCACAGACTTTACCTCAAAACTGTAATCTCCTCTTCATCCAGTTCCTCCTCACTTCTTCATGCCAGAACTCGACTCATGCAAGGGTTAGTTTTCTTGGTTGTTTATAGTTAGGTTTTGTATAAATTATGAATTTTTCAAATATTTATTTTTTTCCCTGTGTTTAAAACTCGTTTAAAAAAGTGCTTACAGAGAGCGGTACGTAAGGCTATAGCGTGAACTCTTGCAATGTTAGTTTTCTCTGTTCAAGGTCTTTTCAGTGTTATTCAATATGTTTACATTTAGTTTACTATTACACTGTGCATTCTATGGTATAATTAACTGTTTTTGTGCTTAAAAATCTTTAAAAAAATATATATTTATATATAGCTCGTACGGTCCGGAACGGATTAATTGTATTTACATACAGTTCTATGGGGGAAATTACTTTGGGTTGCGACCAGAGTTTTGGAACGAATTACGGTCGTGACCCGAGGTTCCACTGTACATTCACTCTCACACAGGATACAATTTGTAATTGCCAAGTAGCTTTTTTGAGAACACTGGGGGAACAACTAGAGTATCCTAAGGGAAACCCACATGGATATGGAGAGAATCTGTACACTCCACATGGACAACATTTGAACATGGGACCTAGAGTCAGGCTGTTCAATCTATTAGTCAGCAGTTCCACTCCTTACACAATTTTGACACGCTCCATTAAAAATAGCCAGTTACATAATAAAATTAATGAAACATCTTTTTGCTTTTCTGTGCATGACAAACAGATGAGGCTGTATGAATTTACAGTGTTGGGAATTATATTTACTGTAGTATGCCAGTAATGTAGTCTCAAAAAACACTGAAAGGAGTAATTTTAAGGATTTTGTTCTATATTATGAAATGTACTTAATAAACTACAGTTGTGTTTAATGAATGCTGCTAAAAATTTTAAAGGTCTAATTAGCTTTATTAATGATTCTGAACAGAAATTAATATAAATAAACAGTGATCAGTGACAAATAAAGAACACGTACAGAAATTGAAACCTCCAAAAATATGAATGTGGACCGTGATGAATTAAGGATTGATTTATCCTTAATATTTATAAAATAAATGATGATATGGTGCCATTTCAAAAGAAAATTACATTGTGACTTCAGCAGAAGACAGCATTAAAAGCCATTGGGTAAAGAAATCAAGAGGAGTCTGGTTTTCTTCTCTGTTTGCATTCTTTCACATGCACTGCTATCAAGACGTAATATGCATGCAAGCAACATACCTGTTTTATCGGAGACACTATCATAAAAAGACTGTGCAAAGGTTCATGAAAAAGTTTACAGCTGAATGATTATTTTATACAAAACCTTACCTAGAACCCTTGTAAATGTTTAACAAATCAGTTATCAATTTACTATTAATACTGTATATTTGCACAAGTAAACAAATGAAAAAATAAAGGACCTATTCAGTGGATTCAGTAAGCATCCAGACACATTTATTTTCTGCAGGCTTTATTGTGTGGAGATGACATTTTTAAATGAATAAATTAACCATTTTTGCTCTTCTATCTACGCCTAATAACCCATAGTGAGAAAGTAGAAACATGTTTTCTGAAAGGTTTACAAATCTATTGAAAATGTGAAGATGGCAATTTACAGACACATTCCATCCAATCTAACAGAGCTTGAGAGGATCTGCCAGGAAGAATCAGATAAACTACCCAAACCCATCTGTGCAAAGTTTGTAGAGTCTTATCCATGAAGACTCAAAGATGTAATTGTTGCTATAGGAGCTTCTATAAATCCATCCATCCATCCTCTTCTACTTATTCAAATTCGGGTTGCAGGTACAGCAGCTTGAGCAGAGATGCCCAGACTTCCCTTTCCCCAGCCACTTCTTCTAGCTCATCCGGGTGAATCCCAAGGCGTTCCCATGCCAGCCGGGAGACATAGTCCCTCCAGTGTGTCCTGGGTCTTCCCCGGGGCCTCCTCCCAGTTGGACGTGTCCAGAACACCTCACCATGGAGGCGTCCAGGATGCATCCTAATAAGATGCCCGAGCCACCTCGTCTGACTCCTCTCGATGCGGAGGAGCAGCAGCTCTACTCTGAGTCCCTCCCGGATGACTGAGCTTCTCACCCTATTTTTAAGGGAAAGCCCAGACACCCTGCAGAGGAAACTCATTTTAGCCGCTTGTATTCGCGATCTCATTCTTTCAGTCACTACCCATAGCTCATGACCATAGGATGAGGGTAGGAACATAGATTGACTGGTAAATTGAGAGCTTTGCCTTACGGCTCAGCTCCTTTTTCACCACGACAGACCGATGCAGAGCCCTCATTACTGCGGATGCCGCACCGATCCGCTTGTCCATCTCACACTCCATTCTTTCCTCACTTGTGAACAAGACCCCGAGATACTTGGACTCCTCCACTTGGGGCAGGATCTTTCTCCCAACACTGAGAGGGCACTCCACCCTTTTCCGGCTGAGGAACATCGTCTCAGATTTGGAGGTGCTGATTCCCATCCCAGCCACATCACACTCAGCTACGAACCGATCCAGAGAGAGTTGAAGATCACGGCCTGATGAAGCAAACAGGACAACATCATCTACAAAAAGCAGTCACCCAATCCTGAGTCCACCAAACCCGACCCCCTCAAAGCCCTGACTGCGCCTAGAAATTCTGTCCATAAAATTTCTGAACAGAATCGCTGACAAAGGGCAGCCCTGGCGGAGTCCAACTCTCACTGGAAACAGGTTCGACTTACTGCCGGCAATGCGGACCAAGCTCTGACACCAGTTGTACAGGGATCAAACAGCTCTTATCAGGGGTCCGGTACTCCATACTCCCGGAGCAACCCCCACAGGATTCCCAGAGGGACATGGTCGAACGCCTTTTCCAAGTCCACAAAACACATGTAGACTGGTTGGGCAAACTCCCATGCACCTTCCAGGACCCTGCTAAGGGTGTAGAGCTGGTCCACTGTTCTGCGACCAGGACGAAAACCACACTGTTCCTCCTGAATCCGAGGTTCGACTGTCTGATGGACCCTCTTCTCCAGGACCCCCAAAAAGACTTTTCCAGGGAGGCTGAGGAGTGTGATCCCTCTGTAGTTGGAACACACCCTCTGGTCCCCTTTCTTAAAGAGGGGGACCACCACCCCGATCTACCAATCCAGAGGCACTGTCCCCGATGTCCATGCGATGTTGCAGAGACGTGTCAACCAAGACTGTCCTACAACATCCAGAGCCTTAAGGAACTCCGGGCGTATCTCATCCACCCCCGGGGCCCTGCCACCAAGGTGTTTTTTGACCACCTCGGTGACCTCAGTTCCAGAGATGGGGAAGCCCACCTCCGAGTCCCCAGGCTCTGCTTCCTCATTGGAAGGCATGTTAATGGGATTGAGGAGGTCTTCGAAGTATTCCCCCCACTGACCCACAACGTCATGATTCGAGGTCAGCAGCGCACCATCCCCACCATATACAGTGTTGACACTGCACTGCTTCCCCCTCCTGAGATGCTGGATGATGGACCAGAATCTCCTCGAAGCTGTTCAAAAGTCGTTCTCCATGGTCTCCCCAAACTCCTCCCATGCCCGAGTTTTTGCCTCAGCAACCACCGAAGCCGCATTCCGCTTGGCCTGCCGGTACCTATTGGTTGCCTCCGGTGTACCATAGGATGAAAGGGTCCTGTAGGACTCCTTCTTCAGCTTGACGGCATCCCTCACCACCGGTGTCCACCAACGGGTTCAGGGATTGCCGCCACGACAAGCACCGACCACCTTACGGCCACAGCTCCGGTCAGCCGCCTCAACAATTGAGGCACGGAACATGGCCCATTCGGACTCAATGTCCCCCACCACCCGGGACGTGGTCGAAGTTCTGCCGGAGGTGGGAGCTGAAGCTACTTCTGACAGGGGATTCTGCCAGGCGTTCCCAACAGACCCTCACAAGACTTTTTGGGCCTACCAGGCCTGACCGGCATCCTCCCCCACCATCAAAGGCTACTCACCACCAGGTGGTGATCAGTTGACAGCTCCGCCCCTCTCTTCACCCGAGTGTCCAAGATATGTGGCCGCAAGTCCGATGACACGACCACAAAGTCGATAATCGAACTGAGGCTTAGGGTGTCCTGGTGCCAAGTGCACATATGAACACCCCTATGCTTGAACATGGTGTTTGTTATGGACAATCCGTGACAAGCACAGAAGTCCAATAACAAAACACCGCTCGGGTTCAGATCGGGGGGGGGGGGGCTATTCCTCCCAATCATGCCCTTTCAGGTCTCACTGTCATTGCCCACGTGAGGATTAAAGTTTCCCAGCAGTACAAGGGAGTCCCCAGAAGGTATGCCCTCTAGCACCCCCTCCAGGGACTCCGAAAAGGGTGGTACTCTGCTGTTCGGAGCATACACACAAACAACAGTTTGGACCCGTCCCCCCACCTGAAGGAAGAGGGAGGCTACCCTCTCGTCCACCAGGGTAAACCCCAATGAACAGGCTCCAAATCGGGGGGCAATATGTATGCCCACACCCGCTTGGCGCCTCTCACCGGGGGCAACTCCAGAGTGGTAGAGAGTCCAGCCACTCTCAAGGAGATTGGTTCCAGAGTACAAGCTGTGCGTCGAGGTGAGCCCGACTATATCTAGCTGGAACCTCTCGACCTCGCGCACTAGCTCAGGCTTCTTCCCCTTCAGAGAGGTGACATTCCACATCCCAAGAGCCAGCTTCTGTAGCCGAGGATCGGACCGCCAAGGTCCCCGCCTTCGGCCAACCCCCAACTCACACTGCACTGCTTCTATAAAGTGCTGAATTAATGTTCTGAATGCATATGTGAATGACAGATTTCAGTTTTTGAATTTTAATTCATCTGCAAACTTTTCTGAAAGCATGTTTTCAATTTGTTATTATGGGTAATTGATCTAGATTGATGAGTAAACATGGCTAGACCATCCATCCGTTGAAAATTAAGTCTGCCACACAATAAAGTGTGCATAAAGTGAAAGGGTCTGCATACTTTCTGAATGCACTATTTCTTTATCCCACTCCCAAAGTAGGTTAAGGGAGTTTTAAAAAAGATGGACAGATCTGTTTATATGTGGAAGAAATACAGTACATGCAAAATATTCCAGTATTTATTGTCACATCTGAATAGCCTTCAAACTTTACTTGTAGGTTAAAATGCAGTGGCATCAGTAGACATTTCACCTATCTTCTGCCTCATTTTAAAGCATACTAAAAGAATGGGGAGCACTTGACAGCTAGTCGTTCAAAGGAAAACCAACAGAATGCCATTGACCAGTCCTTTAGAATTTTATGCTGACATGGACCTTTTCTTTCACATTGCAATAAGCACTTTTTTTTCTCTCCGCATCTGCGCTGAACCTTTTATTGTAATGCTCTGGGACTGAAAATGGGTTATGCATTTTCAACAACTGAATAAAAAAAGCAGAATGTTACAAGAATCAAATAAAAAATGACAAGGTTCAATATTAGGATTGTAGTATCCTTAAACCTGTTGGGAATATACATTAATTAGTGTAATAACATCAGGGATATATCCTTATCTATTAATCTTGAAATAGTACAATTTGCAGTAGTATGGGGCAGATCACTTGGTATATGGTATTATATACAGTGGTGTGAAAAACTATTTGCCCCCTTCCTGATTTCTTATTCTTTTGCATGTTTGTCACACAAAATGTTTCTGATCATCAAACACATTTAACCATTAGTCAAATATAACACAAGTAAACACAAAATGCAGTTTTTAAATGATGGTTTTTATTATTTAGGGAGAAAAAAAATCCAAACCTACATGGCCCTGTGTGAAAATGTAATTGCCCCCTTGTTAAAAAATAACCTAACTGTGCTGTATCACACCTGAGTTCAATTTCCATAGCCACCCCCAGGCCTGATTACTGCCACACCTGTTTCAATCAAGAAATCACTTAAATAGGAGCTGCCTGACACAGAGAAGTAGACCAAAAGCACCTCAAAAGCTAGACATCATGCCAAGATCCAAAGAAATTCAGGAACAAATGAGAACAGAAGTAATTGAGATCTGTCAGTCTGGTAAAGGTTATAAAGCCATTTCTAAAGCTTTGGGACTCCAGTGAACCACAGTGAGAGCCATTATCCACAAATGGCAAAAACATGGAACAGTGGTGAACCTTCCCAGGAGTGGCCGGCCGACCAAAATTACCCCAAGAGCGCAGAGACGACTCATCCAAGAGGTCACAAAAGACCCCAGGACAACGTCTAAAGAACTGCAGGCCTCACTTGCCTCAATTAAGGTCAGTGTTCACGACTCCACCATAAGAAAGAGACTGGGCAAAAACGGCCTGCATGGCAGATTTCCAAGACGCAAACCACTGTTAAGCAAAAAGAACATTAGGGCTCGTCTCAATTTTGCTAAGAAACATCTCAATGATTGCCAAGACTTTTGGGAAAATACCTTGTGGACTGATGAGACAAAAGTTGAACATTTTGGAAGGCAAATGTCCAGTTACATCTGGCGTAAAAGGAACACAGCATTTCAGAAAAAGAACATCATACCAACAGTAAAATATGGTGGTGGTAGTGTGATGGTCTGGGGTTGTTTTGCTGCTTCAGGACCTGGAAGGCTTGCTGTGATAGATGGAACCATGAATTCTACTGTCTACCAAAAAATCCTGAAGGAGAATGTCCGGCCATCTGTTCGTCAACTCAAGCTGAAGCGATCTTGGGTGCTGCAACAGGACAATGACCCAAAACACACCAGCAAATCCACCTCTGAATGGCTGAAGAAAAAAAAAATGAAGACTTTGGAGTGGCCTAGTCAAAGTCCTGACCTGAATCCAATTGAGATGCTATGGCATAACCTTAAAAAGGCGGTTCATGCTAGAAAACCCTCAAATAAAGCTGAATTACAACAATTCTGCAAAGATGAGTGGGCCAAAATTCCTCCAGAGCGCTGTAAAAGACTCATTGCAAGTTATCGCAAACGCTTGATTGCAGTTATTGCTGCTAAGGGTGGCCCAACCAGTTATTAGGTTCAGGGGGCAATTACTTTTTCACACAGGGCCATGTAGGTTTGGATTTTTTTTTCTCCCTAAATAATAAAAACCATCATTTAAAAACTGCATTTTGTGTTTACTTGTGTTATATTTGACTAATGGTTAAATGTGTTTGATGATCAGAAACATTTTGTGTGACAAACATGCAAAAGAATAAGAAATCAGGAAGGGGGCACATAGTTTTTCACACCACTGTATTACATATAATGTTTGAGTTTGGAATATTCTGAAGCTTTGCAGTATTAACTAGATACAGTATAGTAACTTCCCAGAGGAGGAAAGGATGGCTGACAGGACAATGTGAAATCATCAACAATATGTGAAGTGAAAGAGACTTGTTTTTGTGGTAGGCAGATAACAGCACTTTACTGAAATGCAAACTTTATGCATTTGTGTATTAAATTGGGTATACTTATAGAAAAAGAGATTTTTAGTAGGATAAACAGTTCTTATTTTGATTGAGGAAATGCACATTATATACACAAGGGCTTCCCAACAAATAAGAGTTAAATTTAAGCTGCTCCCAATAAAACCATAATGTTTGCATTGTAATTATAATCCAAAGATATAAAATTGAGGTGACTATAATGTAGTTATTGATTAAAACTGAAAGGAAATACAGTTTTTATGCTGGCTCTTTATATTTTATAAACTTAGGGAACCTGTGGCCATTCCTAAACCTAAACGTAAGACACGGAAAAGCCAACAGAAATACCAGACAACAAGAAACACAAAAATGTGTCTCTATTATAATAAAAAAATCTTGGGAAGAGAGACTAGACTTGACTTTCTCAGAGAGACACTTTCACATCCCATGAGACAAGACTTTGCGCCAACAGATTTAACCACGCTCAGGGCTGGAAATAAAAGACAAAGAGTAGATGACAAAGTAGAACATTGTAAAGAATTCAAAAACGTTGGCGTGATATAATGCAGAGCAGATTAGAGGTAATGGATGTAAGAAAATTCGAATGTCACAAAAAAAATTATAGTAAAGATCGCATTAGCGCAAACAAATGGAAATTATTACTCGGTGAAATAACGGAACAGCGAAAAGAGATCGACTATATTGTTCGGATTTAAACTTTAAGTCGGAGACTTGTAGATCGTCTAATTCATGTTGCCATCAGGGAAAAGTAGTGTTTCTTCCTAATGAAGAGGCGTATCCACGAGAATTAAAAGATTGGTTGTTTGGTAAAACTGAAATCCCGGGAGAGAAAATTTCAAGCACTGCAAGACAAGACTTTATGCAAAGGGATTTGGAAGAGTCCTGTCCACATCTAAAACATTTACAACTACACACACAGTTCAATAATTTCTCATTTGTGTGAATGCTATTGTCAAACAGAGTTTGAGTAGAGAGAAAGAAGCGATATTCACTCACGAGCAGTTATACGTTGCGTTGTCACAATGTAATTCCTAACACGGAATCAAAATTCAATGCGATATTGACGAATAGGTAAAAGCGAAAAGAAATCGAATATATGGACATACAGTAGGTGATATGACAGAAGTATGTAGATAATGTTTGGCTTTAAACTTTAAGTCGGAGACTTGTAGATCATCTAATTCGTGTTGCCATCAGGGAAAAGTAGTGTTTCTTCCCAATGAAGAGGACTATCCATGAGGATTAAAAGTTTTGTTGTTTGGTGAATGTGAAATCCACTTACGTGAGCGGCAGAGACGCGAAGTTGCTGACATGTAGTGCAGGCAGGGGGGTTGGCGAGCAGGGGGCAAAGCCCCCCTAGTACAAATAAAATAATAAACTCAAAAGTTCCACTAGTTCAGCAACCCACTTCATTCATCTCCACCATATAGCCAACTACTACTACCCCGCTGCCAGTTAGCCTTTGTCAATCTTTGTTCTCTCTGCTCCAAGCTTCAAAGCCCATGCGAAGAATAGCTTTCAGGTAAGCCTTCAAAAATAATTCTGAGGTACCCTGCAAGCATACAGTATGTACCTTGGTGGACCCCTTAATGATAACCCTGTAGCAGCACCAGATGTTACTGCATGTTCCATATACAATAAGCTTTTAGTAGGGAGTACCGTATTGGTTGTCGTCCGCAGTACTCTTATGAAGTCATTCCACCTTCCCTTCTAGCAGCACAGGAACTGCTGCACCATTAAATCACACATACCACTACAACACAAACCTTTCATGCATTGTGCATAAGACTGTTAAAATTCTTCACACTAATAAAATGTTCAACTTCAGTCCCACCTTCTTGAACCAGAGGAATAAGCACCCAGTGAAACTGAATACTTCTTAATTTCCCATTTCAGTTGAGCTGTTTAGTTTTACAAAGAAAATAAATATTATTGTTATCAAACTAATATTTTGAATCTTTATTATTTTTGGCTAGAGACGTCTCAGTGAGATAATGTGAAATGGCTTTCATTAGTTAATTTAATCAGATATTTAAAGTTAAGATAACAAACTATGCAATGCAAACTAGTCTCTTTCTCTGTTAAGGATTTATCACCTAATTTGTAACCTACAAAAAAAAAGTAAACTCAAAGATGTTGAGGCTTCCTCTGACTATAGCATACTGCAACACTTCCTTTCATTTTCTGAATTTTTTATAGATTATTAAATATCTACAAAAAGAAACTTTAAGTGTTTCCTTTCATTTTTCATTTCTTTTCCTACATGGCACTGCAGCATCAATTAGTAACATATTTGTAGTTTGTGAGGATATGTTTTAAATTGAGTTATTAAATGTCCTTCTCTGTATTTTACACTCTTTGCCACTGTCTGTAATAGTAAGGTTAGAAGTTTGTTGATTTAGCAAACTGTGATAGTAGAGCTGAATTCGGCCAGTGAACCTCAATATCATTTAAAGTTAATAATCAGTTAGCAAATGAAGGTTTGATTTAGTATAGATTTACTGGGTTCCCCTAATCTTTTGATTTCAGAGTCATTTCTTTGCTACCATTATATTTAAAGTTGCTAGCTTAACTTTATATTTAATTGCTAGCTTAACTTCAAGTATCTGATTAAATTAACTAATAAAAGCCACTTGACATTTAAGTTGATAGTTTTTTGTTCTTTAGATTATATTTGATTAGATTCAATAAACTTTATAAATCCCAGTGGGAAATTCAAATGCATACAGCACCAGAAACATAAAAAACACGAATACAGACTCACAGGACAGATAATACATCCACACAAATAAATTAATAAATAAATAAATAAATAAATAAGTAAACTTAACAAATACATTGGGTAGTTTAAGGAATTTATCTTGTTATATGAAACATTCTTGTTGCTTCTCCTACTTTTGTTTCTTGCAATATTCTATACCATGTTTGACAAATGAGAATGATTATTATGCTGTCTGACAAAACTTAAGGTTTTCGAAAAGTATTTTTCTTGAATTGTATAAAACAGTTTTAAAATAGTTACTGCATTTGTAAGATACCTATTAAAATATGTAATGCAGCAGCACACAAGATTTGTTCTGATTTCTGACTTAAGTATTGCATTTAACAGTCTCAAAAGTAAATTGTAAGAAAATGAAAAGAATACTTACCTCCCAGAACAATATTTTTCAAAACTCATCAATATGAAAATTCCCCTGAAGCATTCATTTTTAAATCACAAGAATTCAATTCATCTTACTTTAAATGGCATTTTAAAGGTAAGAATTAACTGTACATTCACCAAGCAGCTCAGGCATGGATTGATGCCTTTGATTTCAGTTAAAATTAAGGCCTATTATGAGAAAGAATGAAACTGTTTGAAGTAAATTTCCCATTACTCTTTTTAGCAATGGCAGAATTATTATTATTATTATTATTATTATTATTATTATTTAGAAAATTTAAAAGCCAGCCTTCAGAATTTTCTAAAGCTATGGAGTTATGTTTTTAACCTTATTTAATGTTAATTCTTTCTATCAAAATTGCCTGTCTTCGTTTCAGTTGATTGATGGACACAAATTTAATTACCACCCCTGGAAAATGTAAAAGTTTTTTAAATAATATTAGAAAATATAAATGAAATTATAAATGAACTTAAATTTTCTACAAGTGTCTTTTTTTTATTTGTTATGCCTTTTAATACAATGATAAAAAGATTTATCGATCAGCATATTAAGTAATTTTATATTTGAACAATATTTTAATTTACACAAGCTTCTAAGGTAGAATTACCACACTTTTGTTTCATGCTACTGCACACTGAATAGTGCTTCCACTTGACCACTGGTAATTTTTCTGTGGAATTTCCATGCTCTGTCCACATTCATTTGTGTTAACATGTATAATCCTAGTTTCCGTCCTATTTTCCTTCCACAGTCAAAGGTAATGCTGTGCAGAATGTGGATGTTTTTCCTCATTTTGGCTTCTCCTGGGTGCTCCACATTCCAAAAATGCGTGACTTAGTTAACAGGTAACTTTAAATTGTCCCAGTGTGTGTGAATAGGTGTGTGCATGTATGAGTGTACCCTACGATGGACTGTTTTCCCATTCAGAGATGACACTATATGCACTGGATCCACGTGACCCTGAAATGAATGGTGGAGGAATTGATGTACATGTATTTGTAATGTCATGTATAAAAAATAATGGGCAGACGCATTTATTTGTTATGTTTGCTTCTTTGTCCTGAAATCTGATAGATTAGTACATGTTTGACAGGCGCTTATGTGGCAAAACTGCTCAGTTGACTCGTGTTTCTTGGGGAATAGTGGCTAAAATGAGGCTGGCATGAAACTCAGAGGAAGTGTATCATGAGATTAGGTTAAATGTGGATTAAAGTACAAAGTTCATGTATGAATTATTACTCACCCTTATGTTCAAAGTAGAAATTTTCGTAAAAGTTTGCATAAAAGACCTAGAATTTTATTACATCTTTAAATACACTTTGCCAGAAGGGTGTTGCAAATAAAACAGCGTTATTTGAACAGTGGAAAAAAAATCATACACAAATTTCTACCACATGCCTAAAGAGGTCTATAGCAAAAGGTTTCTTGAAGCTCTATTACATTATATGGGAGGTTGCATTTTTGTGCCATGGTTTGTTCCAGGGTTTAGTGCCATGGGTTATTTATGGATATTTGTTTGGTAAAGCATCTTCATTTGGACTGTAGTAGAATCATTCAGGATATAATTTCCCCCACCCATAGTACATGAGCAATCAGTGAATGATTTATAAGAAGTCAGTGACATAAAGCATACTGTATATTGTAATTGTTCTAGTCATCAAATCCCAACCCAACTAAGCACTTGTAGAAGAATCCAAATTATGTCATTTCTCAAGGAAGAATACTGTTGCATCCCTCCAATACACTCCCAGGCAATGGTAGAATCTTTGCCAAGGTTTACAAAAAGTGCCCTTCAAGCACATGATGAATAAATTTCTCTTTTAAGACAATTTATATAGGAGTTTCTTCTATTTTGTCACATACCTGTGTGCTCAAAATTAGGAATATTATATCAAAGTTTTTCTTAGATCAAGGGTATAACAAGACTCAATATTCTATATTTTTGTAAAATGTGCACACTGAGGCTTGTTTAACTGTACAGTATAATACAAGGAATTATGTGATCAAGTGTGATTATGTGATTATGTGACTTGGCCCATTCTTAATAATTTGGCTGAAACAAGCAGTTGCTGGGATATGCCAAAATATAAAGCTAATAACTAATAATGTAATTAAATAATAATAATGATAATAATAACTATTATTATTATTGATGTTATTGTGGTTGTTATTGTTGTTATTGAAAAGAAGATTTGTGTTGCTGCCCAGCATTAGTATTTTTACAGTTTTTGACTGAGTAATCAGTTACAAAGACATTTTTGAGCACAGTGAAGTCAAAAGTAAAAATCAAGTGTGTTCACTTGGCTCCACCTTTAATTAATGTGAAACAGCTTGTTAACTGGGACAACTGTGAATGTAATCATCTGTATGAAAGACGGAAAAGTATGAACAGATGTTAATGGTATACTGTGTATGTGATGTATGCTTTCAGATTGAATCAACTTGTGCTGGTTTCATTCATTCATTCAAGCTATAAGAAATTAAAAAGCACAGATCTCCTTTTTTGCTTGTGATGGAAGGATAAACTTCATAGGTGACTGTCTTTAGAGCCCAATTGGCCATCTAGCAGTTCTAGAAATTTAATAATGGCTGGTAAACTTTTGGGTCTGGGAGTTGGTTGAAAGGATATAATAGATTTTTAGTGAAATTAAAAAAAAATCCCAATAATAGAATTCTATTTCTAAAAAAATAAGTAAATTCAAAATAAGCAACCCAGAGTTATGTAAGCATATATAGCCACATAATCTTTCACTTCTCACAGATTTTGCATTTTAGTGGAGATAATAAAAATGTGTTGGCTGTAATCAAAAAATGAATTTTAATGAATTCTCAAGTAATGTTTATTAAAGATTCAAGACATGCGTCTGTGAGTATGCCTGTGAAACCCCAAAGTTCTGCTGAAAAGGGCATATTTCTGTCTATGTTACAGTCAAGTCTTTTATTTTCACCATCATTAAAAATGCCTGCTTATAATAAATCCAGTCTCTCAGTTAATGTCTAGATATGTGACAACTATTGCATTCATTTTTATTTGCCCGTGGATTAGAAGACATACACAGGCTTCCATTATGTCTATGTTAAGTTTGTGAATTCATTCCGGATGTGGAATTTTATGAAACTGCTTGCATTTCCCCATTCATGTTTATTGCACACTTCAGAGAGCCATATTTAATAAAGAATGTGTGCATTTCTTGGAGATTTACATTTTTGGCTTTCATCATTCCAGGTTGTTCCTATATGAATGGTGCATTTGTGAAATATAGGAAAAAATAGATTTTTACAGAAATCACATGATGCATAGTTTTCCCAAATCTCTGGAACAAACACTGATAGTAGTAAGGATGATCCACTAGTCTAATAAAGTAATTCATATGAATTAAATCCAATTGTCTACTTACAGATTTTCACTGTATAAAATGTTATTTTATATAGAACACATACTTCACATGCTACGTCTTAATTCATCCTGTGTTTTTGTGCATTATTATAATTTTTCCCCAGTAAATGCTATCAGATCTTCAGACAAACCCTAACATTTGTGACAAGAAATTCAAAAACACAGTGTAAAATAGTTGAGGAACCAGGAGTTAAACACAATATAATTGCTGTAGGGAGGTGGAACACAAAAGAAAACTTTAATAGGCCAAGCATTCTTTTTTTGGTTGTCCAGTAACAGATTCCATGTTGAGAGAGAAGAGGATCTTATTTCAATGGATGCAGTAGAGGTGGGGCTGAAGGAGGAGTCCAGGGCAGGGTCATTGCTCCTGTTCTGGGTCTTGGTGTTAATAGCAATGAATAGGAGTAAGACAAGTGGTGTCTCATTTATATTGATCCATAGTGTACCTTTTTAAATCTATCCTCATTAGCAGTGTGCCAAGCTTGCATATTTTCACACATTATAGCAATGACCCCAGTGAGAAATTTTATGTCCCAGCACTACAAAAGAATTTGGCCTGTTTCTGTTTCCTGACCACCTTTAACTAATACTGTAAACTTACATTTACTGTATGTGTCCAAAGGTTTTTTAGATGCTACCACAATGTAGTATTTGGGGGGCTGAATCAAAAAACATATGGCTCCAGCTACTTTACAGTCTGAATACTAAACAATTTCTTGAGGCTCATAACTTCATTTTGGCATAATTAAAGGCCATAGCATTTTTGTTTATATTTTCTTAGTTTTAACCAAAGAGTAATTTTAAAAGTCTGTTATATTCTATTATGTTTGTTATTGCTGCTAGTTATTAACTTTTTCTAGTTTTGAAAAAAAAAACCTTTAGCATTAAAATGGAGTTGTGGGACTTGTGGCATTTATCCAACTTCATCATTATTTGAACCTATTTAACCTCTAACAGATATTATTTTAACTTTTTTTTCTTTCTGTCATGAATATAACCCTTTTTGAAGTCCAGTGGGATTAATAGTTTAGAATGGATGCAAAACTATCATACCGTGTGCTAATACCCCAAGTCACATGTTTATTTTTAAACAAGGGGAAATAAAAACAATGAGAAATCACACACATTAAAACAGAACAAACTTAAGGACTTGCTGGTAAGATGAAAGGTAACTCTGTATCATGTGTTTGTGTGTGCACTGAAGCTGTTCTGGTTACTGAAATAGTCCCTAACCTGGAAAAAGTTTGGTTTGCAAAAAGGATGAACAGATGAGTGAAATGTTGCTTCCTGGAATACAGTATGAAATATTTCATATAGATTTATGAATTAATTTCCACCATTCATTTTTTCTGAAAATGTACATAATCTGGTATTGCTCAGCTATAAGTAAATGTGTTGCAAAATATAGGATTAAACCAAGAAAGCAGATTATACATAACAGAATGTGAAAATCAAAAACACATAAAGAAACAATTTATGGTCCAAATGGTTACAGGGTTTAACATCCATATATGTAGGTCACGTGTCTTCTGCACAATACACATCATGAATACTGCTTAATAAGACATTTTTATCTTTATAGCACATAAAGAATATAACTGTATTCATTTACCTCAAATTGACCTGGAGCTGATAAGAGAATGAAGGCAATCGTGAAGGAACTATGCCAACAGTATGCCCTCAGTGCTTTAAGAGCTTATTCTAAAATATTATTGATTAGATCCTGCCAGGTTTTGAAAAGGTTCTGCACAGATCCTCTGAGAATTTAATTTTTTCCAATTTCAAATAGTATAAAACATCAGTTACCCACTGACTTAAAAGAGGAGAGTTAGGATTCTTCCAGTTTAGCAAAATAAGTCTGCATGCCAATAGTGTAGTAAAGGCAATCACAGTTTGTTTGTCCTTCTCCACTTTAAGCCCATCTGGTTGAAAACCAAACACAGCTGTTAATGGATTAGGAAGGATTGTGACACCAAGGCTGTCTGAAAGGCACTTAAATAATTTTGTTCAGAATAGTGTTAATTTGGCGCAGGCCCAAAACATGTGACCCAGTGAGGCTGGGACTTGATTGCAGTGTTCGCAGGTTGCATCTTACCCTGGAAACATTTTGGATAGTTTTAAGCGAGACAGATGTGCGCGATATATAATTTTAAGTTGAATAATTGTATGCTTTGCGCATACGGAGCTTAAGTTAATTCTCTGCATTGCTACGTTCCACTCTTTTTCTGATATGTTGAGTGACAGATCTTTTTCCCATTGTCCTCTTGGATCTTTTAAAGGGAGTGACTGTAAAATAATTTTATATATTGCAGAAATGCTTTTTCCAGCATAGAGGAAGGTGCGAGATGAGGGAAATCAGGCAGGTTCTGTTTAGCAAAGTTTCTAATTTGAAGATAGTGAAAGAAATGTGTTGCTGGAAAGTTAAATTTGGAATGTAATTATTCATAGGATGCAAAGATGTTGTCTATATAAAGATCTCTAAGCAATTTATTCCCAAATGTTTTCCAGATATTAAAAACCGCATATGTTTGCGAGGGTTGAAAAAGGTGGTTTTCATGCAGAGGTGCCACAGATAAAAGATTCTCCATCTTAAAATTCTTTCTACATTGGTTCCATATTCTGAATGAGTGAAGCACAATTGAGTTATTAGTATATTGGCGATAACTTGCATTTATTGGGGCACAAAGCAGGGAATATAAAGAAGTACTGCAAGATTTTATTTCTATTGCTCACCAAGCCTGTGTATGTTCAACTATTTGTGTCCAGGTTTTTATAGCTGGTATGTTTGCTGCCCAGTAATAAAACTGAAAGTTGAGTAGAGCCATGCCACCTTCTGCCTTAGGTCTTTGTAGGGTCGCTCTTTGGATACGTGGATGTTTTGATTTCCAAATAAATGAGGTTATGGTTGAATCTAATTGCTTAAAAAATGATTTATTTATGTATATTGGCGTGTTTTGAAATAAAAAGAGAAGTTTAGGAAGGATATTCATCTTAACAACGTTAATTCTTCCAGCTAGAGTGAGATGAAGGGTTGACCATCTATGCAAGTCTTGCTTAATTTTTTCCATACAGACGGAGAAATTTTGTTGATAAAGAGCTTTATATTTACTTGTGATATTTACCCCTAGGTATTTAAACTAATCTGCAATAATAAAAGGGAAGGTGTCCAATCTAATATTGTATGCTTGAGAATTCACTGGAAAGAGCACACTTTTATTCAAATTAATTCTGAGACCAGAGATCTTTTGAAATTCTGTAAGTGCTGTTAAGACTGCAGGCACAGTATTTTGTGGGTCTGATACATACAGTACCATATCATCTGCATATAGAGAAATTTTCTGTTCAAGTCCTTCTCTGATAATCCCCTTTATCTGATAAGCATTTTGACAGTAAACTGCCAGTGGTTTAATGGCAATTGCAAATAGCAGTGGTGACAAGGGGAATCCTTGTCTGGTACCACGTTCTAGTTTAGAGTAGTCCGAACTAATGTTGTTAATACAAACTGAAGCTTCTGGATTGGTATACAGTAGTTTGATCCATGCACAAATATTAGGGCCGAACCCAAATTTCTCTAATGTAGTGAAAAGGTAATTCCATTCAATCATGTTGAATGCTTTTTCTGCATCCAACGATAATAATATCTCTGGGGTGTTTGACTTTGCTGGTGAATATATTACATTAAACAGGCGTTGAAGATTGGAAGCTAAGTGTCGACCTTTAATAAATCCAGTTTGATCTTGTGATATGACTGAAGGCAACACTTTCTCCATCCTTCTAGCTGGGACTTTGGAGAGTATCTTAACATCATTATTCAGAACTGAAATTAGTCTGTATGATGCACATTGTAATAAGTCCTTATTTTGTTTAGGAAAGACGGTGAATAATGCTTGGTGAAAAGTTTGAGGTAGAATTTGACTGTCTCTAGCTTCTGTAAATGTTGCTAATAAGAGGGGAGCTAGCTGAGTGGAGTATTTCTTATAAAATTCTACAGGTTAGCCATCAGGGCCTGCTGCTTTCCCGCTTTGAAGTGACTTTATAGCATCTAGTAATTCTGACAGCACCAAAGGTTTATCCAGTTCCTCTGCACTAAACATATCTATTTGTGGTATCTGTAATGTATCTAGAAATGCATTAGATTGTGTGTCGTCTTCTTTATGCTCAGTAGAATATAAGGATTTATAGTAGTCTCTGAATGTGTGCATTATATTTTTATGGTTAATGATTTTATCTCCGTTTGTATTGGTGATTGCTGGGATTGCACTGCAAACTTCTTGCTTGTGGATTTGTTGAGCTAAGAGCTTATTAGCTTTCTCTCCATGTTCATAGTAATGATGTCTTGATTTAAAAATGAGTTGTTCAGTTTCTTTGGTTGTTATGAGGTTGAGCTCTGAATGCAGAACCTTCCTTTTCCTATGAAGAGCCTCACTTGGACACCTGGCATGTTCTTCATCTATTCTAGTAATTTTGCTGGTTAGCTCTGATACCTTATTGGTCTCTAATTTATTTCAGAGTATTTCTGCAGAGACCTCTGAGGATGCATTTGTCTCTAGGAAGAAACTGATTTGTTTGGATATAAATTCTGTACAGTTCTCGTCTACTAATAGAAGTGGGTTAAGACGCCATCTGTGAGATAAGTGTGTGGGGCCTAATGATTTTAGCTCCAAGATCAAAGGGGCATGGTCAGAAATAACAATAGTGTCGTACTTGCAAGATTTAATTGTAAGCAGGAAATTGTTATCTATAAAGAAATAATCAATTCTTGAGTAGCAATGATGCACTGGTGAGTAGAAGGAATACGTTCTTGAGTTTGGGTTTAGAAATCTCCAGGGGTCTGATAGGTTGTGGTCAGTTAAAGCTGTGTAATTGTCTTTGCAGTGTTAGATGTCATCCCCCCTGTGACAGGAGTCCTATCCAAGAGTGGATTTAAAACACAATTAAAGTCCCTAGCCATTCTAATTTTATGAGTGTTCACATTGGGAATGGATGCAAATACATTTTGCATGAATTCCCTATCATCGACATTGGGTGCATAAACATTTGTCAGAATCACTTTACAGTTAAATAAATTGCCCATGACAATCACATATCTCCCTTCAGGATCAGATACTACATCTGATACCACAAATGAGACTATGTATGAGAATTCCCACACTTCTAATTTTCTTTGTAAAGCTGGAATGGAACATTTGGCCAGTCCAGTCTTTTTGCAGCCGGAACTGATCCCTGCTTAGTAAGTGGGTCTCCTGTAAAAATGCTATTTTAGCGTTTAAACCTGTTAGGTGAGAGAATACTTTCTTTCTCTTTAATTCGTGATTTAAGCCTTTAACATTTCAGCTCACCAAGTTAACTGTCCCATCATGGAGACATTGATTCTGAATTTTTGATGTCATTTTGTAGTCTTAACTGGAAGTGACCCTTTAACCTTAATTTCCAATTTTCCCATGAATTATTGCCATGCAGCTTATTGTTACGTTGGTAGTTATCATTATAGGGATTAAAATAATAGATTACATATAGCTTGCTCTCTTTCTCCCCCCCCTTATCCCCCCACCCCCACATTTTGCTTCCCCATATGAGGCTGGACCCCACTTCACAAAGTCCTGGTCCTCTGACATACCTAGAGACAAAGCACGCTCAAAACAAAACAAGCCCCCCAGCAGCGGCATTTGGGGATTAAAAAGGAGAGATATCTTTTGCCGATAAAGTCTAAATACTATAAGCATAAAATATAATCATCAACAGTTTTGAAATATTAAGACAGTAAACCCAGGAACTGGTGTTAAAAAGTGGCTCTGGATAAGCATAGTAAAACCTAATGCAATAATAACAATAACAATAAACCAAGGGTGTGATTTTAAACACAATTCTCCTTTAGAATAGTTGAAAACAAAAAAAAACCCTGCTTTATATTCTTACGCACATACGCCTACAATTATAATTAAACCATAAACAAAAAGTGTCCGAGAAGAGAAGAAGATGTATAATTATGGTAACTGTATCATTACTGTAATGACAAGATGCGACTCACTTTCATATTTCAAAAAAGCATCGGGATCAGCTTTCTTAATTCCTTTTAGATAGATAGATAGATAGATAGATAGATAGATAGATAGATAGATAGATAGATAGATAGATAGATA
>JANRMT010062850.1:11444483-11486934 GCA_026402145.1 Polypterus bichir lapradei | reverse complement strand
ATAGATAGATAGATAGATAGATAGATAGATAGATAGATAGATAGATACTTTATTAATCCCAAGGGGAAATTCAAATTTTCTGCTTCATCTGTGGAGGAGGAGATGTGATATTTTTCTTGAATTTCCACTTTCAGTTTGGCAGGATACAAGAGGCTGTATCTGATATCGGCTTTCCGTAACCGCTGTTTAATGTTGTAAAAAGCTGCACGTTTAGCAGCTGTTGAGGGTGAGAAATCAGGGAAAATATGAATGTGGTTATTTTCAAATATAATCTCTTGTTTGTGTCTGAGAAGTGCCATTAAATCAAGCTTAAATTGTAATCTCTCGAAGCAGGCAATAAAAGACCTAGGTTTAAAGGTATTTGATCCACATATGCAATAAGCTGCCACTATCTCTGCATCTGATTTAAAGTCCTCTCAATTATTTTTGAGAATCGTTCAGCTACGAATTTCACTGGGTTTGGACTTTCACGATTCTCAGGTAGACCTTCGATTCTAATATTATTCCTTCTGCTTCCATCTTCCAGAGCCGCAAGTGTGTCTCCAAATTTTTTGCATTTGGAATTCGCAGCTGTAGCTTTTCCATCAGTGTTAGATGCCAAATGTTCCGCTGTTTCAATTTGAGCCGTGAATGTCTAACGTCTTCCAGCTGATCGGCAAGTTCTCTCAGTTTAGATGCATTTTCCTGAATGTGTTCCTTAATTTTTCTTAGCATATCTTTAAAGACTGCATCAAAACGATTATATA
Source organism: Polypterus bichir lapradei (assembly GCA_026402145.1). Classification (NCBI taxonomy): domain Eukaryota; kingdom Metazoa; phylum Chordata; class Cladistia; order Polypteriformes; family Polypteridae; genus Polypterus; species Polypterus bichir. The sequence continues at coordinate 11,486,188 of JANRMT010062850.1, read as the reverse complement.
TACATTTTTCCAAGTCTTTATATTCCTGCCACATCTCTTGCAGCTCCAGCCGCAGCTTCTTGTTTGTCTTGAACAAGCTATTTTTTTCTTTCTACATATTTTTCGGAATGTCTTTCTTGAGCTCACTCGTGGCCATGGCCGTGGCCATTCGTTTCGGCTTTCATGCTTGTGAAGTGGCAACCCCAGCTACTGCTGATTCTTCCGGCTCGCAAGGATTAGATGAATGCGCGGACTGCAAGGCCATCTCTAGTTTCAAGTGATCTTCTGGAATCGGCAGCTATCGTGACCTGCATCACTTGCACCTTCACTCCCATTTTCGTTCTCGACTGGAGATGTTGCAGTGGAGCAGGATCCCAAGAAGTCTGTGCTTTTGCCTGCCTGTTCCAGGTCAGTCTCTAAAAGGCTGTACCTTGTACTTGGGCTTGATGTCTGTCTAGACTTGGGTGTAGTTTTAAGTTTCTTTTCCATTTCTTTCTGACCGCCTTTCTTGTTACTCATATTTATATACTGTAGTAGAAACTCTTCGTGTTGGGTAAATACAGGATACCTCGAGATAATAAGAAATAAGAGAAAAAATAAGCCGCTGCTAATGGAGCTCTGCTTCAGACGTCCATCTCCCGTAATGGACGAGACCCTTTCAGTAGTTTAAAAGCATAACCTCACAGAAGATTACTCTAAGGCAGAGGTCTCCAACTTTGGTCCTGGAGTGCTGATGTGGTAGGTTGTCATTTTAAGCCTTTTCTTAATTACCATATATACTCACGTTTAAGTTCTCCAGTGGATAAGTCGGGGCTTGAATTTTACCGTATAATTTCCAGTATTTTATAATGTCGGTCGTATAAGTCGAATGCGGAAAATTCACACTATTGGTCGAAGAGATTATGATATGCTAACACCCTCCTGAGAGAGTAACCACAGAGAAGACTGCTCTTTTTTTTCTATTTATTGTGCCTATGTGACCACACGATAATACCCAAACTATTCCAAAGTGACGTTTGCACTGTTTTGTATTTTTTGTATCTCACACCCTCATATACCTTTATCGTAAGAGCATCCCTTGTCCACAATGGAGTGTTCGATCAGAAGAAAATATGAAGTTAGTTTTAAATTAAAAGTCGTTGAAGTGGTGAAAGAAATTGGTAACTGCGGTGCTACAACAAAATTCGATGTGTCTGAGAAACTGGTGTGAGATTGGAGAAAGCAAGAAGATATTAAAAAAATATATTAAGTGTTGCATTTTTGAATGGGCGTATAAGTCGGGGTCTGATTTTTTGATCGATTTTTAGGGTTTCAAGACCTGACTTATACGTGAGTATATATGGTAGTGACCAGATTTGCTGATTTATTTTTCCTTCATTTTAATTGACTTGTTTGCTGTTTTTTGTTTTGTTTTTAAGATTAAGACCTCTGAATTGTTTTTTTTTTCTTAAACAGCACTCAAGCATAAATGAGATATTAAGTCAGCCAACATATGTCCAGCTAAGTCGGGGCCTCATATGGCAACCAATTTCACTCCAACCGGTTTTTTAATTAGAAGCCAATTGATGTTGTTAATTAAACCTGTTATTGAATGAAGTGGCTTGTTGTTGCTCTCATTTTGCCACAGCAGTTGTTTTGAAAATGGTTGATTTACGTTTTTCTAAGAATACCGTCAAAATGTTTTGTAGACTGGACTAGATCAACATTACTGAGACCTTCATCTTTCTTTATTTTTAGATATTGTATGATGGACACAAGTCACTAGTCATGTGTTTCCTCATTTTGTATCTCTTTATTGTTTGGCTGCTAATTAAAGAAAAAGAAATAAGCCATCTGAGAATTAAATAGTAAGTCAATTAAAGCAAAAAATTAATCAGCAACAAAAACTGGTCGCTAATTAAGAAACTGGAGTGGGAGACCCATGCTTTAAAGGGATCATATTATTAAACCTTAGACCTCACTGATTAATTTCTTTTATTTTTTTCAGACAGTTTTGTTTCTTTAAAGTCGTTCATAGACCATCATGTGATTGGTGGTAAACATCTAATTGAGAATTAGACCTTCGTTACAACTATTGACTAATTTTTCTTTGATATTTCCATTTAAAATTTTTGAAATTGATGAATTTTAAGTATTAAATTGGAGCACATTTCATTCCTAATTTCAGTCAAAACAAGCTTGCTTCCAGTCTTCATACACACCCCTTGTTAGAGTGCTACAACAGGTTCATATGCACACATAGACCTCGATATACCTAATGTCATCCTTTCCTTTGAGTTATGTTATATAAATTCATATAGATTGTTCCATAGCCCCAGATTATGTGAATCATTAATGTTTTTCTACAGAAGTAGATTATCTCCATGCAGCCAATAATCCAACCAAAAGAAAGAAATGTACACAGAACTTACAATAATCAGGCACTGGTAAAATGTATCTGGTGACAGTTAGTACACAAAATTAATTCCTCTGTACAAAAATATCTCTCTATTATAGAAAAAAATCTTGGAAGGAGACGAGATGTGATTTTCTCGGAGAGACACTTATACGTCCCGCGAGACAAGTCCACGCCCGAGGCCAGAAATAAAGGACAAAGAGTAGATGACAAAGTAAAACATCATAAAGAATTAAAAAATGTTGGCACGGTACATATGCAGAGCAGGTTAGAGATAATGGAAGTACGAAAATTCAAAAGTCTCAACAAAAGGACAGTAAAGATCGCATTAGTGCAAACAAATGGAAATCATTACTCAGTGAAATAATGGATCAGTGAAAAGAGATAGAATATATTCTTCGGATTGAAACTATAATTCAGAGACTTTTACATTGTCTAATTCGTGTTGCCATCTTGGAAAAAAAAAGTAGTGTTTCTTCCCAAAGAAGAGGCATATCCACGAGAATTAAAGATTCCAAAAACGTTGGCTGCGGTACACATGCAGAGCAGGTTACAGATAACTGAAGTATGATAATTCAAAAGTCCCCAAAAAAAGGATAGTAAAGATCGCATTAGCGCAAACAAATGGAAATTATTATTCTGTGAAATAACGGAACAGCGGAAAGAGATCGAATATATTGTTCGGATTTAAATTTTAAGTCGGAGACTTGTAGATCATCTAATTCATATTGCCAGTGAGAATTAAAAGATTCCAAAAACATTGCCGTAGTATGAAGTCCCTCTCAGAGACTTTTAACTTGAGATTCTTTCAAGTCACACCTTATTTACAATTATTTTCAAACAAGACCACGGTCATCTAACCTCAGTCATGTGAATGCTTTTGTCAGACACACTTCCTGCGTTTTCAGCTCTTATAAATTTTATCAGGGCAATAATGTTATACATTCTAGATAAGCGAAGAAGAAAGAGCATGGACAAACATTCAAAAAAGTTGTTTTATTTATTAGAGAGAAAGAAACGATATTCACTCACAGGCAGTTTTACGTTGCGTTGTCATGATGTAAGTCCAAACACAGAATCAAACTTCAATGCGATCCTGAAGAAAAGTTAATTCCAAATATTGGATTTAAAGTAAAAGTGAAAATAATGCATATGTAACAATTACCATGAAAATAACAATCTCTTAAAATTGTATATCCGGTTACCCAAACCCGGGGCTGGGCAAGTGAAGCGAGCAGGGGGTGGAGCCCCTTAGTATTACATACTGTGAAAACACATTACTGTTGCAGGTAAACTTTGATCTTGAGCTGGGTTCACTGTACATTGCTTTATGCTAGTTATACTCTGTTAAAGTGAATGTGGCTTTGAATCTTTTCTTGAATTATTTGGAAGAAAGAATGTAGACTTATGGAGAAGATTTTTTAAATGGTGTTATATATATATATATATATATATATATATATATATATATATATTAGGGCTGGGCAAGTTAGCGCATTATCATGTTGATGCATTAATTAATGCAATTATTTTATTGTTCGTTAACGCAGTTTCTGGAGATGTAGATCGAAAACGAAAGTGAGGTACCGGCATCAGCTGATCGGTCCCCAGCTGATCGTGGTGCTGAACACGTTTTTGTAGCTGATGCATCTATGGCAACGTTCGCCTAAGAGACAGACACTTATGATGACAGGAGGTACAAACCATATTGCATCTCACTGCAACTGGCACCTCCCCTCGTGCACCTGTCTCACAAAGACAGCCAGGCAGCCAGCCCACCGTGCATTCCTGCTGGCCGTTGGGCCGTCCCCTGCATAGCCGCTGCTGCCGCAAACTGCAAACAGGCGCCAACAGCAGGTACAACAGGCAGCAACAGACTTTTTATGTTGATTTATGTGTGAAACCATTGCTTTGTGCTCTTTTCAGAAGAGCTTTTTGGACAAAATATTAGCCCTCAAAGAGTTGCTACTGAACATAGACTGTTTATGCTGCTCCATGATAAAAGAAAATGTTTCTGCTGTAATCTGTTCAGATAAAAAAAGAAAACAGATATAGAAATGTTAACTTGCTGATGCTCGGATGGTGCCTGTTATAATGTTGTGATCGTGGCTGTGGACTCTAAGTGTAACTTGTTTTTCTGTAACAAACTATATAAAACGTTAATGCCCTGGCAGTGGCAAATAGCTTTGGTTTTGTATTTGATTTGATTAGATTAATGTTTAAGTTGTGTGGAACTAGCCCCGGACACAGGCAGACGGACATCGTTTGTTCCACCCAACACACGTTTATTCACCACAACTATATACAATATTTCCAGTTCAAGTGCACAAACCCAGTGCCTCCAGCACCGATTCCCCAAAAGTCCGGGCCTTTCACACAGTCCCAAGTGCCTTTCTTCTGGCCGCCTCCAGTCCTCTCTCCAGCTCCGTCCTCTTTCACCCGACTTCCGCTCTCGACTGTTGGGAGGCGGCCCCTTTTATAGTACCCCAGATGAGCTCCAGCTGCTTCCCAGCATTCCTCCGTGGACACGCCCCCATGTGGCGGAAGTGCCGGCTGCGCACCTGGAAGCCCTCCGGGTGTCCCCATTGTGCTGGGCTCCAGGGTTCTTCAGGCACCAGGGTGCCGCCTGGCGGTGGCCACAGGCCTCTACAGGGTTGGGCTTCCAAGCCCCCTGCCCGAGGCCACCAACAAAACCAGGGCGGTCGCTCGTGGTCTGGAGGAGGCACAAGCCCTACTCCGGTCCTCCTGAGTGTCCCGGCTGGGCTCCACCCCCAGCCGCATGCGACAGTTGAGATTTGCAATAAATATTTCATCTGCTACTATGTAAAAGGAATACTGCTGTTAAAAAGCACCTTATTTGTTTAAAGTGTTTGTGAACCAAATACACGCAATACACAACTTTTGAGTTAATTATTGAATTTTGCGCATAATGTGATTATTGTGATCATGTTAATAATTGCGATTAAAAATTTTAATCGCTGCGCAGCACTAATATATATATTTTTTTTTACATATATAACCTTACCACAGACATGCCACTGATGCACACACATGCTACTGTAAATGTATTATTCATTTATTTTTTGAAACTTATTGTTCCACAACAGTTAGAATAATACTTTGTTTTGTCTAGCAAAAGGAATGTGTGGCACATCAGTTATCAGTATACTCACAAGCATAAACACACTCTCACTTAATCCAGGACAAATTAGAGTCACCCTTCAATCTAATTTGCACATCTTTGTAATGAGGGAGGATACCATGACTTTACTGATGATTTCCTGATTTGCAATAGTCTCAATAGAAATAACAGAATGCTACATTCAGTTATTTCTTGTGCCTTATGAAAATCTAGGTAAAAAAGGAAAAATAAATAACTTGAAGAGGAAATGTTTCCATGGGGAAGGGGCTGCCAGAAAAGGGCTAGTCACTTTCAGTGGCAGTAATAATACCACCTCTGTGCGACAAACCATGTTAGGAAAAACAGCGAGACCATGTGAAAACAGGCCAGCCCTGACAGAGAATAAGCCACATACTGTGCTCCAGCGCCTTCAGGAAGTTGTGTAGACTATCAAAGCTTACCACACTGTAGACAGGCTTTAGTTTAACCTTGCACAATGCAGTAATGTGGACATTTTCAGAATATTTATGTTATAAATAATATTACTTTCACTCCCTGTAGTCTATTGCAGTTTTATAATATGGAACTCAATAAAGCAATGAAATAAAATATCAGTCAAAATAAACAGAGTAGTATACTGATGAACAAATAAATGTTTCACAACAGGAACAAGGAAACTGTGCAGGAAACAGGATGGGGCAAAGGAAGCAGGAGTGAAGAGCAGACAGTAAATGTAACAAAGAAAAGGTCAATTACCAACCAAATAATCTATTTGTAAGGATTTCCCTCTCATTTGCCTTCATTGTGACTGGATAGATTTTTCCTTTAAAAACCAGCCTATATGAAGGCTTTCTGTATGTATAGGCTTCGCAGTAAGATAAGACAGATAAAGCAATATTTGGAGTCTAATTTCTTTTACCCTTCCATCATCTGTCAAGTCTCCAGGTAAAATATTTCCCTGTTGTCAAAATTTTATATTCTCTTAACAACAAACTGTACAATATGTGCCACTAAATCAGGAGGTAAAAACACACATCATCTGAAATTAATGTAAATCTTGCCAGAAAGTTGCCAAAAAATGTGGAATATTTGGCTTACACACTTGTGCATGGTTAACCCTGCTTGTGTTTCAGCACAGGTTTTTGGGATCCCTATCATCTATTTAAAAATTTAATAAAGCGGGGCACAATGGTGTTAGATGCTGTTATTTTGCAAGTCCAGAAATAAAAACGCATGGCATGTACATACATTAAAAGCAAGACGATGTGAGCAAACAACTGTGAGTTGTAATTTTTTTAACACAGAGCACCTTGCAGTGGTCTAATGGTGGAATTAGCAAATACAGAGCAGTGTATCACTGGTTAATAAAACATAAATGATCTCAATTCATCATTTGAATATAATAGACATAGTTATAGTTGTCCTCCATCCATTTTCTGACCAATTTATCCAATTATTTGGATTTTTTTGGGTTAATGGGAATATGGTGCCTTTCACAGTAGCAGGAGCCATCCCTGACCTGGTCAGAATTCCCATCGTAGAGCACATTCACTCCCAAACCCAGAAGCACTTACGGTGTGCAATGCAGAGATGTCAGCTAACCTAACCTGAAATACATTGGGATGTAGGAGGAAAACCAACATACTTGTGAGTAGAATGGCCAGACAATCAACCCTAATACACGATATTAGCAGCAGTGCAGAATCACAGAGACACACAGATAGCAGGACTGCTAAAAAACACATATTTCGCTACTGAAAACAATGTTGCAAAATTGAAGGTTCAGTCCATTAGTACATCAATTACAATGTGATGAACAGAGCTAAATTATATACTGTATGACTCATTTAAATGGCAGGGATGTACCTGAGATTCATTCTCCACTTAATACTGTTAAGGCCAGTCCTGTTCAGTGGCTAATTCTGGATGAGTCTACAGGGATAAGCAATAACAACTATCTTTGAGAAGCCTTGATAACAACACAACACAGATTGCTTTACAGGGACGTATAAAAAAGACAGATTTTCAAAACTAAGAGTCATTTGTTTGTGAATTTGAAATGTTTCTTTCAATTGACTTGTCTGTTAAATATTTCTTTTAAGTACTTTTAATCAGCTAACGACTCCTCCTTGTACTGATTCAAATAAAAATCTCACCACAAATGCCATTACTCTGATGTGAAAAACTCTTTAAAAAACAGCTTTTTCAAGCGTTTTTATACATGACTAGCTGTGTAAGCCCATGCTGTAAAAAGCACAGGGTCCTAGAATCTATTGAAATCGTCAGAAAAAAAATTGCAATGTAGAGATGTCAGGTGATTGAAAGGAACTACTCTGGGCATCTCTCTCCTAGGAGGTTTTGTTTTGCCTAGCTGCTAAGCAGCTGTCTTTCTTCTGAGATTTTGTTTTGCCAACGTGCTCGCCTCACTTGTTTATTAGCGGCAGGAGGAAAAGTAAAAGGTATACCGTTTTGCTAATGTGCTCTCTTCTGAGATTTTGTTTTGCCGACGTGCTCGCCTCACTTGTGTATTAGCGGCAGGAGGAAAAGTAAAAGGTATACCGTTTTGCTAATGTGCTCGTCTCGCTTCTGTATTAGCCGCTAAACGACTCTTTCTTCTTAGGTTTCGTGTTGTTGACGTGCTGGCCTCGCTTGTGTATCCTCAGAGGTAGAGCCCTTACCCCGACTCCAACACTCACTTCCGGGATGGACAGACACACACACTTCCACGCGTAGACATTTATATATAAGATATGCTGCACATGAAGTAACTTTCAAGCATTTTTATAAATGACACGCTGCACATGAATTAATCTTGGTAATCTTGATATTTACAAATTATGTGGTGCTGGTATAACTGAGTTTGTTAATATTGATTTAGGAGTATTTATTTTTCGGCGTCTAAACATAAAATGTCAATGAATAAATCTGGAATACATGAAAAGATAAATCAGTGTAGTCCATTATGGTCATATCTCATGTTATAAAACCCATACTGATACCTGCCCCATCCAAATGTGCTGCTATATGTAACGGTTAACAAAATAACTATCACTGAAAATTCTTCACAACGAAGAGGTAAATCCCTAACAAAATTAGTATTTAATACTAAGGGCAGAACCAAAACCTGGTGGAATAATAATGATATTCACAAAGCAGCGTGAAGACAAAAATGTGTCCCTACATGCATTGCTTCATATTCACTAGCCACATATATTTTTTTTTTTGTACCAAAGAGTATCCCAGGAGTAACTGGGCAAAAATCAAGTAAACTATTTACCAATTCAAATAATATATTTAACATAAACAAGCATTTATATCATTCTACCAAATCTAGGCATTGCATTATTGTACTGTAGTGTGTTGTACTGACATCTTTATACCGAGAAGAAAAGTGCTTTTCTGCTTAATGAAAAATGTCACTAGTGTGATCCTCCTTAATATCTCCCTTGGGCTAATTACCAGCATTTATCACCTTGAATAAAAATCCACAGCTCATTTACACCCTGATGTGTTAATAGTACAAGTGTTTAATTATGAATTAAAAATAATATATGCCTCAATTGTGGATATACCAGAGATGTCTTTTTATATCTTAATAAATATACAATTCTTAGGCTGCTTTGCTGGGCACAGCCAAGATTTGTGATGATGAAGCTTTGCTTTGCATATTGTAATGGTACATTTTCATGACATCAGGCGTGAAGCTAAAGCTAAACAGTGCTAAAGACGTGTTTATTATATCATGTGTGTACATAAGTGCCCGTGAGACGAGATTTTGTGCCAAGAGATTTAACAACGCCTGGGGCCAGGAATAAAAAACAAAGAGTAGATGACAAAGTAAAACGTCGTAAAGAGGTTCAAAAACGTTGGCGCAATACACGTGCAGAGCAGGGCAGAGATAATGAAAATACTAAAATTCGAAAGTCTCAAACAAATGACAGTAAAGATCGCATTAGCGCAAACAAACTGAAATTATTACTCAGTGAAATAATGGAACAGCAAAAAGCAATCAAATATACAGGTATTGTTCGGATTTAAACTTTAAGTAGGAGACTTGTAGATCATCTGTTTCGTGTTGCCATCAGGGAAAAGTAGTGTTACTTCACAATGAAGAAGCGTATCAGTGAGAATTAAAAGATTTGATTGTTTGGTGAAAGTGAAATCCACACACACGAGCAGCAGAGACACGAAGTGGCTGGCGCATAGCACAGGCTGGGGGGTTGGCAAGCAAAGTCCCCTAGTCTTAAAAAAAGAAAACTTTTTTCTGCTTATTGTGCACTTTTCAGAATTGGTGCTATCTCAAAATTTTGTTTAATAGTAAAAACCAAGCCTTCAGAAATACATATAAGAAAGGATATTCACAACATGAATCCAGAAACTAAACATCATAAATTGCAGCCAGGAATATTAGTGTCTGAGTGCTGTGCCAAAGGGATGCATTTTTAGTTTCTGAATGCTGAGATTAAAGGAGTCCTACACATGCATCACTTCAGAGAGCACTCACAAAGAGTACTGTAGCAAGATACCCTGCATCAGAAGCTCTCAGTTGGTTACACTAGGTAAGGAGCAAAAGCAGTTGCTATGATTCCAGTCTTGTACATGCTTCTGATTTTAATGTGAAGCTAGCATAGTATAGTTTTAATGTCTGTGGTTTGGGCAGCATTAATACCCTAAGGTAAAGCATTCTGTTTAAGCTTTTATTATATCCTAACTGAAGATTTTAGAAGAGAGTTGGGATGTAAACATTGCTGTAATAATAGTTACTAGATATTTACACTATAATGAATGTTACAGTTGGTTGTTTATAGTACCATTCACAGTGAGCAAAAGAAATGATACAGTGCAGAGTAATCAGATAGGCAGAAGCTTAACTTTAGATTGTGTTGGAATGGCTTTGAATGACTAGCATCCTATCTAGGGGAGGTTTTTTGACTTTTGTTTGGTGGTGAGAGAATAAGGCAACTCTGTACTGTAGTAATTGGATTTGAGCTTTTTAATGATTTGAAAGGAAAAAAAACCCAGAAGGATTATGCTGATAACACACAGACAGACCATTGTTGATTTGTCTGTTGCTCTCTGATGCTGCTGGGGTGAGCTCCAGCTTCCTATTGCCCTGAAAGGAGGTCAGAAAATGATTGGGTGGATTAATACTTTAGTTTGTATTTGTTAAAGGACGTAATCCCCATAGTACAAAATAGGTCAAGCATTCTATCATTTACATTTTTTTGTGAATTGATGGTATTCTTTACAATTCTTTTAATCTGCTATTGCTGTATCCTTCCTTTTTATAAAGCTTTGCTTCTCTTCTTCTCCATAATATTCGTCATACCAGTTATGAAAAGTACTGTGTGTTTATGTTTAGGTTATAGTCATGAATACTACAAAGAATTAAGAAAACAAATTCATAAAGATGTTTCAATTTGAGGTCATTCATTCCAAAAAACAGTGTATAAAACTTTTACTCCTTAACTCAGATAATAACCAGGCAAGGGTAAGGAAATAAATTTAAATCTGCAGTTTCTCTGAAGACATTTACAGTGAAAGTAATTGCTTTGACACTTGCTTACTAATCCTTGGAGGAAAATTAGGTATTTATGATGCAATAACATATTTTATGACAAAAAGAGACCCTATATACTGTACATGTCAAGTCATATATTTAGGACATGCCAGTCTTGTTCTCTTCAAATAATCTGTCAAGTACTGAGGGTTTTATTCTTGGGCATGACAAAGCTTAGTGTTTACATTTGTTTTTGTCACAATGTGTAAATCAGTGGCTAATTCCTTCCTTCTAATATAGGTGCTTTGTTTGGAGCTTCCATTTGTATTAATAGTGTGAAAGTTGGTATTATTTTCTGAATGGAGACTCCAGCTAATTTAGATCTGCTGTGAAAGTTTCTGAATAACCAGACATTGGTTGATCTGCTGTACGTACTGCTGTACATACTGTTAGTTGAGTCTGTGTCTGTTAATTAAAACCAGTCAACACTGTAAGAACTATTTATGCATATTAAATGCTGCAGACAAGTACATAGAAAACATTAAGCCATGGTCAGGTTATGTTTAATCTGATTAATCTGTACATGTGACACCACTACCACTACTGCTCCTGTTACTATTAAAGTAACTTGAAAAGTCCCAGTAAACTATGCACAGTCATTGTGAGTGCATAAGATGTGTGCAGAAACACATAAACAAGAAATGTAAAGACATAAAATTCACGGGAAGACATTAAACAGTTGTTCTCCTGATGGTGTGGTTGTAAAGGATGCATCAGAAACTGTAGGTACATTGAAAAAGGAATGTGTTTACAACATCCTACATACAGTTTTAAACTATTATAATTATTTAATTAGTTATTTGTTTGATTGGTCATTTGCCTTAAACATTTGAAAACATATAATACAGATTGAAGCGAAGAATAATTAGTAAAAAAAAAAAAATATTGGTCCGTCTTTCGTGATTTATGTTTTCTTTGTCGTGGTATAGCACCCACTGAAAGATATATAATATAGTTAGGAAAAAAACATAAAATGCCTTGCAACTGTAATTAATGGACATTAATGAGAGACTTTGTGATGGAATGGAAAGTAGGGCTGTACAGTGCTTGTCACTGCTGCCTTACAGTCCTATGTTCAAATCCCAGTTCATCACTGTATCTGGTCATACATTCTGCATATGCCTGCATGTGGTTTTCTGTGGGTACTCTTGATTCTTTCCATATTTGAAAGATGTACAGAATAGGTTAGCTAGCAATTGTCAACTATCCTCCATTCGAGGAGCCAGTGTTGGGAGGAGGTGGACGAAGCTTGCTGGGACAGGAGTGGTGGTGGCAGAGGAAGAAAGGACCGTGTTGTGCTACTGGTGTACTGTATTGTGCTGTGTAGTGGGGAGCAAAGGGAAAGGGCTTCCCCACGGGAATAAACGTGTGTGCTGTACTTGAACTTATGTCTGCCTATCTGTGTTGGGCAGGGTGGCTTGCACGCCCGCTAGACAATCCACAATATATATACTGTATATATATATATATATATAGTACGCTACATAGGTGAGCTCAGTTAAGATTGTCTAAACTTGTATTTATGTAATTGAACCATCAGCTGCGATTTTAATTTTATCATTTAACTATCTGTATGTGGTAACATGCTAAATGGCATTTATCTGTTGTATGCTACAGTATGTTACAAACTTCATGCTGTGCAGTCTGTGATGTTATTTCAGTCATTATATGAGAGAGGCAGATAATTCTTAATTAGTTTTACAGTCCTAATTATTTTGCATAATGACATTATTTATGAAAAACACGATGGAATGGTGGTTAGTGATGATGCCTGACAGGTCCAAGAAACAAGTTTTGCATCTTGGCCCAGTCACTGTCTTGTGTGGAGTTTGCCCATTTATTCAGTGTCTACATAGGTTTTTCTTTGGTTACTGCAGAAGTACTGCAGTTTTTCTTATATCCCAAAGAAATGTGTGTTAAGTTAACTGGCAACTCTAAACCTGCTTGGTACCTGTGAATATGACTTGTTTTGCTGATATAGACTCTTGTGACATCAAAGTGAAATAAGTGATTTTAAAAATGAACAGATGGAGCATTATTCATGCTTTGTGATGAACCATATCAATGTAATGGGTTATACTGTACTCCCATTACCCATGATCACCTGAAAAAAATCAGATTCAGAAATGAAATGGATTAATAAATATTTGATTTCATATGGCTGGTCAGAGACAATGAATATGTCTGTGGACTTGGTAATTGTGGTATAGTAATGCCTCCATAGTCTAGTGTGTTTCTTAATTACTTCCCTCATTTCTTATTGTTGTTGTGAGAAATATCTCGTAACTGGTGCAGAGGGGCTGGTGTAGTTGCCTTTTTGTCATTTTATGTTTTATACAGTTGAGGCCACCTTGGTGGTGGTAGAATGTGTCTGTATAGGACTGGCAAAATGAGTAATGTATATAACAGTATAACAAATCATAAACTATAAAGGAGAGTTCATAAATATACCATGCAAGACAAATTCTTTTTTTTGTTTCACATCATTGATCAAGTCTCAAGCTGCACCAGAACACGAGGATGTTTTTTGTCTGCCAGGTCCTTATTACATTTTAGAGGCTTTATTTTTGCTCCATACCCTACTAATATTATGTCCAGATTTACACACAATTCACCTATTCAGATATTTTTCATAATCATTAAATAATATATCATGAATCCAGAACTATAGTAGGAATACTTGTCTCTTATGTAATGTTGCACTACTACATGTAGACACAAAGGCAAATGTCCACTGCCTTCCTTAACTTGTTGGTTATGGGTAGTCATTCAGACGTAAAAATATTAGTATAAGTTTGTGTGTGCTTTTTTATATCAAAGATAGGCACTATAAATGCAAAATTGTATAATTACCCTGCCATAACATTTTTTTCAAATAGCTGAAGTACTTTACTATACATGTTAAGGTATTACATGCTTTTATTAAAACCTAAATATATGCAGAGTATATGAGGATGAGCATGGCCCTGGCCCTCTGTTGACCTCTTCTCTTGTTAGAGATAATAACAGAAGGTTGGCCTGAACCACATTTAAGGTTTATGCATTTGGTTTGTCAACAGCTTAAAAGTGTTGGGACATGTAATTTCATTTATATACATAAAGCAAGTTCATCTTGTTTAACAAACAAAAGAACATTTCAAGTAAAGAAAAAGTAAAAAACAAATTAGTTAAAATAGTCTGTTAAAAGAGAATGGAAGCAGCATAAGTATGCGTCAGTCCTAGTCCCCTTAGAGAAAGTGTGAAATCCCCACCCCCCATCAGCACACATATTTCATTGATTGTAAACTCACTCACGCCATCTCAGCCTGTGGTGGGCTATGCACATAACCAGCCCCTTTTCACTCTTTTGCCTTTCTTCCCCATTTCATACACATACCCTTCCTGTTTTGCATCAGTAATGTGCAGCTGCTTGCTTCATCACTCTCCCTCCTTTATGCTGTTCACAGACAATGTTACCCAAGCCTGATCTCATGGTAGACTCTCTGCCGAGCAAACAAAGATTGTCTGTGTACCAACCCTCCCCCAGCACACACACACACAGGCTATGTCAGCTGTTTGAAATCCCACTGTAAAGCAGCAAACATTCCTTTTTCATTATTGTTGGTTCTTGCACAAGTGTAATGCCATTTTCTTTATCAGCTATTATCATGTGCTACTTAAACCATCAAACAATCACAATAACATTACAATTTACAATTAGTTTATATAATGTTTTGATCAACATAAAAGAATATACAACTGTATTAAACATTTTCATTATTTCCTGACACTGTGTGTTTTCATTTTGGTGGGTTATGTTAAAGACACCATCTACCTGCCAGCCATGCCCACAAATCTCCAAGAACTATAGAACTGCATTAAGGCTGCTATGGAAGCAGTAACCCCAGAGAAGTATAAACAGGGCCAGTTTTCTTAATCAACTGGTGTAAAAAACATTTTTAAGTAGAAATCTACCAGGATTAAAAAACTGTAATTTAAAACAGGTACATTCTTTTTGAGTAACTCTGCATTTTATAGCTGACTTGTATTCTAAAAGACTAAATGGAATAAGTCTACCCTACTATCTTCAAACCTGTCTATCCAGTTCATAGCTGCAAGGAGGTAGTGCCAATACCAAATAATATTCGGGTGCTAGGTAGTAACAAACCCAGGATGGCGCAACAGTTTGTCACAAGATGCACTTGAATAAACCCCAACACTCACTAACCTAACACGCACAGACAGCGACCAGGTATGGGATTCAAGCCCAAGACTCTTGAGCTTTAAGGAAGCAATGCTAACAATCATGCCAGTTTGCAAACCCCACAATAAGTAAATTTTTAAGTTGAGATTTTGCAGAGATATTAATGGCAAGTTATAAATGTATGTGAGGCATGTATTTGATATCAATTTCTAACTCATTACCAAAATAGGATAAAACTTCAGGCACATTACCTAACAGCTCAACTTCACAAATGTGAAGTTTGGTTATCTTGTGATATGCTGACAGTGAAAATGATTTATTTTCATGCTGGAACAGGAAATTACTTATATATATCTGGTCCAGTTGTTCTTAATTTATTAATTTATTTGTGGCTATATGAAAGTGTCTGTTAATACAGAGTGGGTAATTAAATTGTAATAAAAACCTTTTACTTCAACTATATCACAATGAAGCAGGGAAAATAGATTTTCATGTACAGAGTAAATGTCTAAAGAGACTAAATTAGAAATCTTGGGATGCCATTTGCCTGTAAACTATAAGGTTGCAGGTTTATTGTCTCCTATTGACTCTCTGTGGGAATCAACCAGTTACTTTTTCTTCCAGTACACACATTGCCAGAATTTGGAAATAAAGAAACATAAAGTAAATGAAAAAATGCACCCATCCTTCCATTTACTAAACCCTCATGTTCCATTTTACTGGTGTGACAGGCTGTCACCTATACAAACAGCCCTACAATAGGCAGGGACAAACACTAAACAAAAGTCCAGCTCATCACAAGGAAAATTCCCTCCATCACACCACACCATTTTAGAATGACCAATTAGCCCACCGTGCATGACTTTTGGCTATTGGAATAAACAGAGATACTATGAGAAAGGCAAACCAATGCATATAGGGAAGTATAAATAAACCCCACACACAATGTGAACCCAGAAGTCTTTAACTATGAGGAAACTGTACATAATATTTAAACATACTATCAAAGTAAAATTTGAACTTTAATTGAAAGGATGAGAATGTATTTGGCAGTTGCTTGTTTTTACCTCTAAGTACTCTGCATTCTTTTGTATTTTTTTATTGCCTTTACTATTTTGTGACCTGAAACATAGTTTCACACTCATCAGTGGGGTCTTTCCCACACAACAAAACCTGCCATTAATGACTGGTCAAAAAATTGTAAATTTGTTTTTGTAGGGGTTTTATATAGCAAGACTGCTGCAACTGCACCCCAGATGTACTGTTGCTTTAATTAGCTAAAATGACATTGCCATGTGAAAAGAAGCACCACATTGGCCTGCAATTTCTGTCACCTCAGTTTTAGTAGATTCAAGTTAAAGGAAGAGGGTGAGAGAATCAATAATTTTTTTAATTAAAAACCAGCCGAGATTTTTCAGACAGAGTTGTGTGACAAGACAGATCCAGAAGACTATGCTTTGGCTGCTGCACGCTGACCATCCTTCACATTTCCATTATCTGCATTGTACAAATCTTGTCTTTCACAACAGAGACCAAGCTGTAAAACTATGATTGCACTCTCAAGACATTTGGCATGCTTATCCCTATCATATCTGACTAGAACATTTGAAATGCTTTTGTGTTTAATGAGGGTTAATAAATAGATAAAAATTGCCTTTTCTATTTTATGTATTCTTTTTATTAATAATGTATTATCACTGAATAGAAAACATTCCTAGAGTGGTACACACACTAACTTTGCTTTAGTGAAAAATATGGTTCCATAACTATGGGCATTTAAAGAAAAGTAGATAACATGCTTTTTGTGTTAAAAATAAATTGAGATTAGGTGGATGGCCAGGCAATTGTTAGCTAAGAGTTTTAACCTAAGCTTCCTATTTAAAGTGTAGTACCTCTTTTCATGAGTAATTACCATCAGGGATACTAGCGACACACAAACCTGACTCAAAAGACATAGCCAAGTTAGTGGAGACATTGTACATTGCTACTTAGGACCTGCATCAGATACACAACTTTTCATAAAGTATTGTGGGATGTAAGTATATATTATAACATTTAAAAATCCTGTAGTATTAAATCATTATTATAGGAAAAATGGCTTGGCTTATTAACCTTTGCTTTTGAGTGAAACCAAAACTGGTATTGAATTCTGCCCCAGTCAGTTTCATTGTATGGCTTGCACATTCTTCTCATGTCTGTAGTTTTCTCTAGATACACCAGATTGCCCACCACTTCCCCAAGAGGTGTATGTTGGACTAATTGGAGATTCTAAATGGCTCTGTGTGAGTGAGTGAGTGCGCCCTGTCATTGACAGCCCTCCGACTTCATGCAATTAAATAGAGCAGATATGAAAATGGACGGATGGATTGTTTTTATATTTAAGAAAGGAGAGACAAAGAGATGGTTATTATCAAAACAGAGATGAAACAAACGTAGCATGGGACACCCATTTCTTGTAGGTCACACAAATGCACGTCAGCACACATACACATATAATCACTCAGACAAGGTTAGTTTACCTTCACATTTAGTCACTTAGAAGAGTGTTTTCTCCAAAGCAACTTACTAGAGATCAGAATTTTAGTAAACTCATCCTGAGGACTGTTTTGAATTTAGAATCTGCAGTTAACCTAATAATGCTTGTTTTGGAAATATGTATGTAAAAGGAATTCCCCAGAGAAAACCCTACATGAACATGTCAAAAATGTACCTAATCCACATAAAATATAACTGGATTGGTAACTGTACCTGGGCAATGCAGCAGCACTAATTGTTATGACATGTATCACCAGTAAGGTAATATAAAGTGGTTTCTCTAGCACTTAAAATATAATATATAATAAATAAACATTGTCAATAGTAGACAGCAACACATCACTTACAAAGTGTTTTTTCAAATAAGAAAGGCAAATATCCTATTTTGTCTCCTCCTTTATGTAGTTTATAAATCGCTGAAGCTTTATTGCATTTTGTATTTTATATAAATTTATATAAGTGCATCACTGTTCAAAACTACCAGCATTCTTCTGTCTACTGAGTGATAAACAACATACAAATTTTTCCAAAAAATTAGTTTATCTTCCAGCATCTACCAGCTGCCAGTCCTCTTCTGCCTTATGCATGTTGTGCTCTGGCAGTAGCACCATGTCACTAGGGCAGGCACTATGCCATATTGTCTAAGGCATTGGATTTTAAACCACAAAGTTGTCTGGTCAGTTTGTGTCTTGGACTGACTGTGTCCCTGACTGAATCAGTTCACCTTCCTGTAAGGTTGTAAACATGTTTGTTAACAATTCCACTGTTTCCTGCTCTTGTAGTCTGATATATTATTATAATAATAATGAAGGTGGTGTCCCACTACGAAAATACAAGATAGTGGACAGTCTTTCTTCTTAGATCCATAACCTATTGCAGGAAGCTGAACTTTATGCTGCAGAGTGTGATCATTATAAATTCACATTAATGGTTGTACCCTGTTTGATCTTAAGAGTAGTGTGTGGAGGTCTCATGTATTTACAGCATCTGCTTTTGAGGTTTTTGAGTTATGTTCAGCCATTGGCAATGATAAAATTCCGCTCTTTCTCATGGGTGGGTATTGAATTGAATTTAGTTTTGACAAGTTTGACTTGCTGGTATGGAGTGTTACTTGCTTACTTTTAATACATTGAATAAAAAGGAAAACAATGCCTGTCTTATTTATGGGTGAATGCAGACATATGCCCAAATGTAGACTGGCACCTTGTCCAAGATTGTTTCCTGCCATTCACCCAGTGTTTCCTGCATGGGCTGTGGTATCCCATTGCCCTGAACTTGACTTAGCAGGTTTGAAATGTGAAATGCTTTACTTTAAGATCTGATAGATGTATGTGACAAATGAAGATGCTTTTAGGAAGGCTCATGTCTTGCAGCCTCTTGGATGTAATTTTTGCTGAAGTCCTAATGTTAATGCATCACTGTCAATAAACTGTTATTTGACTGCCAGGTGTTAGAATTATAATATTCATAATGATAAGTTACTTTTTTCATGTTTGCAATTATTATAGATAATTGTTGACACTCAATATAATTTTTTATAGGGACCCTGCTTTAATTAGTCCTTAATGACTCTCCTCTGCCTATTCTCTAATGCACAGGTGTCGAACTCTAGGCCTGGAGGGCCGCAGTGGCTGCAGGTTTTCATTCTAACTATCTTCTTCATTAGTGACCAGTTTTTGCTGCTAATCAACTTCTTTTGCTTTAGTTTTAATTACCTTGACTCAGGCCCCTTAGTTGTCTCTTTTTTTAATTATTAGCTAAACAATAATGAGATACAAAACGAACTGCCACATGACCAGCTCACCTGTGCCTGTCACACAATATATGAAAATAAAGAAAAGTGAAGGTCTCAGTAAGGTTGATCTCTCAGGTCACCAAAATATTTTGACAAAAGAAAATAAACAGTTTTGGAAATGTCTGCTGTGGCTGAATGAGAGCAGCAACAGACCACAAAATTAAATAATGGGCTTAATTAATTAACAGCAAGAATCAGCATCTCATTAATAGATTGGTTGGAGTGAAATTGGTTGGAATTTGAAATCACAGTTTAGCTGCTCATCTGTTGGCTCGTTTCAAGTCTCATTTCTGTTTGGCTGCCATTTCATGAAGAAACGAATCAATTCAGAGGACTGAATCCTTAAAAACAGGGCTATTAAAATGAAGGGAAAAGGAGTTAATTAAAAGCGAAAACTGGTCAATAATTAGGAAAAGGGTCAGAATGGAAACCTGCAGCCACTGCGGCCCTCCAAGCCCGGAGTTTGACACCCCTGCAATGTAAAAGTCATTTGGTCCTGTCTGTGTCATTTAGAAGACTAATATTTCTTAACAAGCATGACACACTGTGCAGTTTTTTTTTTTAAACATGTAATCAGTAAAGTTAGTTTATTAAACAAACAACAGTGTGGTTCATGTGGCAAAGTGGTGCATTTACCCATTTGGCAAATAATACAGTAAATGTAACAGTAAAACTTGTTCTTGACAGCGAATTACACAGTCGTCACTATGTCTGCTCTAATGTGCTATTCTATTCTAAATCCAAAGATTTAACTTCACATTTTCACATTTTTCTTCTTCATCTTAAAATTATTAATGGATTTCTATAAAAAAAATCCAGTTTTTAAACCTATTACTTCACATCTCATCTTCCAAACCACAAGAAACCAAACTTGACATGTACATCTCTTTATACTGGACTCACCAATATTTACTATGTCTTCAACTCGGCTATACGTCATTGCCTTTAAAACCTTGAGGTGTATCTTGCTTCACTTGGCATTTGTGCATTCACTGGGCTTTGTTAAAATATTGTGCTTTGTGGGCAGACAGGAATTTGATCCTTGGTGGTTTACATGGACACACAACAATGACTGTTATACTGACTGAAAGTCAACCTGCATTTTTGTGTAGAGAGTCACAGACCTCAGGCCAGACTTAACGAGAACAACCATGTATTACCCAGGAAAGAATTCCCAAGAGCTGACTGCATTTAAAATCTGGATATTGAGCAACTATTGGAAACTGAGCCATTAGCACAGGACTTTTTAGAAGTAGCCTGCTATATTCCCATTGAACGAATATTCTTCTAACACTTGCTTAATGTTTGATGATGGGACTGAAACAGTTCATCTATCCAGGTTGGACAAGACAAGTCAAAACAACAACTGAGTGCTTAAATTTATGATGAAACACTGATGCTTAACCATCAAAATGGTATAAGTGTTGGATTCTCCCACAACATTCACCTGTTCTGTTTTAATTATGTTCTATAGATTCTTTAACATTAAGAAGGCTTTTGGTACATGTAACTCATTGGGTTAGCAGTGTTGACCTAATGCCTCACCCAGGCAGTTCTTACCTCCGCTGCAACAGAAGTTTACTTCTTGAATACACCTCCTAAATATTTTCTACCTGTTTCGTCAAGATATAGCTGGCTGGGTTGTTTTTTAAAGAATACCTATGGCATCACTACCATTTTTTAGTAGAAGATGTATTTAGTTTTTCTTGCACTTCTTCGCTGGGATTGTATTCAGTCCTACCCCCTAAAACCAGTTTGTCAGATGAATTGTACTTCTCTCAGTCAGCAAAGTAATCAATTCCGTCACTGAAAACACTAGCACCCTTTTAGGAAGATTAAACTGAGCTTTTGTTCTCAGTCTGAATAAATGAATACTAAAAGCGTGCTGAGTAGCACAAGTGTTATAAGCAAGAAAATCTTTAAGTGGTAGCACAGTTTGAAGGCTGTTCTCAAACAGACTTGATTTTTGGGTGATACAGGCTATATGGGATGTTAAAATAGTAAAATTGCTAGTTAACATAAAGCATGCTACAGTTATCACTTTAGTTTTTGACTCTGTCTTTAACTCAGTAATGCTGTGTCTGCTGAATGGTCCTGCTAAAATGACAGTATCCATGGTGTACATTCCAGACTGGTTTTCTCATTTCTTTAACTGAAGTGCCCTGTTTGCCATGCCATGGCCTTAAAGACATCTGCCTCACAGCTGTCAGTTTTTTCCAGACCTGAATGTTGCAGATGACTGAGAAATGGAAAACAATATTTGGTCAGTTGAATTCCCCACCTTGGCTTGACAGCCACTTGTAAACTTACACAAAGGAGTTTAAGCTATGAGGCTGTTGCTTTTTATGTTTTTAGGAATGTGCCTATTCCATCACCCCTAAAACACACACACACACACACACACACCACATGTTGAATTCGGGTTTTAAAAACTTACAATTGCTCCCCTAGGTCCTTAACTGGTTTCAAACATGCATTTCATTTGAAAGCAGTACGCACTTAGGATTCATTTTTTGCACCTGTAAATGTTGCTTTCTATTTTGTAGAATACATAACACAGCTTGGGCTCTAATAAAATAATTATAGGACTTAATTTTCATGCAAGCACAAGCAAGTCCTCCGGGGAGATCATATCTGCCATTTTATCGCACATTCCTGCCCCTCCACTGCAAGTTTTCTTGTTCAAGCAGATACAAAGATAAATGATGTCATCACTATTTGTTTATTGCAGCAGGGTCTGTAAGTGATCACTTACCCCTTTTCTTCACAAGTATGCCATTATGGGATTCACGAGTTTTGTCTGAATTGAGGTCTTTGAAGGTGGACATCCATATATAAGAGTTAAAACATCTGTTTCAAGTTTTACACAACTGACCTCTCCAAAATGAGAGGCCATTTTTTGTTTAATCATGATATAAAATAACAAAAGTAAGCTTCTCTTGACTTGGTCTTTTTGAAATGTGATAGTTGTATTAAACATGTGTGGTTTATTAGCAGAATACCTATATTCACTGGAACTGAATTGAGTAATGCTCAACTCTGCTTATCAGCCAAAGAGCAAAAGAGAATTTTATATTGATGACCTTGTATGTATAAACTATGATTTTTATATGAATAAACTATAATTTTCCATGAAAACTATATATACAGTATGGCACATGTGTCTATATTTCAAGGATCCTGCAAATGTTTGGTTGGGTGGACCTGCGTAAATTCCTTTCCCAGTATTCCTCATAAAGAGTACTGTGTAAATAATGTATTTACAATATCAGATGAAGTAGAAATAACCTGTTTGACATTTTGTTGCCAGGTGTAAACATGACATTTTTATGTGATTTTCTTTTGTACACTCCAGTTGCAACGCTGCACACAGGTGACATAATGTTAGGTTAATTTGAGATGTTACTTTTCCATTTGTGTGTGTGTATGTAAATGCTTTAGCTTGGACTACTACTTACAAACTCATTTCAGGGCAGTAAAAGATAATTTCTTCAAAATCAATGAGAGTGCCAAAATAAACAATGGATACTCTATTTACTGAATAGTGTTAGATATAATGTTTATACAGTAAATATTGGTCAAATGTTTTGAAGTAAACATCATGCTAGGATTAAACACAGATCACTGAGCATTTGTGTAGCAACATGTAAAAGGAGCTTATCTGAAATGTGTGTACATTCAGTGAAAGGTGCAGTAAAATATCCAGACTTCTTCTGAGTGGTCAAATTAAGTAGTAACTTGTTCAGTAGTCTTGGTATAATTAATCTAATAATATACTTGGTATGATGCTCAGAAATTTACAGTCAGTATTTCATCTGTGGAATAAAGGTGGGATAGTTATATTTTTTTGTATTAAGGTTTTTCTGATACACCTTAAAAACAGTAAAATTATATATTTTTCTTTTTTCCCTTCTGTGTTGATTTAGCTCTCCCTCAATCCTGTATTTGAAAATTAATGCTCTTGTTGAATAAAACAGTCCCAACATTCCTCAGATTGGTCAACCTTTCACTCTAGCATGAGCATTTTTTTCTCAAAGATCTTAGTATCCCTGTGTCAATCAAATTTCCAGTGTCAAGGCAAAATGGCATAAACACAGAGTCAAGCAGATGAAGTATTAAATAGATAAATAATTTCCTACTTGTTTTATTCTTTGCCGTCATATGATCTGGATATAAATGGGTATTATTTTACGCAATAGTTACTTTTCCTTCTCCCTTACCCATAGTAAGCTGTTTCACAACTTGAGCATTATTCTGCTGATCTCAGATATTTACAGAAGTAATTTTAATGGCAATGAAACAAACTGGATGGGCTGTATGTTTCACTATCTTATTGCAAAAATCCTTCCTAAAACTATTTAAGTGGGATGCAGTTTTGTGAATTGTGTCTGCAAAGTGTTAATGACCTCTTAAGTTAAGCTTACCTCTTTCTGTTTTTTTTAGTCAACTCTGGTGATGGCATTGACTATAGTCAGCAGAAGCGGGAGAATATCGGGGACCTCATCCAGGAGACACTGGAGGTCTTTGAGCGCTGTGGAGGAGAGAACGCCTTCATCAATATCAAATACATGGTTCCAACATATGAGTCTTGTATGCTAAATTGAACAGAAGTGTAAAAAGACAGTGCTGCTTTTGCTATTGTGTATCTGGTAAAAACAGGGATGTTGTTCACTTTTGTACTCTGAAACTCCTCCTCCCTTTAAACGCTGTCTATTTTGGGATACATTTGTTGATTTTTTTATTTCCTGTCATTATTTTTATGTTTATTAATATTACTTTTTTGGCATGAGGGTGAATGGAAAGGTGATAAATAAGCCATCTTATCTGTAAAATACAATTTTTAAGCAGAAGGCAATCCTTTAAAAAAAAAAGTTGTTTTAGAAGCACGGCTCATGCATTTTTAACTGAAATGAAAATATGAGAGTTGAATAAATCTTCCAATTATTATGTGCTTTCTGCGGTGGGCTGGCGCCCTGCCCGGGGTTTGTTTCCTGCCTTGCGCACTGTGTTCGCTGGGATTTGCTCCAGCAGACCCCCGTGACCCTGTAGTTAGGATATAGCAGGTTGGATAATGGATGGATTATGTGCTTTGTAGAGAGGATCTCTCTGAATACTACTTGATCATTGTATTTTCGAATTAGTAACCTAAAAGCTGTTTCTTTGACTATAGCATGCGTGTTTAATATATTTCTTTTGTCTGATCACTACCTGCATCTTATTATCTACTAGCATGACAATATCTTCAGTCACAATTTAAAATAACTTGCGTACATGTCTTATTGAGTATCTGAAGAATACCTTGGTTAAAAATTAAAATGTTCTAACATACACATATTTAAGCTTTCTTTATAATCAAATAAAATAACAGAACGCTTTCACTGAAGAGAAAGTAAATTTTTGCTGTCCTCACTAAGAAGTATTGCTTTCTGGAAAGTTCTATAGAAAGATTTCAAATGAAAACCACTTAAAATATAAAGAATAATACCCCTGTGTAGCAATCTCATTATATCCAAATTTGTCCTTAAAATTGCAAAAAGTTGCCCTTAACTTTAAATTTGTTAAATAAAACTGTTCCACCAGCTGCTTGTATATAACTTTGATTTTACTCAACACCCTTAAGCAGTACTAAGTAATTGTAAACAATGTAATTTCTTAAAAACAATTAACACATGACAGTTCAATGATTCATTTATAGAAACAGACCAGAAGCTTGTTTGGATCTGGCTTTGACCTTGCATCTGATGCTGCTGTAGTAGACCCCAGTCTCTTGCAGCACTTTAATAAGATTAAGCAAGTTCATAAAATGGGATCAATTTTAAAGTACTATTTGCTCACATCCTGTAATGGAAAAATATGCCATTTTTGTCATATCTTAATCGTAAATTTAAAACTATGACATAATTTAAAAGTATGTAACTTTTGAAATTGAATCTAAGAATATTCAAATGCAGATTCACATTTTTGCTCATTAATAATCAAAAGTAAAATTTAATTACTTTTTTTTACTGTAAATAATAGATGATACTGATGGTTAGAGGCCACTTATGTGTCTCCTTTAATAGTAAGGTCTGACTGGAGATTTTACTCTACACATGTATGAAGATCTCCAAGGATGACTATGTATGAAAGACGTGGAGAACAAAAATGACACAAAAAACAGTGCCTGGCCTTGCTTTCCTTTAATCCACTTTAAGTTGGGTTTTTTATATTTAACTCTAAATGACAGCTCACTGTTAAATACATGTTTTGTACCTGATAGGCAGAAGGAAAGCTATAAACACATTTAATATTGTTGTTTTGGCTGACTGTAATAAATTGCTCTTGGCTGTTTTGTGTGAACTGCATAAAATTTAAACATACTTACTTGTTGGATAAATAATGCTGTCAGTTAGAATGGCTCATGTGGGATGTAGAGACAATATCTGCACATGGCAGAGTGCAGATTAGCAGCTGAGATGAGCAGCCAAGGCCCTGGAGAGGACATCACACTATTTTGTCATCTGATGTTTGTGTTTTTTTTTTTTTTTTAATAGCATCCCTTCGTGCTTCTGTGCTTATTTTACCTGATTAGATGAGGTAAAAATGCTCTGCAAATTTTTACTATTTTAACTGGAAGATTCTAGTCACTTTCATGTGATTGTATGAGGTAGTAATTGAGGGTAAAATCCAGCTTGGTCTTTAAGTGAACTTTTGAAGGGCTGAATATACTTTATTGTTAAATAATTAAGGATGTAGTAGTGAGGTTTTACTTGAAATGTGGATGTAGATAAATAAAGCCAAAGGAGCTGATATGGCTGTCATATTTATAAATATGACATAAATATAAATACAGTAAGGGTGAGTGTCTTATTTAGTACCAAAGGAAAAAGAAAACTGAAAGCTCACCCTTACCGCCCTATCCCACTCAATGTCACCCACTTCGGTCTAGCTTCAGCTCCATGTATCAGCTAAAGAGGCCTACAACATGTTCACTTCCTTGTCACATTCAAGGGGTTCTCCCTCCCTTCTCATGTTCCACCTCACCTCTTTCTCTTTCAGTCTCTTTCTCCCTGGACTCCTTCCTGCCAGGAAGCCTTCACCTTAAATTATCCTTCCATCTTAAGATCTTAAGACTTAACACACACAGCTGTGCCTTCAGGCAGATTTAAAGTCCCTCCCGCAGTTACTTCTAGGCACAAAGGCAGACTCTATTTTGGCTTAAGAAATGCCAGGCTAGAACTCTTATCTGATGGTTGTCAATATCCTTAAACCCCTTTACCGTACTTAGTACTTACTGCTGACTTCTTTCTCCTTTAGACAACAGAGTTCTCCCTGTGCCATCATTCAGAAGTCTGCAGCCTCTCCTCATCCTGGAGGAACTGAACCAATCTCCTGCTCTGCATATGTTAGACCCAAGGAGGAGACCAAAACCTTGAACTCCTTCCCTAACACTAGCACTACAAATTAATATTTATGTATTTATTTAGCAATAAATAATTAAACTACAACTATTACGAATGAAAAACAAATAAACTAAAGACCAAGCAGCAAAGTAACAATAAATCATGTGATCAAAAAATATAATGAGATAGTAAAGAAATCAAACTAACCAAAGAACTAAATTATCCAAAAGAAGTTCTTAAATTAGCACAACCAAAAATGCATAACCTGAAAGCATATTTCTTCACATAAGACAGAAGGCAGAACCAGAAAAAAACTAAATCCAATACCTAATTATTTCAAAATCCATACTTAGAAAAATCACAAAACCAAAGAGGCAGCTGAATAACAATAACCACTCAATCCAGCAAAAGTCCAAACCAGAAGTACCTAATAAACTAAGCATTAATAAGAAAGAACCTGTGGAGTGTTTCTTTTCTTAAATGTGGCCAAAGGCAAATGCCATTACATCAAGGGCTTTATATCCCCAGCAATGGCAATACTAAGGGCCACAGACCAGCTAATGCCACCTCGACCCTTGTTTTTAGTTCAGACCTAAATTGAAAGTAATTAACAAGAATGGACAGTGGGAACAGGGACAAAGCTTCAGTGAGAATGTAACATCTGCCAGTCCTCCACAGTCTTAACCTCTTGGTTTAAAGTGCAGGCAATTTTATGCACTCTAGGGCTATGAACAGGTAATTTTCACCTTCCTTCCAAGATTCTACTCTTTAGCTGTCCTACTTTTCTGCTTCTGGAAGTTACACGTTTGGGGGACATCACACAGTCATACGCCATACTGCCTGCTGCACCCTTGTGTCTCCTGTATTTCTATTTTACCAGTATCATAATTCTGTTTTTCCTTTACTGAGGTTTTCATCGGGACTTATGCTTTGTGTCATTTTGGTGATACTCTTGACAGTTAAGCACACTATCACAATTCCATTGTATATTTATCCAAACAAATTGAATATACACGCTACAGAAAAGGAAACCAGGGCACTATGAAAAGTTATAAAATTGTAGCTATATTTAATAATAATATTAGGAGGGAAGCTTTATTAGAAAATGTTTACAACTTTGAAAATGTATGAGGTGTGATTCCTTCCCATTAATTCAAGGTATTTCTACTGGGTGCAATCTTATGTTATGTCATTGCTGGCCCATTCCACAGTGGGCAGTTTGCAGAGAGATTGTAATTGCAGATAAAGAATATAATTATGGAAAGATGTGGTGAACTTGCAGGCCATGTAATGATGTCAGTGGTCTTGAAGAGATGATATTGTGATGTTGGTGGTATATTAATGACCTTTACCCTAATGGGACATCAGCATTTATCAAAAACAAGATGACCACTAAGTTTATGTCCTTACTTGCTTTCCAGTTTTTGCTGCACATTTGTACAAGTGTTAATCAATGATACCCAAACATCTGACACAAAGGATGAGCGATTCCCTTATATAGTCAGACCCTCATTCCCAGTGAGAACATTTTCACAAATGAGAGGTTCACATACTTCATCCCCAGCCTTTATATGATCGTGATGGCCATAGCAGAATTCTGAATGTGGGCATAGTGCCAGACCAGTTTAGCATTTTATGAGGTCCAGTCTTAGCTTTTTAACATCACCTATATACGCTTCTCAACAAATGTTGTACAACTTTGTGAAATGAAATTCTGCTCTATCATATACCAACTGTCCTAAATTAGTCTAGGAGTTCAATTAACTTAACAGCTTTAGACATTAAATCCATTAAAAAAATTATGTTTCCTCTTACTTGTAATGTACTTGTCAACTTGCTTAAAATCTGATGACCTTCTGTGGTTTTGATTTCCATTTCCAATACTCTGAGGACAAATTATAGTCAAAATGCAATCTGTAGATTAGTAAGGTAGTCGAAAAGTTCTATTGTAAGTAAAGAAAATAAATTTTAAAAATGTATATGAGCTGAGAAGTGAGTAATGCTGGGTACAACCCATGGTGTTTGTACCATCTCCCCCATAGTGGATATTTATCTTTTAAATATTGAACTCCTTTTTAAAGTAGAACTGTACAATTAATTAACTGTACAATTAATTATGTGTATTTTTCTTATATTTTTAAAGCCATAAATCAAAAAAAGGTATGCTTGTCAAGTTTCAGTTAACATTCACACTACTAGAGAATTGTGCTGCCATATTAGTTTAAACAGAAGCCTGATTAACAACACCCTGAGACCTGAACAGGAGGGATGATGGCTAGGAGTGATGGGACTGGTGGGCATTCCCAGACATATAAGAATGGATCTATATATAGCCAGTTTAATGGCTGGTTTCTGGGCTCACCCAAAATTGTTTGCTGCCCTCAAATCTTAAAGATATCAGAGAGGAAATAATTATGAAAACATACTCAAATGTGAACTTAAAATTCAATTATAAATATGTCAGAAAGATGTCTTGCCCTGGAAACAGTATCAGGAAGTGTTTTCATGCCTTTATTCCAAGGGTGCACAGCCCCTGTGCTTCCCTACTGTTGCTTCAGTTTTGCCTTTGCTTCCCATTCCCTAATCTAATTATATTCAGTGCATGTCTCGTTGTAAACTGTATAGTTGTTAATATACAAGTATATATATATATATTCTAAATAGATAAAAAAAGCTAATATTAAAGCCTGGCATCGCACACACTCGGGCAACAACATGCCTGAGCGTGCCGAGTGCTGGTGGGCCTGCTACATCTCTGTATGATCTGATCAAATGCCAGCTTAACAAAATCACCACTTATGTATGAAAGAGTCCAGACGAAAACGTCAAGAGATCAAGGTGAGCTAGCACAAGCTGTGATTAGTTTCCTCCAAATGATAGATTCAAACAGTGTGAAAACAGGCAGACACTGCAGTCCCACACTTTTAAAGCATTAAAGAGATGAGTCACTTGAATTTTGAGAAGAGTCTTTTGACATGTGTCATCATGGACTAGGCAGTGCTTGGACGTTCACTGATGTGTTGTTGCATTGAGCATGCCAAGGAACAAACCAGTTTATGGTTTGTTTAGTTCAAATTTCTCAGTCAATCTGTTTCAGACTTACTGTCAGATTTAATATTTGCTTAGATAAGAAAAATCCAATTCAATTTAATTTACTCTTATTGAATGGAATTGAAAGTAAATGATTTTGCTTTTCAACTACAACATGTAAAATGACTTAGCATTTCTGCTACATTGAAAAGCACTTATTGACAAGTACATTTTAACAAAGGAACAAAATGAAGCATTAGACGATGAAATTGTTAATGGTGGAAACTACAGATAGAGGTTATATTTTCATGTGTGGATATGCAGTATATATACACACATACAACATTATAGATATTATATATATTTATACACTCATGTTACATATATTTTTTTACAAAAGCCGTTAAATTAAGTATTTGTGTCCACCTGCTGGCATGCAGGTAGGTGACATGACTGCTATAGATGTACAATTATGGAAGGAACTGGCTTGTTTCACTGAAGTTGTAAATTGTTATTTTTTTGAGAGATTTTAATTCTGGATTAAAATAATTCCCCCAACGTGTGTCACTTTTGTCTTGAGTTTTTTTTTTTTTTTTTTTTAAACCAGTCATCAGTTTTGAGCACAGAATGCTTTGTGTATCATGTGAATCACATGGGCAGTCCACAAAATGAGCATCTGTCACAAGATGCCACAAGGAGCTCGCCCATGGCGAAAATTTGCGCTTTGTATTGACTGAGGTTTCACATGAGCTTTTAGTATGTGATTCAATAAGCACGGGTTTATCTAAAGAAATGATTTGTGAAATGTGAACTTGCAGAATTGTGTTATTGTACAACCTGACATCTTATTCTCTAATTTATGATCACAGGGGCTGGCAGTGACACCGGTTGCAAGGCTGCACCCACTCAACACACACACTGGACCAGTTTTAGAATGTCTTTGTGAGTAAAACCAGAGTATCCAATGAAAGACCGTCACAGAATGATTTGAATTCTGTGTGGCCAAAAATAAATAGTCTCTTTGAGCACTGCTGTCTCGTAACTCCTGGCCCAGTCACTCATCTCTTCATGTTTGTGAGACTTTTCCTCCTATGATTCTGGTTTTCATTCACATCCCAGCTTAACTCTTTGCTACAAGCTACAGGTGTATGTGTTCAGCATGACATTTCATGTTACCACAATAGGCTCCAGCTCTCTGTGACACTACAATGCAGAAAATGAGAATTGAAAAAGAATAAATGTGTCATATTAGCTTCACATGGCTTTAAAGGCCATGGTGCTGTAAATTGGGTGGCATGTGGAAATATCTTAACATCAAAATCTGGCCGCTGTTCTCCCCATGTCAACATTGGATTCTTCTGGGCTCTCTGCTTTCATCTCAAATATGTCAATGTTGTGGTGATTGATTACTCTAAATAGCTAGTGTTCATGAGGGTTGATGAGCACCTGAATGTGCAGTTTAGTAGACTGGTATCCCACCAAATTTTCTTACCATGTTTGAGATGCTGCTAGGAAAGGGTTCAGCTTCCCCACCATCCTTTATTAATTAAGCAGTCTCACCTTCATTTCAAAATGATAACTACAGTGCTTATTAAACGTATGCACCCCTTGGAAGTTTTCACATGTTCTTGTTCTACAACATTGAATCCCAGTGGATTTGATTTGGCTTTGTTGACACTGATCAGCGTTGGTCACTTTTATATTTGTAATTAAACACTTTGCAGAGATCTGTTTTCACATTGGCATTAAAAAGTATTTTTCTGTTTATCAAAAAAGCTGAATTAATTCCACTGGGATTCAGTGTTGTATAACAAGAACGTGAAAACTTCCAAGGGGTGAGTACTTTTATTGGCACAGGCGAAACACCATCAAACAGAAATGTGGATGTTCCAAATTATAAGAACAATAAGGATGGTTTCTTTTATAATGAACTGTTGCCTAGGAAGGATGCATTGATGGATGAATAATGACCTGATCTTGATGACCTGGTCTAACTGCTTTATGAACGCTGCATGTCCAACTTCTCTGTACCACAGTGAGCTTGTGCTGGCTATCTGTTACGGTCACCCAAGTGGGTACTAATGGCAGAGATGTGAGCACAATGAGGTGAAGCATTGAGGCACTCCATACTGATTATATACAGTATGTAGTATATAACCGCAGACTGACTAATGGAATGACTAGTCATACCTTAAATACAAAGGCAGGCACGTTACCAAGGTATCCAAATGTTGAAGTTACTGCCCTCCAGTTCACTTTGATAGGACTGATTAATTAGAAATCAAAATCTGCGGTAGGTGATATAAGCAGAGCAGACAAGTATCAAGGCAGAGGGTGGCGAGGCCCAAGAAAAGCAAATGAGGGGGCAGGAAAAATGTCATAAGAAAAGGCGGCCAGCTGGACACTACAGTCCATTTCAGTGTGTGTATGTGTGACACAGAAGATATTGGGCACCTGGAGTAATCCCAGAATGTGTGGTATATGACTTGACAAATGAGTGGGGTAGACGGGGCAGGAAGCTGCTACCCTGGTTGACAAACAAGGAAGGGCCGAGAAGTCAAGGACGGCCTAACAGCTATGGCTGTGGGCTATGCACACCATGGGAATGATGGTTGAGAGTCCACTCTGGACTCCTCAAGTGTTACCTGTAAGTGCAGAAACACAATAATGAGTCCTGGACCTCGACCACGTATATATAGAGTGTCTTGCCTGGAGCTGGTTCCTGAACCTTCCCTCAGGTCAATTAAACTGGTATCATAATGGGTGTGGGGCTAATAAAAATAAAGATTTGGCTACTTGTGTGGCTTTTTGTGCAGTAGCCAATACTGCAGTCCAAAAACTCCAGCAGTACTTAAGTTCAAATTCTGGCTCAAAAAATTGTTATGTGGAGTTATCATGTTCTACCAGTGTTTCTGTTTGTTTGTTTTGTTTTTGTTTTTTGTATCTCTCCAAAGTTCTCTGGGTTTCCTATCACATCCCACCCTCTCTAAACTGAGTGTTGTTGACTGTCATTTGATATCCTGGCTCCCAATCCAGGGTGTTTCTTAACTTGTACCAGATCATTATGGGATAGGTAGCATCCCTCCAAACTCCTGAATTGGATTAAGTGGGTTTGATGAAGGACGGGTGGCCTTTTAAATTAAGGTCTCCATTTCAGTCTCCACCCTTGACCCCATCAGTGCTCGCTCTGGAGAATCAAAGGAATCATTCCTCTACTAATGAGTGCCAGTGGCGGTGGCCTCCCAACTTCACCAAGTGAGTCCTGAACACACTAAACAGAAAGAAAATGAAGACGAGGTATCAGAGACACCCCACAAGGATACGAGTCACAAAATGAAGAATTACTTACAATGACCTGAAACAAAACTGAACCCTATGACTGCTGCTGAGATCTTCCTCATCATCCTCTGATGTCCCAGCATTGTGCCTGGGATGTCTGACTTCATGCGTGTAAATGGGCACAACAATAGGCTGGAATCCCGTCACTGAGACATTCCCACAATACATGACAGTGTCCTTACATGGAGGTTCTCTTCCTTCACAATACTGTACCAGTAATGCACAAATGGGTGTCTAAGAAAATTATATAATAGACAGATAGCTATGAAAGACACACAAACACAGGAAAGGCAGTATCTTTTAGAGAGTCACTATTTGATAGACAGCAAAAGCACTATATAACAGATTGACAGATAGATATGGAAGGCACTATATGATAAATGCATTGATAGATAGGAAAGACACTATATGATAAAACACTATGACAGATACATAGATAGGAAAGGAACTATGTACCATAAATATAAAAGGGCCTATACTGTATGATTGTTTCCAGTTGATTCTGGGGTTGGTCAGGGGTGTGTTCAATGCTTGTATGGGCTGGCTGTTGGGCAAGGTCGTGGAGTCCAGCAGCTGTAGGGCATCTGTTAGTGAAAAAAGATTCATGGATCTTGACTTTGCTGATGATACTGTGATCTTTGCGCAGTCAATGGAGGCTCTGATCAGGGCGCTCCAGACACTGAGCGAGGAGTCTTGAGTGTCTGGGCTTGCGAGTGTCCTGGATAAAAACCAAGATCCAGGCCTTTAATGACCTCTTGGGCACAGCCATTAGCAGTGTGTCTGTCTGCGGAGAGGGTGTCGACCTTGCCAGTGACATTCATGTCTATGGTGACTCTTCCTATGAAGTCAGTAGACGGATTGGGAGAGCATGAGGGGTCAGGAGGTCTCTTTAAAGGGGTGTGTGGTGCTTCCGATATCTATGCAAAAGGACAAAGGTCCAAGTCTTTAGAGTCCTGGTGCTTCCTGTCTTGTTATATGGTTGCGAGACATGGACGCCATCCAGTGACCTGAGATGAAGACTGGACTCCTTTGGTACTGTGTCTCTCCGGAAAATCCTTGGGTACCGTTGGTTTGACTTTGTGTCAAATGAGTGGTTGCTCATGGAGTCCCAAATGAGGCACGTTACCTGCATTGTGAGGGAGCATCAGTTACGGCACTATGGCCATGTGGTGCGTTTCCCTGAGGGTGATCTGGCTCGTAAGATCATCATTCCTGGGGACCCGAGTGGCTGGACCAGGCCAAGGGGTCGTCCACGTGACACCTGGCTGCTGCAGATAGAGGGTCCTTTCTGGAGGGTGGGACTGGACTGTGTGTCTGCCTGGGGTGTTGCAAACTGGGAGACCGAGTTGTTTTGTCGTGTAGTGGGTGCGGCAACGCACTGTACCAGTGCATGCTCCCCAGCTTGACTTGATACTGTATGATAGGTAGACAGAGAGGAAAGGCACTATGTGACATAAAGAAACTAAGCATAGTCTAGCGCTCTAATATGTAACCGGTACATTGGAAATATATGGTAAGATTCCATATAACATAGCTTTGAGATGCACCCTGAGATTCTTAAATTTGTCTTAAATGTTGCTTAAATCTGTCAAAAGAAAGAAAGAATATGTCAATATGTTCAAGGCAAAGAGTCAACCCTGAACAGTCCCACGTCAACTTGTTACACCCTCATCTGTAGAAAGAAAACAGGATCGTCTGGAGAAAAACATCCAGAGGCACAGAGAGAACATGGAAACTTCACACAGGCACTGCCTGGTCTGGAATTTGAACCTGGACACAACACTATCCACTGTGCAGCTCATATTCCAGTCTATTTAATTTTAAATGGAAGAAAAAAAGTCCATACTAGAAAATTTATTAAAATCAGTAGAAATTTAGAGGTGAAGTATCCATCTTCCGTAACCCTGTGTTAGGATATAGCGGGTTGGAAAATGACAGACTGACAGTGTCCATCTTGGCCATGTCCAGTTTACATGGTCTTCTTGTCTTTTCATGAACCACCTCCGGATAGGCGATGAAAATTAAGTGAATTTTAAAACGTACGAAGTCTCGGTCTAAAATAACCGAAAAGACAAGCCGCGGTGCCTTTGTTTTGTCATATTCTCCCGTCAGCGGCTGCTGCTTATCTTACGAGAGACAGGGGCCGCTGTGGTGACAAATCACAGTCGATCGTCGCCTTTGCATCTGATCCGCTGTAAAAATACTAAAGTCGTGTTTGTTCTCGAATTATCACAGCCGCCGTTAATAAGATTAATGGCTGAAATTGGCCTGCACTGGTAACGTAAGGACCACTCATAGCCCTGGGGATTACTGCTCGTGTGCCCCAGAGAAGAACAAACTAGCCCACCGACTTTAGGAACGTCTGTGAGAACGCGCGGCTTCGCGCCGCCGAACAACCTGCCCGGAGCATTTTGTTTTTCTGAGAGGCGATCAAGATGAATGAATAAAGCACACATTCTTCTTCTTCGTCTTCTTCAGCCTTCGGGCACAACGCACTGGCTTGTCTTTTGTGATTGTGAGCCTTGGTGTCTCCTCCTTCTCATTTAACGTACATTTCGGCCGCTTCCTCCCCTCGCAAATTTAGACATAAATCGGACACCCTGCTCCGGCAAGAGGCCAGTCCGCTGTGAATACCCTCCGCTTAATGGAGAGCACGTGCACAATGGCACTCTTCTATCTATCAATTTTCTGAACCTACTTAGTCCATTACAGGCTTTCAGGGTCCTGGAACTCTAAGGGATGGAGTGTGATGTCAGGTGGGAGCAACTTCAGACAGGAAACCATTCCACATACTGATATTGGGCATTGGCTGGCATCAGACCCAGGTCCAGATGAAAATGGTAAGGGGGGTATCATGAGATATACAGTCCCCAAAACCCAACAAGTAATAATATACCCATAAGCACTGGACCGCTCAACAGGATATTCGGAGGAGCTTAGCCTAGCTAAATGACAGCCTCGAGCCAGGCATGGCTGGCATACATGTCATCAATTCATCCATTAATCAATTCATCCAGTTATTTATCCATTCAGTCTATCTGTCCCCCTATCTGTCCATTCATTTTTCTATAAGATCATTCAATCCATTCATTATTTTCTGTATCATTTTCCATTTATTCAGTTCTTGTTTTTGTTTCTTCATTCACCCACCCATTCATCCATCAGTCAACATGGTCATCCATCCATTAAAAATCCCATCCATCAATCTGGGCATCCATCCATCCATTCATCCAACCACCTATGCATCTCTTCATACACCTGTCTGTCAACTAATTTTTTCATTGATGAATATACAGTATCTATTTATGTGATGATCCATCCATCTATCAATTGATTTAACCATCAATCCATCTGTCCACCTGCCTTTTCATCATTCCATCCATTTATCTGTTCCTTCAGTCAGCCTATCGACCATCCATCTACTTACCGTTGTACCACTCGATTACTCCATCCATCTGCTCTTTCATCCAATATTTTTTATTTTACTCTGTAGAAATATTAGTTAATAGTAAATGACAGGCAGTTGCATGCAGAATTAATACATGTAAATGCCTTTCGTCTTGTGTCAATGGTACAAATTTCAATGGACATAAAACACAATTAGTTTTGCGAAACACTGAGTTGTGTTACAAATTCAACTTTGAGTGAACTGCTTTTCACTAATTCTGATATAAAGACTCCTATAAATATGGAAACATTGAGATGAATATCCTGGAAGAAGATGCTCAGCTTTTAAGTTAGTGCTTATTTGATGGGCACCCAGAAGTGACCTCTGTACACAGCCGGGGGTCATCTGGATTCAAGTGGAGTGCAAAGTTGTGTCTACAAATAAAGTTTTCAGGTGTCACCTGGATATTCAAGAGAAGCCGACTAAGCACAGAATCTTGAGGGACACCACAGGACGGAGGCTGCAAGCAATTTGCTTCACTGAACTGACATACACAAATGAACACAAGTGATCGATGAGATTGGAGCCAATGATATAACTAATTAACCTTCAGATTAAGCTGAGAATCATCTGGCTATGAGTGAGGCTTGAGGCCACATTCACAACTTAAGTGTCCCTATATCCTCATGTGGATACTGAAGACAAGAAGCCAAACACCAGGCAAGAGGAGTTCCCTCTGGAGAACAGGCTAAAAAGAACCTGATTCATGGTAAAGTTAACTGACCACATTTGACCAGAAAAACAGGAGCAAATCCAAGAGTGATCATCAAATACAACTGGAGATGAGGTCACATTCACCAATCAGGTGTCTTTGTGTCATTATGTGGATACTGGAAAAAAAGTATTTGAGCACAGAACCTCAAGAGATACCACAGGTGGGAGGCTGCAAAGAATTTACTTCACCACCATACACAAGTGACAATAACTGACCAGAGAGGTAGGAGCAACTGATAGAACTATCTGACCTTTAGATTAAGATGAGGATTATCTGAATATGAGTGTAACATGAGGTCATGTTCAAAAATGATGCATCCCCATGAGGAGATCTTCCAGTGGACATTGAGGGACTCATCTGGAGAACATGCTGAAGAGAACCTGATTCACTTTAAAGACAAATGACCACAATTGCTCCAACAAACAGGAGCAAATCCAACAGTGAAGATGAAATCACATTCACAAATGAAAAGTTTCCATGTCAGCATGTGGAGATTGAAGAGAAGTGGATGCAAAGAATATACTGTTCAAAAGAAACACTGATGAGAACTCTGACCACTTGTGTGTGTTTGTTTCTACTCGACCCTCATAATTCATCAGGTGCCTCCGTAGAGTGTTCTGGTCAACATTATCAATGGCAGCATTGTGGAATGCAAATAGAGATCCAGCATCAGGGATAAGAAAGTGGCGCTTCACTTGCTGTGGAGAGGCTAACCTGAAAGATTCAAAGAGATGACTGTCTGACTTAGTTGGGCAACAAACTCTTGAAAACAATTTAGAATGGACACAGACATTTCTTGGAGAAGAAGAAGAAGAATCGAAGACTGACTTCTTTACAAACAGGTTGACATACAGAGGCAGAGCAAGAATGGAGGGATGGGGTGGTGAATGACGGGACATCAGCAGAGTAAGATGGCCAGTCAAAAGACCTAGGGAAGGTGATGGAGCAAGAATGAGGGAAAAGGCCAGGGTCATAAGGTGAGAGAAGGGAGGTCATTAAGAAAGGTCACATTGGAAGGTGCAGAACATGGGCCTGGTAGATGGTTTTCAGTGTGGTAGCCATGCCCTTTGCCCATCATCTGAAACAGAAAGATTAAGATAATTATCGCTATTTATGTTCCACAGCACCTGAGTGATTGAAGTCCTTCAGTGTACCAGGGACATGTTTGCCTTCTTGGAAAGAAGATAAATGGTCTTAACTGAGGTGGCCACATCTGTGAAATGTATCAGAGTGGACTTCAGAGTTGCCGCACCCACCACACAATGAAGCAGCTCGGGATCCCAGTTGGCAAACCCCCCCAGGCAGACAGGCAGCCCAGTCCCACCCTCTGGAAATGACCATCTACAGTATTTGCTACAACCAGGTGTTATGTGGGCATCCCCTTGGCCTGGTCCAGCCACTTGGGTCCTCAACAATGAGGATCATGTGAGCCTAATCACCCTCAGCGAATTGCGTTATATGGCTGTAGTGCCGTAACTGACACCCCCTCACAATGCAGTTAATGTGCCTCATTCGGGACTCTGTGAGCAACTGCTCATTCAAAACAAAGTCAAACCAGGTGTACTCAAGGGTTCTCCGGACAGACACAGTACCAAAGGAGTCCAGTCTTCATCTCAGGTTACTGGATAGCATCCATGTCTCACAATCATATACCAAGACAGGAAGCACCAGTATTCTAAGGACTCTGGCCTTCATCTGTTTGTAAAGATATCAGGAGTGCCACACAACCCTTTCCAGTGACCTCACGACTCCCCCTTGCTCTCAAAATCCGTCTATTGACTTTAGGTAGAGTCACCAGGAATATGAATGTCACTGCCGAGGTAAGTAAACCTCTCGACAAGGTCAACACACTCTCTGCAGACAGACACACTGCTGATGGTTGTGCCTAAGAGGTCATTAAAGGCCTGCATCTTGGTTTTTATCCAGGACACTTCAAGCCCAGACACTCAGAATCGTCACTCAGTCTCTCAAGAGCTCCAATCAAAGCCTCCGTTGACTCTGCGAACGTCACAGCATCGTCTGTAAAGTCAAGATCAGTGAATCTCTCTTTACAGTACCACCAGATGCCCCACTGTCAACACAAATCAAATCACATAAGATCAGAAGACACCTCCAATCCCCACCTGATGCTGACCACTCTCACTTGGAACTGAAGCAGTCCTCTGTTCACATATAGGTAGCATGGTGACACAGTGGTTTAGGATGCTGCCTCCTGGATGCAGAATCCTAGATTTGACTTCTGCCCATAGTCTGTGTCAAGTACAATTTGCTCCCCTCATGCTCCATTCTGGGTTATCTCCCACCTTGTACCGCAATGAACTAGGATATTTATTGATTTCCCAGAATCCTTAGGAAATTGATGCTTTTGTAGAAAGGCATTCTTCTTCATGATTAGTTGTATATAATGACATTTTTTGGCCCCTTCTTAAGTACAAGTTATCTCTACAGATGGGGAGCAAAGACGAGCAGCTGAGGGGTCGCACGTAGGACCAACCAACCACTTCTGGAGTCTTTCTCAGCAGGGGTCTGTAGCTTTTCCTCCAAATGGCAGCTGTCTAAATATGGGATTGAGATGTGAATCTGGGAAAACGAGACAAAAAAAACTTCAAATCCAAGTCATTCTTTTTGAAGCTTTCCTTTAAGTGCATTAGAGCACATACACTGGCTGCTAATATTGGAATAAACCAAGCCCCCTACCCATCCCAATCCCCCGCAGTATTAGCCAAAATGGATGGCTAGGCATGCTTATTACAATGTACTTCCAGAACTGCTTGGTGCAGCATGCTAGTAGAGCGATTACTGCATCTGACTCCAAGTTCCTCTGACTTAGTGAGGGGTCAGCACATGCTTCCCAGGTTTGGTGGGGTTTTGTCCTGGGAGTTCCACTTTCCTTTCATGAGCCGCGTACGTGCTGGCACTTGAACTGGTCAGTTTAAAATGCTTCAGATCTATTATGCCTGGCCATTGTCCTGTTTGTTCATCATATACTTGATCTGTTGTGCCAAGCCCCTAATCATTTTGATCATCTAGCCTTTGAGCCAGTGTATGAACAAACGCGACACTATAAGATTTTTTTGCTGGGGTCTTCGATTTTATATACTTCTATGAACCCCCCAGGTCCAACTGGTTCTTCGATTTTAATTAAATTGTAAGAACGCGCTTGCTGATTTGATAAGCGAATTGTGAAAGCTCTTATTACGGCACACCGTTCTTGTGTTTGGCTTAAATGTAAGGAGGACACTGGAAACGTCAATCCGCCGCGAAACGTCCTTCATCATCAAAGCAGGAATTTACTTTGCAGCAAACTAAATGAAAAGGAAAAACGCGATTAGAAAAAAAAAAGTTGAAATTGCAGAACTGAAACTTTACGTCGTGTGTATGAATGACCTTCGCCTTCTGAGCTGAGGAAAGCCAAGTTGTAGGATTATTTGCACCTCAGTGTCAAAGTATATGTATAGAGCTTGTCATGACACTTATCCTCATCGATGCATGTGGAAGCGATGTAAATTAAAAAGGAACACTACAATACATGTCGGTCTTCCTTTTTTAAGAGGCGGGGCAATTTTTAGAAACTGCTATTGAACTGCCAGTGCCTAGAATTGAAAATAGAAAATCGTCCGCTCGCTCACTGGCCGGTAATTAGCAGTGCGAGACGTGACGAGTCCTTGCTGGGCACAAAATCAAGCCCGACTTCCTACGTCACTACAGTTTTATATCTGCATTTAATCTTTGAAGGACTCCCACTGTGCAGCCACAGGGGGCTCTAATTAAACCCGCTCTCTTGACCCGGGGAACTCCTGACTTATAAAATCCAACTGCTCTCTTAAAAATAACGGCCCTTCAATGGCGCTACACTGGGTTATGTAATTGCTTTTAGAACCATTACTGAACAAAAAACATTTCATTTTGAGAATGGTTCTTTACATATGAAATACAATTTTTGCCTTTAAAAGTGTTCCTAATATATGGAAATCTTTAATAGTGGGGTACCTAGCAGGATACAACAGATCAAGAAAAGATTAGCTGAGCCTTTAATATTACGTAAAGCGAGAGTTAGTATTTTACAATTTTGTTATCCTCTAAAACCCACCCACCCGCTTACCCAGCGCAGGATGGCATGGTAGCTGAAGCCTATTACAATCATCTGGTAATTAGCACCAAATCAAGCCCGAGTTCCTATCTATCTATCTATCTATCTATCTATCTATCTATCTATCTATCTA
>JANRMT010062850.1:11429205-11444473 GCA_026402145.1 Polypterus bichir lapradei | reverse complement strand
CTATCTATCTATCTATCTATCTATCTATCTATCTATCTATCTATCTATCTATCTATCTATCTATCGAGATAATAAGTTCTTTATGGAACCTTCATGTGGATGGTTCTTTCAGTTCCATTCTTGTTAAGAGTGTGGGTACTACTATATGGACTCCTTCGGTCAAACACCATTTTCTTAGGCTGGCTTATCAGTCCTCCGTGCCTTGCGTTTCAAATTTTCACACAGCTTGTTCGTGGAGCTCTCGTGGGAAGGTGGTTCTCCTCCGTAATTATGGAGCACGCCGATATGCGTATACTTTATCAAGGCGATCGAAGCACCGCGTTTGGTGGAACCTGGGGTGGAACATGGTGGTAAGGCTAGTATTTGTGTGTGGGGGGACAGAGCGTGACGTGCTGCTGGTACACAGCCGCTAAAACTGAAACAGTGCCGGAAAGACGCAATGGTAGCACTGTTGCCTCGCAACAAGGAGATTGGGGTTCACTTCATGGGTTCTTCCTGCGTGGATCGTGCTTGTTCTCCTCATGTGCACATGGGTTTCCTCTCACAGTCCAAAGGCATGCAGGTTAGATGTACTGGCGATGCCAAACTGGCCCTGGTATATGTGTGTGTGTGTTCATTATGCGATGGACTGCAGGCGCCCTGTCCGAGAATCGCCCCTGTCTTGTGCCCTATAATTGCTGTCCTCACCACCTCCCTGCCCTGGATAAGTGGGAAGATGGAAGTACAGGAGATCTTCATTGATTACCGCAAAAACGCGAAAAGGATTCAGATTTTTTTAAATTATCATTATAATCGTCACAATTTAAAACTTGGGCACTTACACTTTTAGAGGTTCTGGTTCTTTAATGGTACTTTACTGGGTTGCGTGGTTCCTCGTAGACCCATTGCTTGACAAAGAACCTTCTCATTCTAGTAAGGGTTTTTAACACGTGAATTTTGTTCTTTA
This sequence comes from Polypterus bichir lapradei, assembly GCA_026402145.1. Lineage (NCBI taxonomy): Eukaryota > Metazoa > Chordata > Cladistia > Polypteriformes > Polypteridae > Polypterus > Polypterus bichir. Next base: position 11,443,527 of record JANRMT010062850.1, on the reverse strand, counting down.
GGCATTGAAAAGTTGATAATGTGAAAAAGAAAACTCAGAAATTCTAGGAAGATACAAACAGATCATGAAAACTTGAACTTGGCCGCGTTATTGTATGCAACAAGAGACTCTTTACGTCACGAACTCCGTGGTATTTCACAAATCTGTTTTCGTCTTTTCGTGGCCATTCATGGAAACATTTATTGATCTAAATAAGAGGTTCTTTCTGGATCCTTCACGTGGATGGTTCTTGCGGCAACCAAAAATAATTCTCCTTTAGCATCGCCCTGAAGAACCGCTCTGGTCCCTTTATTTTTTAGAGTGCTGAAAGCTTTTGCGAGTGTGTGCTGTGATGAAGAAGCGTCCAGTCCTGGATGAGTCCCTGCCTTACGCTAGACAAAAGCTTACCGGGTACCGTGAGCTCAAAGTCTGAGGTCAATGGCTGACTGACTCTGACACTTAAAATTCTTTTCCTGAAAGCCGTGGCCGGTTTACCAACCCGATCACAACCTGCGAGGTCAGTCCTTACAAACCCAACAACAGCACTTATTTCTATTGCATATTTTCATACACAGAAGGTGTCAAAGAAATTGTTACAAGAAAACACATTAAAATGAGATCAGAATAAAAAGTCTGAATTCACGTAAGCCACCCAAATTTTGGGTATTCACACGAAATGTGAGGTTTTATTTCACAAGGTAGAAGTACATAATAAACAAAATATTTAAAATAATAACAGTTGGGCGCCAATTTAAATAAGTAAAGCCTAAATATTCTCGATTATAATAGAAATTTATCAGTTACGTTCACTGATAGAGGTCCACAGATGGCTTGACCCCTAAAGGATCAGAAATAACAGCATATTCCGAAAATCACTGATCTTGAAAGTCTAAAACGATTTCCCGCATGCATATGTTTGAAATTCGTAATTTTTAACCTTATATTAGTGGCTCTTAGAGGGCTAGAACCATCAGTAAAGAATCAAATATCAAAAATATTAATCATATTCGTGATCAGCTTCCTCGAAACAATTAACGTCACTCCACGTGCCGATATTACCGATCCACATTTTTTCAAAGTTTTGTGAAAAGAAGTAACTTTGACCCCTCGTATCCTATTACAGTTTAGACCCCAGGGGTCGGCTGATGTGGCATGCACGGCTTCAAGCCCTCCTGATCATTATTGCTGACGCTTTTGTCTCATAAGGGTGTGATTTCTTCCACAGAATATGGTCTACAAATAATTCCTTCTCTATAACGCCAAAAATATTGGGGACCTCAAAAAAGCTCGACGTCTTGCATAACTTGACATCAAGACGAGTCGTACGGTATGTCATATGTGGGGGTCTTCTCGTGCCGGTGGGTCAGGAGATGTAGTGATTTCAAAACGTTGCTAATGATTCTTATGAGTGCAATAATGAATAAACATGCTCAAATAAAACAGACATACAATCTGTATAAAAGTAGAGTCCTTACATATAGCATCGTTTTAAGTCTCTAAAGATGAATTCTTACCAGCCTTTATGCTTGCACTGCCCCTACTAACCCGATCTCCGACTGGAGTTTTCAAAGACTGCATGCTGTACATTTTTAATGATGTTTTGATTTGGACTACTTTCAGTTTTGTGCCTATTATATATATGTTAACGTTTTCAAGTTCCAAAATCTTGCACATTTTTTTATTTTAATTTAAAACTATTTCGACTGAACTTTAAATGTCCCACGATTTCTCATTACTAGTTGAAATCAAAGGAACTACACAACAGTACCCAGCATACCGAATTGAAAGGTTCTCTTGAGATCTCAGCCCCGCCTATTAGCTCCTTAATTTACTAGTTAACCCCCACCCATTTTTGTCTAGGCTTCCCCTTGCGCTCAATTCATTTTTAAAAGCGTCACTTTCATTGGCAGAAATTATTAACGGGAAATCAGTACTTTAAGGTAAATGGTTACCATTTGTGTCAATCACAACCCCTTGGCCACACCCCTTAAGCTGAAGCTGTCGGCTATGGACTCCGCCTGCCCCACTCTCATTGGCTGAGCGACCTGTCATTTGCTTACACTTCGGACCAATCTAGGAGGACAGAGGCCGAACATTTTCGGTTATTACAGTCTCGCAGTAGCGCTGGAGGATCGGACCGACCCTGTGCTCCGTGAAGAGAGTATCCGTGAGCTAACGAGTGAGAGCGCACTAGCAGCGGCAAACCGGGAATAAACCGTGGGGTTTTTTCTTTTATTTTTCGGGGGGGTTCTTTTTTTTTTTTTTTTTTTTGGACAACAACATATCATCGTAACCCGGGGACAAAAGTAATCAGGACGACACTAAGATCGGGGGGACTGGAGCAGCAAGTTTTTTTTTCCTTTTTTTTTTGGTTTGTTGTGAGCCGGATCGCTTTGTGTTCAGTGGCCGTTTTCTTGATTTGAAGACAACTTCAATTAAAAATGATGGTTGGAGAAATTGAAGTGAAGGAGAGACCGAGGCCGAGTCCTGATTATCTCATGCAGCTCCTCAACGAGAAGAAGCTGATGGCGAGTTTACCCAACCTCTGCGGTATCTTCACGCATCTCGAGCGGCTTTTAGATGAAGGTGAGTACCTTCGGTGGATAGCGGGTGATCAGGAGGGTGGAATGTAAGGCGCCCCCCCCTCCCCATACACTTCCCCGGTGCGGGCGCATGGGCCTTGCTGGCGACGGGGTGGAGGTGGGGGTTGGGTTCGGTGGGGACGGGTGCGGTGGGGAAGAGAGGCCTCTTGTGAGCAACTTTCCAAACTCTGGATTGGGGGCGGGGTTGGTGCACATAGCAAAAGTAATGTCAACAAGAAAATCCGATCGCGAGCCTCTCATAAAGTGAACGGCTAAGAAATGGTGCCCCCTCCTTACCCCGTGACCTGTAAGTCTCCGATCGCTCAGCCGATTTAGTCGGCATAGAGTAGGAGACGCAGACAAAGTTCGTTTCCTCCAGATGCACATTTTTGGGCGAACTTGATGCTTTTTCCGCTGAGGTGACACCACACCGTCGATTTCGCTTAACTTTAGTTCTATTTCCTCATGACGAACTTTTTTTTTTCTTTCTTTTTTGTTCAGGCAGGCGCGTGGGGCGGAGATGTCTAGTCTGTTGGCATTCAGTTGTTCTGTGGAGGAATGTGCGATTCCTTGACTACGGGGTGCCCAGTCACGCTTCGATTTTTACTATGCAGATTTACTCAGGAACAACAAGGAGCGGTTAACCCGTGATCGATCACATTAAGACGTTTTATTTAATCAGAAAAGCTATTTTGACTTTGTTCTCTCTCTCTCTCTCGTGCTCATTTCCACCTCTTACTGTCGCGTTTCTATCTGTAATTCATTCTTGTTCGAGTGAGCGCGACGGAAAGCGGGATCGCATTCCATGCATATTAGTGTGTTTATAATATAGCGCCTTCAGAGGCGTGCTGTCGCATTTGGGGTACAGTTTATTGGGAGCAGCCTTCCAGACAGATTCACGGGATGATCCAGACCTTAGGATGCATATTATTAACAGTTTTTGTGACTAGATTCATATACAACAGGCTGCACGTTATGCCCCTTTAAGAAATACGCACAAAAAACATCAAGAGGGGAAAAATCTCGAAAGCCTGTTGCACTTTCCAGATCGAACTTGTGCCCGCTGCTATCCTGAAACAAGATGGTCCTCTTTTATTTATTTATTTATTTAATGGGGCGGTGGAGGTAGGGCATTGCCTCGCTGCAAATTTTCTTGCCGATGTCAACTTGGAAGAAAAGAAAAGAAAATGAAGCTTGGGCGTTAGGAATCTTTCGGCCGCTAGAGGGCGCCACTCTATTTCGGTGCTTATTTGGCAGCGATCGCGTTTAGAAACGCCGGGCTGTTAACATTTATTTTTACTGCATATTGTTATTTATTATACGAAGACCCGGTCAGTTTCACGCCAGTGTCCTGAAAAGTGGTTGCAGAAATGTAGGTCAGTCGTGTAGAGAGATCGGAGACGAATTATTTTAAAACCAAAATAATATTACAGAAAAATTAAATATCTAGTTCCAATTCAGGATGGAGCTGCAGTGCTCAGCGAGGAAGCCTGATTGAAACTTAGAAGCCTGGAGCCCTCAGAGAGGTTTGGAGAGTGGTACCCTTCTGTCCTTATCATTTGGAGTGTCTGTGGAGGATGTCCCCAAGTGTCACCAGCATTACAAAACCATAATCAGTGTTTGACCAGACTGTAGGCAGCACAGCAATAATAATAATTAGTCCCATTTATATAGTGCCTTACATAGACAGTTTGGAGCCACTTCAGCCACCACCAATGTGCAGCAGGATGATGTGACGGCAGCCATTCTTGCACCAATATGCTCTCCACACATTAGCTATTAGGTGGTGAAGAGGTGAGAGAGCTTGTCAATAAGGGACAAGGGGTGATTAGGGGACCAGAATGGACATGATTGTAGTGGTCAGGACATCGGGGTACTCCATACTCTTTTTGGGATGAGTCCCAGGGATCTTTGATGACCATGGAAAGTCAGACCCTTGGTTTTTCCACCTCATCTGAAGTATGTCTTCCTTTCACTGCATGGAGGGGCATTGGGAACCCCACACGTTCCACAGGGTGAACGCCCCCTGCTGTCCTCGCCAACACCTCTTTCAACAGCAACCCAAGCTTTTCCCTAAATGGCCTCCAATCCAACTCAACACCATTGAAAACAGAGCAGATTGAAACGGGGTACAGTACTCTAACGTTCACAGACCTTCATTATTTCCATTCCATGGTTATGAGGGTCCAGGCATTGTTCACAAGGCGGGAAATGGCCCTGGATCGGGTACAAACCCATCATAGTGCCTGCTCGTGCCCCTCTTCCACCACTTGTCCAAGCTTTTCCTAGATGGTCTTCATTCCTACTCTACACCACTTTCCCTGGAAAGAAAGCAGATAGAAATGGGGTACAGTAACCTAATGTTCTGCTGTTACCCAAGCTTTTCCTAGATGGTCTCCCGTCCAGGTTTTCCTTCAGGTGGGTTGCCTTTTCTGAAATGTTAGTGGTAGACCCTTTCTCCACAACTCTGCCAGATGCTCCTTGATCATTCACCACATAGGCTTGAGTAACCAGCGAAAAAAAAAAATCACCGTGTGCTTGTGTGTCTCCAGGGGGAGAGACGTTTACATTTGCACATTCGTCCAAGGCGACGTACAACATTCGAGACGACTTGTCTGCATTTTCTTTGCCTCCTCTGTTGCTGTAACAGTTTGGAAAACAGCCCAGTGGGTTTGGGGTGAGCTGTGGTTTCAGACAAACTGCCTAGTGTTGTGTTAGGTGTCTGTTTGTGCTAAAGTAATGGGAGTGAGTCATGTGATGGGGGTCTTTAGAGGCTTAAGCTGCTGATATGTCAATCAATCCTTTGATCTTTTCTCTCAATTTTTTTTTATATGTTAACCAAAAAAAACCTTTTTGCAACAACTTCTATATATTTGAGGTGGCCTGGAACCTCCAGGGGTCCCCTGTTGTTCCCCAGCAGACTGCCACAACCCTAATGGGCCCACTTCACTTTTGATTGCTTTTTATGTTTTTTACTGAATATGTAAATGCCAAACATGGACCACCACGATTCTTCTACATACTTGTAGCAACACGTTGGAATCTCGTAGGGTGGGGCCGGCGCTTGGCGCATTATGAGATAGGACAATATGGTGACAAAATATCCAGTGCTGACAGTAATCTTTCTCCACTCCAAGCCCCGATTAGAGGCCATGTCGCATTGCATGACTTTTCCAGCGATTTTTCAGTCGTAGCCTTCATTTGCATAATCTCGGCGATTCGGAGGCAGTCGTCTAGTCTGACATACCCAGAGATTCATTCAAAAAAAAGTCTGCGACTCATTCTGATAAAATCAAACGGGGTTGAGCTTGTCTTTAGTCGTGGGGTGGGCTCTGTGTGCGGGAGAGCTGACTGCCAATGAAGCTCGATCCGTGGAGCGCCTGTGTTTTGGACCTCACAGACAGAAGAGAAGCTCGTCTGTCTGATGTCTCCTGTTTTACGTATCTTGACACAAGTGCAGAGATTGCAGCTGAACTTGCCACTCGCTTGGTAAATGTGACGTGTGTGTGTGAATTGACACAGTCCGGCAACTAAATCGGCGAATGCACTTGGTAAGTCTGACGTACCCTACGACTAGAATGCGTGTATGTAGTGTGACGTCTGCAGTTAAATGTGAGAGCAGGAGCTTGGAGAAGGAAGCCCTTAGACACCCATACAAAGACTCGAATACCATTAAATCTTGAAATGGTTCTGGTGGTGGGGAACTCTTTGGTGTTTCACTCCAAAACCTTAATCGGGAGGGCATACTGCCCACTCGTCGCATCATTTCTTCATTTTTACAATGGCCGGGTTGAAGACTCGGTCAGGGCCATGTGGTAAGCCAACACTGGGGATTGAACTGGCAGGCTTGGGGGGTTTTTGTTCCAGTTTTTTAATCGGTAGGAGGCACAGTGCCAGCCCTACCCGCCCAGAACCAATCCATCCATATTTCTACAGCGTAGGCAGTGGTGGAGCAGGAGATTCTTGGGGTCACGTGGGGTTTGACCTGGCAGCCTGGGGTTTTTTTAGTCGAATGCCAGCTTTACCGGTGGGACATGGTCATCGCCATCGCTATGGTTGCAGCTTGGGGGCTTGTGCAGGGATACAAGACGAGTCGTTAGAAGGTGCTGAACTTTGTATTTTACAGTCCAGTGGCTTCACGACTCGCTGCTTTACTGGTATAACTGGTCACCTCTGTTTGCCCGCAGTGAGTCAGCACTGATGATTGACTTGGTGGCCTTGTGTGGTGCAGCTTTACTGTTGACCTGAACTGGATGGGCTTTAAAGAGAGGAACACTCGGACATACATAAAAAGGATAAATTATTAGCCTGACACCTTTTATCAGAGGCGACTTGGAACATTTCAGATACAATTGGTTACATTTCTTTTACTTTTTCCATTTGGCACATAGGCAGGCGAAGTGACTCGCTTGGTGTTAGAAGTGGGATTTGAATCCACAGCCTTAACATCTACGCCACACTGCCTACCAGCATTTCTATAATAGACTGAGAGATCTGAAAGGCACTACATAATACTACATGGCTGACGCCTTTATCCAAAGCGACTTCTAACAGTTGAGATTCAATTAGTGTTTTACTTTTTTAATTGGCACACAGGCAGGAGAAGTGACTTGGTGTCAGTAGTGGGATTTGAATCCACAACCTCAGAGTTTGAAGACCACACCCTTCTCAACTACGCCACACTGTGTACAAGTGTATCTATAATAGAATGAGAGATCTGAAAGGCACTATATAATATTACTTGGCTGACGCCTTTATCCAGAGCGACATTTGAGGTACAATTAATTTTTTACTTTTCCGTTTGGCACGCAGGCAGGTGACGTGACTAGCTCGTGGCCATATGGTGTTGGTAGTGGGATTTGAACCCACCGCTTTTGGGCTTGAAATCCAAAGCTTTAATCTCTGCGCCAGCAGTGCCAGCTGTTAAAGAACTGGAATGGCTGGCACACCAAAGGCCCCTTAGTAAAAGCTAAATTTGGCCTGTTCCGGACAAGTCTCAAGATGTCCCCCATGACTTGTTTAACTGTGTGTCTGCTGACAGTGTGAAGCTGTCTTGTGATTCATTCCACACCCGTGTGCAAAACCGCCAGTCGAGTCACGCCATTAAAATAGAGCAGGGCTTCCATTTGGATAACGGCATCTGTCAACAGTTCATCAAGGTGACACTGTAGTGAGCCGGTAGGATTAGCAGCCCAGTGACATCCTGCGCATGCTGTGTGAGGGGACTTGGGGGGCTTTCCGATCAGCTGCACTAGGCCGCATGTCTCCTGTCTGGAGTTACACTAACACATGGTAGGCTCCATCCTCTTTGCCCGCTTTTCCTCGAGGGATTTGTTGGTCTTTTTCTTCTCTTCTGTAGGGCATCGGCTTTTCTATCAGCCATCCACAGAATTCACAGAAAGTACAAGAAGCATTTGTCATCCCCTTGTTATAAAGTATAACCACAGACCTTGTGCCACCACTGTAATGCCACTGGGGTCACTGCTAGCATGAGATGACCACAAACAGGCCAGTCTGCACCCCACTGGGCGTGTGGAGTGAGCACCAGAAACGGAGTCTGTTTCTGTTGTGCACATCAGCAATAATGGCACAGCAACTGACCGCCCCTCATACCACACATTATGCCCGCGTGGCCATCGTATTGGACTTTAAGGTACTAAGCTGATACGTCACCACCGACTCGCCTTGAGATCCCAATGGGAGTACAAAAGTACCCAAGTGTCTTGGGATTGTGTTGTGCCATGGTACGACGCTATGTACAGTAAAAATTGGGTTGATGTCCTGTAGTGCTTGTTCCTAAAAGGTATCCCAGACTGATGATGTTTACTCGATTTTGTAAGTCACTTTGGATAAAGGAGTCTGCTGAGGAGATGAATGTAACTGTGTACATGGGGCAGCCTAAAGCACTAGGATGTCCTTTCACTTAACAGTGTCCGACTCGCACTTAGAAATTGTCAGTCAGTCAGTTTCAAACCTGCTTTGACCTGAACAGGGTGGCATGGGGTGCTGGAGCCAATCCCTGCTAGCATAGGGTGCAAGGCAGGAACAAAACTTGGACTGGACACCCATCCATCGAGAAACACCCCACTTAGTAAGAACCCTGTGATGGATGGGCGTCCATCCCCTCCCTTAATCCTGTTATGAATCGTGGGGCCTACCCCCACAGCATCAGGTACAAGGCTGGAAGCGGTCCCATCACTGAGCCCACACATAGGCCCATTGGGATGATTTGCAGTTGCTTATCCAACTGACCAGAGGAAAAACCGATGCCAATGTGCCAGTTTTGTGCAAACTCCACGATGATTTGGTGATCTGAAACTTAGATAAGCCAGTGGCACTAGTTACTGCGCCATCTTGCTGTTCCTAAATACATTAAAATATGACTTTCTTTTAAGCCTTTGACTTATGCTTTACTAGCTGTGTTGATAAAAATCCTCAGCCGATCACACCGTTTTAACTTACGTGTAGCATACAGTATAAACTAAACGGACACTTTACAGGCAACTGTTGCCTCACGATTGAGAAGGAGCGGCGTAGCGGTACGGGTGCTTCCTGCTTCACACCCAGTGCTGCTATAATAATAGTAACAGGTATTTTTTTAGTTTAATAAAGATAAGCGCTGCTTAAAGTTACTCGTTACTTTAAAAAGTAATCGGACTACGTTACCTTTAACGTGTTATCCCAACACCGCTCGTGAGATTGTGCTGCTGGATTTAGCACCGTGCGTTCATTTTATCAGCCTAAAAGAAACCTTAGCGGTTTCTGAAATGTTGGGGCAAATTATTACAGCCAGGATAAGGTGATCGCCCGAGCATTTATCCTTGTGGACGCTTCTACATGTGGCTCCTGACAAGCTAACCCAGACGCAGGTTCACAAAATCCTCGTGTGTAACCCGAGTTAGGATTTACATGGCCACACAATCGGGGGATTGGCGGAGAAATTTACGTCTGTTAACCCGGTTTCTATGACGGGCTGTGGATTACAAGCCATTTTAGTATCCGGTTTCTGTGAGTAACGGGGTTATTAAAGCGCACGCAGACGAAATGACTCGTGTTGACTAGCGGTAGAACTGACTTCTCTGTATCGGGCTTATTAATATGACTGGACTCGATGCTTCTTGGCAGATCGGGCATGTTTGCTCATCTCTGATCATATAAAACAGGACAATAGAGCCGGGTTAGCCGTGCGGTGGCGATTCTGGGTATCAAACACACCGAAAAAAAAGCTTAAGAAAAACTGATCTAAAAGAACGCACGCAGTTAATTTTTATTAATATTAGATGTTGCCAATCGAATCTGATCTACCAAGGCCACCGAACGAGAGAACAGAGGGCTCTCAGGCAAAAAAAAAAAAAAAAGCATTTGTTGGAACGTGGAAAATGCTTTTTGGGTAGGAAGCTGTGAGGGCCATCTGTTTTATCGAGTTCCTGCAAACCGTGGCCCTGTTGTGCCGCATGATAAGGGTCTCTGCTCTCCGGGCGGCTGCCTTTATCTTTGTCATTTGACTTCACATTGGCGAGGGGGGGCGGTTATGTGGGTGACCCTTTTGTTGGCAGTGCAGATTGCTGACCTCCATGTTGCCCCTGCAGATCCCCCTACGCGCGCGCGCACACACACACACTCGCTCTGTTTTTTTTTTTAAATATTTATTTATTTATTTAATTTGGGAGCAAGCAGCGCAGCTGTTTTTTGTTCAGATATAAAGGAAGTAACGCCCGTTGTGTTCGCTTGCGCAAGCAAAGCGGGATGTTGGATCATTTTTTATTTTTTCTCTTCTGACTAAAGGAGCAGCTGCTTGTCTCAAAGTAAACATGGAGAAATTGAGGGAAAAAGAAAAAAATAAAGTTTTCCAGAAGGCCTGTTTTGCTTTGAAATATTCCAGTTTCTGCTTTTCTCTTCCGCTCCGAGGAGCCTTGTTTGTTTTTTTGGCAAATTCCGGAGCCGTGCAGATCTCGCCGCGCCCCGCACATTCTTGAGCTGCTTTGAATGGCTTTGCTTTTCTCCGAGAGAGACGCACTCCTGCGATCTGGCTTAGAAGCCTTGCTGGGGGGGGTGGATAGCCTGCAAAGACCCTGGGGACCCATCCTGGCCGGTTATGGGGTTGGGACCCTGTCATGACGCAGCTCCGGTCACGTCTCCGAAGTGAAGCTTTCTGCCGAATTCTGCGAAAGGAGGTGGAATGCGCGCAGTAAAAGGAACTCAAAGCAGCGACGGCGAGTGGCCACTGCAAAGTGCAAATGGATCCTGAAGTGTGCTGTGAGGCTCCTGTGGGCACAACTTTTACAATTGTTCACTTCTTAGGCTCCATCTGCCATCTGCTATAGCATTTTCATTTAAAAACAGTGTTTATAAATTAAACTAGCGATGGCATGTGGTCTTCAGGACAAAAAAAAACCAACAACAACCCAAAGACTCCCAAGAAGTTTTACTATATAATCGTGAACTTGGAGAGGCGCCAATCAGCTAACTCTTAAGAATTACCCCGGGCAGAGGAGGTGGACCCATCTGTGCTTGCTGCCCCCTTGGCTTTCGTAAAAACACATTGGTGATGCCATATCCATCCATCCATCCATTATCCAACCATCTTAGACAGATAATCTAAGAATCTTTGTCTCGCAAAAATACCACCAGATAGACGATGTTTTTAGTGAAAACGTTGCTGAGTTTGTTTCACTTGCACGTTGTTTTGCCACAGTGTTTGCTTCGTTGCGATGTGCTGATGACATGGATGGAGGCAGAACATCATTTTCTGCACGCAGGTCTTTCGTAGTGAGAAGTGAGGTGCATACAAGTGCTGAAAAAATATAAAAGTGCATGTGTGCGCCATCTAGTGGCTGTGGTTGAGCTTGAGCAGAGCGGACTGCTCCATACACACACAGGTCTTTCATTCATATGTTTAACTAGCTGCGTGTGATTTTCAGGACAAACATCCAACTCAAAGACTCCCTAGCAGTTTTACTATATATTTGTGGACTCGGAGAGGCGTCGGTCAGCTAACTCTTAAGAATTACCCCGGGCAGAGGAGATGTACCCATCTGTGCTTGCTGTCCCCTTGGCTTTCGTAAAAACACGTTGGTGATGTCATATCTTAGACGTATAATCTAAGAATCTTTGTCTCGCAAAAATACCACCAGATAGACGATGTTTTTAGTGAAAACGTTGCTGAGTTTGTTTCACTTGCACGTTGTTGTGCCACAGTGTTTGCTTCTGTCTCTTCATCTGCGCCATTAGCATGACATCGTTTTCTGCACGCAGGTCTTTCATAGTGAGAAGTGAGGTGCATACAAGTGCTGAAAAAATATAAAAGTGCATGTGTGCGCCATCTAGTGGCTGTGGTTGAGTGTGAGCAGAGCGGACTGCTCCATACACACACAGGTCTTTCATTTATATGTTTAACTAGCTGCGTGTGATTTTCAGAACAAACATCCAACCCAAAGACTCCCCAGCAGTTTTACTATATAATCGTGGACTCGGAGAGGCATCAGTCAGCTAACTCTTAAGAATTACCCCGGGCAGAGGATGTGGACCCACCTGTGCTTGCTGTCCCCTTGGCTTTCATAAAAACACGTTGGCGATGCCATATCTTAGACGTATCGCTGGCATATGAGGCCTATTAATGTTTGTCACAAGAAAATTCCTCCAGATAGACAATGTTGGTAGCGAAAAACGTTGCTGAGTTTGTTTCACTTGCACGTCGTTGTGCCACGATATTTGCTTCATTTCAACGTTGTGTCTCTTCATTTGTGTCATTAGCACACCGTTTTCTGCACACAGGTCTTTCGTAGTGAGAAGTGAGGTGCATGCAAGCATTGAAAAAAATTTAAATATGCCTGCATGCGCCATCTTGTATCTGTGGTTGAGTGTGAGCAGAGCGGGCTGCTCCACACACACAAACACACACACACACAAACACAGGTCTTTCGTTTATATGTGTCTAATGATCTCCATCCACAACAGCGTCACCCCATCATTTTGTGAAAATATTTCTGTCCACACTAAAACGAACGGAAACGCACGTTCACCCACCCTGAGCGTGCGCACACACATTGGCGGAAAAATCTGTGCTTGCTGGTGTGGCAACCCTTCCAGCCACAGGATTTACCACAAAACTGCAGCGACCAGTAAATTTATTTGCCTTTTGCACGCGTATGCAGCATTCAGGTGGCACAAAGTGCAATTTAGATGCACAGGGGCTTCTTGAGGCAGTCAACTCTTCTCTCTGCTGGAGACCCAGGGAAGGCCTGGAGTGAATCTGCAAGACCACAAAGGTAAAAACTGGCAGCATTTGGCCATTAGAGGCTGAACGTTATTCCTGATATTCCATAGAGCGGGAAGCTGGGGAAGATCTAGCAAGGGGTCCAGCGCTCTTCTGAATAAGTTTGGCGCACTTGGTCGCCAACGCTTTAGTCGATGGAGATCTGGCTCTTTGAGGGGAACTGAAGACTCCACGAAGATCTAGAGGGAGAATGTCCGTCTTGGTATTTAAAGCCGTGTTGGGCCACATCCACACTGCTGTGCTTTCAATTAAAAAGTGATTTGTTTAAATAAAGGCCATCACTGTCCACATTCGTGTTTTCGTATCGTTTATGAAAGTTTCTCCGTCAAAACTAAAACAACTGAAAATGTGTGTGACGTAGCCGTTTGCCTATACTGGGCTTGCATGCGTCCGTAGAAAAATCCTTGAAAGGTTAGTAAGTCCGTCAAGCCCGGGATTTATCACAAGACTTTAGCGACCGGTAAATTATTTACCTGTTTGTATTTATATGCAGCTTTCAAACTGTACCTTGATAAGCCACACAACGTGCGCCATGGATAGCCACCCTTCTGTGTCTGCTGTGTTGGAAAATCGTAAAGAGTGACCAGTCAGGGAATAAGCAGGATCTAATCACGGAAGTGTCGCATATTAAACACGAACCAATCCAAGTGCGGTTAGAGTCCTTGCTTTCAAAAGTCTCCATTTTCACTCGGTCACATTGCTGCAGCGAGGCAACGTTTTCAGAAGTATTCGGCTCTGGAGAGCGTTTTTAAAAGTCTCCGTTTTCACGGGTTAAAAATGCTGTCGTAACGTGAACGAAGGGTGAAAGTGGAGACTTAGTATCTGTGTTTTTAATCAAATACATCCTGGTGTAGACGTAGCCTTGGTTTCTGTCTTTGCATCTTTCCTAGTCATGCCTCATAATTTGCTTTTCAGAGCAGTTGATATCAGGCGAGTAATCTCGGTAGTGCATGACCTTTGTGGCGCACGCTGCAGATTTGTCACTCCGTCTCATCTCCGAGATGCTCATCGTGGCGGTAGTTCTACATTGAGGCGCGCATCTTCATTAGAGGGCTCATTTATATGTCATATGGAGCTCATGGTGTAACAAGACTAAATGCTTCTCCAGTCGTGACCCCTGAATGGTTTGTTACATTTTATTTTGTTCAAGAATTTTCATTCAGAAAAACAAATTAAACCTCTTTTGACGTGTCTGTCGTCTTTGTGTGAGTCGCTGGAATCATTGGATGGAGAGTAGCTTCCTCACTTCAAAGTCCACCGAGTGAGCGTAAATGACTACCTTCAGCAAAACATTCCAGCCAATCGCTCGAGTCTGTTCTGATTGGTTCATTCCCAGAAACTTCAAAGTATGTAAATCCGTACGTCGTGACTGTGTGTGTGCCTTTTAAGAGTGATTTTAAAAAGATTGATATGAAAGGCACTATATAATAGATAGATCTGAAAGGCACTGTATAATAAATAGATAGATCTGAAAGGCACTATATA
>JANRMT010062850.1:11415761-11429195 GCA_026402145.1 Polypterus bichir lapradei | reverse complement strand
TATTATATAGTGCCTTTCATATCTATCTATTTATTATACAGTGCCTTATCTATCTATCTATTATTATTATGTAGTCTTATATTTATCTATTTATGTATTATGTAGTCATTTATATTTATCTATCTATTATATCGTGTGTCTTTCATGTCTATTATATAGTGCATTTCAAATCTATCTGTCTGTCTATCTATCTTTGTGCAGCGTCTCAGCCTGAAAGACGACTCGGCCCATTTTCCCTTGGATTCTTGTTCACACATGCTCTTACCTCAGGAATTTAGCACTAAGGTCACGGGATAGCCTGCATTTTTGAGAAGGGTTAATGGTTAACAACTCTTAACTTCTCTTTTCTTTGGCCCATCCACTGCACCTTTGTGAGTTGAGGGAAAAATAAAAAGAAATTCACACGGCGGTGATCATAACTGAAATCACAAGAGCTAAGGCTCTGTTCTCATCCACATGACTACGTTTTTCTTTTCAAAATGCAGACATTAGTCTCCGTTTTTAGTCACACTAACGCGGGGGGTCAGCTAATCTTGCGTTGGAACTGAGCTGGATGAGGCGATATAACGAATATTAGCTGTCGAACTAAGTCGGCGGGCACACCAGTGCTAAAAGGTCAGCATGCAGTCAGGAAATGTGACATGCTGAGCGATTTATTTAAAGTCATGGTTCGACGATGAGATCGGGTTGGCGAGTCTGACATCCGCAGTGACTAGAGGTTGCGTAATGTGACATGGGCTTTGTGGGCTGCTGCTACCTTTTGGACAGCACAAGAATTAACGGGCCAGCTTTCCTGACCAAGTCTCCCAACTTGCTGAATGTCCATTAGCAATTTATTACACTAACAAGGAACCAAAACAACGCAATACAGAAACATTTTTAATTCCAGAGAGAATAACTAAAACACTAGGCGAAAAGCACAGCAAGTTGAAATGTTACTTTTCTGCACTAAAATTTCTCCGTGTCCAGGTGGATTTGCTCCGGTTTCCTCCCAAAGACCTGCAGGTTAGGTGGAGTGCCGTTGCTAAATTGATCTCGGTGTGTGTTCACCTTGTGGCGGCCTGGCGTTCCGTCCCGCTGTCATTCCTGCTTTGTGCCCTCTGCTTACTGGGATCGGCTCCAGCTACCCTACAATGCTGCAAGATGGATGGACGGGCAGACGGATGGGTGGAAGGACAGGAGGAATTTACATTTTCTTTTTTTTTTTTCCCTCTTGCATGCTGATGTCCTGCAGCTTCTTCATGTGTGCAGGATACATAAAACATACAACCCAAGTTTGATTAAAAGTACGTAGCTTTGAAGCCGGGCAGGTTCAAGAGTTTGTAACGAGTGCATAAAGCATCAGCACAGGGGAGAAAAAAGCAGATATTCCTATTTAACAAGACCCTGCTGTTTTAGGAAGTGTTGATGTTTAAAAATGCAATCCCATATTTTCTTCGCAAATCTGATCTTTTGTTTGACTTCTGAGTAGTATAGTAAAAGTACCACAAGGGGATCGTAAATGGGTTTTTTTTCCCCCCCTTCAAAAATGGTTTTATTTCCGTATAACTGATAGGGCTTTGCTTGCACAGAACAAGTATGAATTTAAACATGCCGCCTCCCTGGAGGTCCACTGACCTGTATTATCAAACACTTCATCCATCTTTGTTCGCTTTAGGCACAACTTGAGCACTCTAATCATCTGTGCTGCGTGGAGAGAAAAAAATTGTTTGTATTTCAAACATGCGATCCGAGCGGCCGTCCTCACTCACTCAGGTCACAGTTGGAAACTCATACCACGGGTGGCACTGGCAAGTAGACTCCGAAATCAAACTGGCACTGGGTTGACTCAAATGAAGGGTGTAAATGCGGTGCCCGTTACTCGCCGAGCTTAAAGCACACCCCGGAAATGCTTCACCTAAGGACGCTGCAGGCCTGTGATTAGCAGAACTGTTAAAAGTGTCCCATCTCCTCCATGACATCCATAAGATGTCCTATACGCTTTATGAATGAATTTAGGACTTTTATCATGTTTTTGTATCTTAACTTTCTTAAAGTCACCCAATCTGTGAAAAGTTTTTTGGGGGCCGAGCCTGTCTGAGCAGCATCACGCACACACAAGGGAGACCACACACTCAATGTAATGAATAATATTGAGGTTATATACTCGTTGAATCTTTGTTCACCAACAGAACCTTTCTTCTCCCGATATCTGTGCAAAAGGATGAAGTCTTTAGAGTCCTGGTGCTTCCTGTCTTGCTGTATGGTTGTGAGACATGGACACCATCCATTGACCTGAGACGAAGCCTGGACTCCTTCGGTACTGTGACTCTTCAAAGAATCATTGGTTTGACTTTGTGTCGAATGAGCGGTTGCTCACGGAGTCCCAAACGAGGCACATTACCTTCATGGTGAAGGAGCGTCAGTTACGGCACTACTGTCATGTGGTGCGATCCAATTCACAAGATCCTCATTGTTGAGGACCTGAGTGGCCAAGGAGGAGCCCTACGTAACACCAGGTTGGTCATTTCCGGAGGGTGGGACTGGACCACATGTCTGCCTGGGGGCTGCCAACCGAGATCCCGAGCTGTTTCGTCGTGTGGTGGGTGCGGCAACACACTGTACCAGTGCATGCTCCCCAACCTGAACTGATCTGACCTGATTACTCATTTAATGTCAACAGGAAAGAGTTCATTCCCACAATACTGTGTGTGTTATTTGAAGATCCGCCTCTCTTTCTCATTCATTGGTCAAGAGTCCCGTCTTTAGTTGTGGGAAAACTGACATTCACTGAGGAGGTTTCAGAAAGTCACCGTGGATATTTTCATATTGTTTGTCACTGGACAGAACTCAACCCCATTTCTGTTTTATCTTATTTTGAATCAAAATGCAAAAACGTCCGCTTTGCTTTTAGTTCTTTAGAATATTGTACCCAGTGGTATGTATAACAATATCTAAGGTAGAGGTTCCCAAGCTTTTTTGGTTTCTGACCCCATTTTGAAAGCCGAGCCTTTTCGTGACTCCAGCTGTTTGAAATATTGATATTCATTTCCTTTTCAATACATTATCTAATTTTTTTTTTTCAATTTTTAAATATTTTCTCACAACCCCATTAGCATATCAGGTGACCCCACGGATAGAAAATGCTTAGTTAAATGTGTGAGAGAAGTGGAGAGGCTGTACAGTAAATTGATGGTTGTAATGCAAAATCAAAAAATATATTTTAAAAGTCTGATAAACGAAAGAGATTTGTATGTGTGTATGAGAGAGAGAGAGAGAGAAACAGTAAAGAGGCCGATGTTTACCGATCCCAAACTATTTGTATCTACTAGGAGGTGGCAGAGTTAAAGATGTTGAGATTTGCATTGGGTGTGATGAGGATGGACAGGATTAGAAATGAGGACATTAGAGGGTCAGCTCAGGTGGGACAGTGAGGCGAGATTGCATTGGTTTGGACGTGTCCAGAGGAGAGATGCTGGGTATATTGGGAGAAGGATGGTATGGATAGAGCTGCCAGGTAAGAGGAAGGCCTAAGACGAGGTTTATGGATGTGGTGAGAGGGGACATGCTACATTACACTCGCCACCTGCAAGATACAGAGGACAGGGAGAAACGGGAAAAGATGATCCGCACTGGTGAGCCCTAACTGGAGCAGCTAAAAGAAGAAGCTATAATAAAACATCTGACTGGTCAGTTTGGCTTTAGTGACATGAAGAAAGAGGAAAGAGCAAGTGTGAGAGACGCACAAGGAGGAGTTAAGGAGTAGGAGGCATACTGAGAGTCCCCTTCAAAGATGGCAAGTAAAAAAGTGGACAGGAGGTGAGGAAAACAATGAGAGAGCTAGAGAAGAAGGCTTTATGGAAACACGCTCGAGAGATGGAGTGCCGATGAAGAGACGTTCAAACGAAAACAAATGCAGAGGAAAGACAATGAAGGTTCACGTAGGGTAAGAGACGTTTTTAAACGATTCTATTGGCTGTCTTTGATGGGTACTATGGCTAGTGCTTTATAATTAATAAGCCATCTGTGTGTTGCGCCTGTGTGTGTTTGGCTCCCTGAGAGAAATATTAATGTGACAAATAAAGGTGTTGTTCATTCTGACCCAGTCCTGACTATAAATGAAACTTGCACCACCGTATTCTGGAGAAAATAAAATATCGAAAAGTACTGTATATCGTCACATGACCTACAAATATCAAGATGCAGTTTTTAAGTCATATTGCCCAGCCCTTCCTCACGTGCACATTTTTGAGACTTTAGTAAAATACATGTGTTGCTTGTTAACTCTTATATAATGATCTGTTAGGGGCTTCATGACCCTTCTTAAGCCTCAGTGGAAGGGATATTCACCTCTGTGCAGTGTGGAGTATTGACATGATGGTAAAATGCTTTGTTAATATGTGGGATTCACGGGTCGTCTACTAAATATGTAAAATCAAGTGAAGTGTGAAGTGTTGGACCACCTCAGACCACTCCAAAGTGACGTTTTGTGAGCAGGTCACATTGCAGAGATGAGTAAGTGACGTAAGTGTTAGGCCGACTTCATCAAATCCTCTCATATGAAGCTTGGAAACAAAGAAGAATGAGTTCCGAACATTTCTGTGAGGTAAATGCCGAGTGGGGGCTGGGTGGTCTTTTGGCCTTGGAACCCCTGCAGATTTTGTAGGCTAGTTGGAGTTGTTGTGGTTTTTTTTTTTTTTTTTTTCTGTTCTCCCAGCCATCTGACCTTCTCACCAGACTCCTCTTTAGAGATGTACATCATGACATCGTATATAAGGACGTTACCCTTCTACTTGATATTTATCTGGTTTTTAAGATTGTATGGATTTGTTTCTTCTTTGTAACTTTTCTCTCTATTATATAAAAAAATCCTGAGACGAGACAAGACTTTTTCAGAGAAACACTTTCACGTCCTGCGAGATGATTCTTTGTGCCAAGAGATTTAACCACACCTGGGGCTGGAAATAAAAGACAAAGAGTAGAGGACAAAGTAGAACGTTGTAAAGAATCGAAAAACTTTAGCGCGATACACATGCAGAGCAGGTTAGAGATAATGAAAGTAGGAAAATTCAAAAGTCTCAAAAAAGTGATAGTAAAAATCGCATTAGCGCAAACAAACGGAAATTATTACTTGGTGAAATAACGAAACAGCGAAAAAAAATTGAATATATTGTTTGGATTTAAACTTCAAGTCGGAAACTCGTAGATCGTCTAATTCGTTTTGCCGTCAGGGAAAAGTAGTGTTTCTTCCTAATGAAGAGGCGCATCCACAAGAAATAAGATTTGTTGCTGGGTGAAAGTGAAATCCACATACGCGAGCAGCAGAGACACGAAGTGGCTGGAGTATAGTGCAGGCCGGGGGGTTGGCAAGCAAAGCAAGCAGGGGGCGAAGCTCCCTAGTTCTTTAATAGTATTGCCTAATCATATTTGTTTTTCTTTTCTTGTAACTTTCTTTTTGATATCTTGTAAAGCACTTTGAGCTACTGTATGTTGTTTGTATGAAATAAATGTTATTGTCATGAAGAAGTGTTTATTAATAAAGTCTTGTTATTTACAGAAGAGTAAACAGCTCCATTTTCACACTACCCAAACTAAAATGTTACCATCTGGCATACCCCGTTGTAAACCAAAGCAGACGGCAGCCGAGTGTGCAAAGCTGACCCCACTGGCAGGGTTCAAACCCAGGGTCCTGGCGCTGTAAGGTAGCAGCACTGAACCGACCCCTCCGCTGTGCCACCCTGCTCTGTACTGCGTTTGAGGGAAGTTCTGTACCACACGTGTGAGGCGTCCTTACCCTTGTGTGCACATACTGTAATTCATTTGAAGCCGAGCTCGGAGAGGTTTAACATGTATTTGGCAGCCAGCGCCTTGTAAAGGGGAAGACCTTCTTCCATTTTCATCATTTCAAGCTGCAGTGCTTTGCTGATGTCGGTTTTTGTTTTTTTTTTTTTTTTTCTGTCAGTGTGGGCCAAGTGAACTTATTTCTTCACTGCGTTGCTACAGACGAGTCAGAGTTGGTTGCGTAAATCATCTGTTTCGGACTGACTGCGCTGCTTTATTTAAAGCTTCCATTAGTTCTATAGAAGCTCCTATAGTGTTAAAGGAAATTGGCAGCCTGCTGAGGGACTGATAACAAAATAAAGATACAAAGACTAACCAATTAGTGCAACGCTTGATGACTGTAATCATAAGTCATTTCAGCTCCACAAATATGTTTTTCTTTCTGTATTTTTTTTTTTTTTTACTTCTTTAGAAAAGGCTTCAAGTTGATTTTTTTTATTTTTATATTTGTAGAGGATCTGCCGTGCAAGCTGCCAAATGCGTAGTGAAATGTTAAGCGGCGCTCTCCTACTCCAAGCAATGCACGCTCTAAATGGAACAAACTAAAATAATCCTTAAAGCGCTTTGCAATGAGCGAGCAAAACCAACAAAAATAAAAAATGTACCTCTGCTCCATCTATCCATCCATCTATTATTCAAGCTGCTACATCCTAACTACAGGGTCATGGGGGGGGCCGCTGGAGCCAATCCCAGCCAACACAGGGTGCAAGGCAGGAAACAAGCCCCAGGCAGGGCGCCAGCCCACCGCAGGCCTCTGCTCTTCTTCATTTAAAAAACAAAAAGCGAGTGGAGTAAGAACTTCATCAAACTGGCATTTGATGCCTGAAAGCCAGATCTGCTCCCGAGACTTCTGGCCGTACGTGGAGTTCGCCTCATTTGTTCTTTTGGTGTTGTCTTATAGGCCAAGAACAGAAACCACAATAAACCTACAAATAAGTCCTGTCTGTGGGCCGAGGTGTGGCTGCGACAGGACTTGGGAGAGTGTATTTGAATGTTTGTAAGTGAAAACGTGTTTGTGTGCTGTGACAAAGCTAGAGGGCCTAGCAGCCACTCAGCCTAACACAGACAGACACAGGAAATGTTTTTACAGTCGACCCTCGATATACGACCGGCCTGACGTGTGAACAACTTGGTTTACGGCCAACGTCTTGCGTTACCACCCGAATGCGGTCACGTGTATCCGCTTGTGCGATTGTAAACAAACAGCCGAGAGCATTCGTAAGCCTTAGTCGGAGCCCAGATACGTGTGTTTGTGGACGTAATTTCGGTCAGTGCAGTGATTTATATAATTTTATTTCGATAATTGCTATGGAAGGAAGAGAAGGTAACGAAGGTAAAGAAAGCGATCAAATCGAAACGAAGAAGGAAATTGTGTGGAAATATGAGAGTGGCGTTCGTGTGACCGATCTCACCAATATGTACAGCATGTCGAAATCCACCATCTCGACAATTTTTGTAAAGATTTGTATAAGGAAGCTCCTTCCATTTCATTCTCCTCCTCCTCCCTTCCTGCAAGCCAAAGATGTCAACTTAAATGGTGAGTACAGTATAAAATTGTTTCTGGTAGGCTAGGCACTTTTTATAACTTTTTGGTTAGTACATTAGAAAAATTATTGGTGTTTTTGATAAATTATGCACATTATGCAACCCTTTTTTATTATGAAAAGATTAAGTAAGTGTTGCTGTGGGAGGTTTGGAGCGCATTATGGGTATTTCCATTATTTCTTATGGGGGAAAAATAGTCTTAACTTACAACCAACTTGAGTTACAACCAACCCTTGCGAACGAATTGAGTTCGTAAGTCATTTCTTTTTTTTTTCTTCACATGTGGGCAACGTCTTCCCTGTTTCTCACAGGCACAACACAGTCCCAAAGCACCAACAAACACCACAATACTTTTCTTCTTCCCCTTTTTTTTCTCCTCCACTTCTCCTCGGTAAGCTTCGTCCACTGTCCGCCCGACTCTGGCTCCCCGAGTAGTCTCTGCTGGCCCCTTATATAAGTCACCCAGAAGTGCTCCAGGTGCTTGTTGCCCCACTTCCGGCTACACTTCTGAACCCCCCACACGGGCTCAGGAACAGCTGCAGGACCTCCTGGCGGCGCCTCCGGATCCCAACAGGGTTCTGTTGAACTTCATCTCCCATGAAGCCCTGTGGGAGTCCGAGGCACTGCTGCCATCTAGAGTTCCGGAGGAGGTAATGCTCTGTCCATGCTTGTTCCCCCAGGACTTACAAGGAAGAGGCGTCCCGGCCGTGCACCACAGTACATAAGTGACAAATGAATAAAACCCACCTACAAACTAATGTTACATTTGCAGAATTCACATAGCTCAGGCTCTGAGGCTACATCCACTTTCCTACGTTTTCATTTATAAACGCAGACTGTCGTCCACCATCTTTAACCTCCCGAAAACGGAGACTTTTTCAAAACGCTCTCCAGTGGCGTAAACTTCTGAAAGTGTCGGCTCAACGGTGCGGCGTGGCTTGGGCACGATGGAGAGTTTGGGGATAGTTGCTAACTGTAATTGCGCTCCCATTTGTTTGTACGTAGTCTCTGGTTGTCCACACTTCGCCGTCGTTTTTTGCACTTGAAGATGGAGACTTTTCAAAACGCTCTTCTGAATACGCCGGCTCGGTATTGCAATGTGGCTGAGGAAAAAAAAAAAAGAAGATTCTAACTGTGCTCTGATTGGTTTGTGCTTATTATGTGGTCCTTCCCTGATTGGATTTTGCTCATTACAACATCTCATTCCCTGATTGGTCAGCCTTCAGCATATACTAACATAGCGGGCACATTGGCGCTTGTTGTGTTGCTTACCTGTATGCATCTGAATTGCATTTTCTGCAGTTTGAATGCTGCATTCATGTGTAAAAAAAGAGAGAATTAATTTTAACAGTCGCTGCCGTTTTTAGATTACAGTAAACTCCGTGGCTGCCAGTGTTTCTGTCCTGCCAATGAGGTCTTTTCCACCATTGTGCGCATGCCCAGTGTATGTGAATGTCTGTGAGGTCACAACAGTTTTGAGGTTACAGTAAATCCTGTGGCCTCCAGTGTTGCCATCCCTTCAATGATTTCTTTTTCCACTGCTGCGCATGTGCCCATTATAGGTGAATGTCTATGTATTTTCCAGTTGTGTTAGTCTGGACGGCGATGCCAATGTGGATGAAGATCGTCTTCATTTAAAAACACCATTATCGATGAAAATGTAATAGTGTGGATGTAGCCTACGATGGCTTTAAAGGCCCTGCTTGGATTACTTCTAGTAGAGACTAAACTTCTCTCTCTAGCTCTCCGTGGGCTCCCCGAACACCTCAGTCTTCAGTTCCCAACATGTCCGGGATCAAGTCAGTGGAGCTCATTCAGGGTAGAGCACTGCAAGTTCTTCCCCCAGCTTGTTTTTATATAGTAAGTTTGTAAAATCTTCACCAGCTAGTGGCCAAAGGCTGGCAGTTGTCATCTATGTGGTCTTCATTCTGGCCCTCCCTGACTTCGATCTCCATCTGTCCTCCGCCTGGTGCCACCGACTGCTGCTCCTCTGGGGTATCAGGAATAGAGAAGAGTAAACTGGTGTAGTGTGCGGCCAGGGCCTTTGCCCGGCTGGGGCACCTCCACACTAGGAGGAAGCGTGTCCAAAGCGTTGCCTCTCCCGGGACGCTAGATGGGAACCCCCCTGTAGCAGTGCCTTGGACTCCCACAGGGCTTCATGGGAGTTGGAGTTTGGTGCAGCCCTGTTGGGATCTGCGGGCACCACCAGGGGGTGCTGCAGCAGGAGCTGCTGAGACCTTCTGGGCAGTTATTCTGCCACACCCGGAAGTGCTGCCGGAAGAGTGTCATCAAGCACCTGGAGCACTTCCAGAGCCAGCAGCCACTACTCGGAGAGCCAGAGTTGGGAGGAGGAGGAGGAGGAGGAGGAGGAGGAGGAGGAGGAGGATGAAGCTTGACCAGAGTAGTAGAGGAGAAAAGGAAGCGAGAAGGAAGAGAATTGTGTTGAGCTTGTGGGAACGGGAAAGGTGTTGCCCACAAGGTAGGTCAGTCATTTTCCAGCCCGCTATATCCTAACACAGGATCACAAGGGTTTGCAGGAGCCAATCCCAGCCAACACAGGGCGCAAGGCAGGAAGAAATCCCCGGGCAGGGCGCCCGCCCACCGCAGGACACACACACACACACACACACACACGCCCACACACCAAGCACGCACTAGGGACAATTTAAGATCGCCAATGCACCTAACCTGCATGTCTTTGGACTGTGGGAGGGAACCCATGCAGACACGGGGAGAACATGCAAACTCCACGCAGGGAGGACCCGGGAAGCAAACCCAGGTCTCCTAACTGTGAGGCAGCAGCGCTACTCACTGCGCCACTGTGCCGCCCTGCCCACAAGGTAAAAAGAAAAAATAAAACGTGTGCCTTGAACTTGTGTCCCATGCTTGTCTGTGTTGGGTTAAGCTGGCAGTGCCTACCCAAAGTAGTCCCAGAGTTTTTCATACTGGCATGTGTGGGAGCTTTCCTGTCCCCAATGGTGTACTATATTTCATGCAAAGGTTTCTAGTTGGCATTTTAGGTGAACCTCTTAGCCAGCATAGAACACCTTCTTATGAAAGTTTAAAAAAAAAAAAATGGACGTCAGGACAAGGTGGCTGTCTGTCTGTGGGACCCTTGGATTAGCACACTGGCTTCCCATCGACCGGATTTCAGTTCTCTGACTGCTTGACCAAAACCTCCTGACCATGGTGCCTTTCAGCCCAAAGGTAAAACTCTTTAAACGTCTCGACAAGCTGGTCCTGACTTTAAACAATGCAGATGTCTCTTTTCATTAACCCTGAGCAGTGGAATGATGTGCAGGAATTAGAAATGTCCATCACCCCGTGGATCAAAGGCAGGAGCCATAAACAGCAGCGATAAGAAAAACAGATTTACCTCCTCCTCCTCCTCACCCCTATGGCATCCATGCTTGGAAAATATGTGGGCTTTTATTTTAACTATTCATTTTATTTTATTTATTTATATTTTTTTGTTGGCAATGGCCACATTTGTCACATGCAGCAGTGCCAGGCTTTTGAATTAATTTGATTCAGTAAAATGAAGGAAAATAAAATCTAAACAAGCTCCCCAGCGGCGACAGTGAGAGGAGAGAATGTGGCCTGACTTGATTTTCAGACACGCATAAATGGCACTGTGCCTGTGGGGCGGGTGGTGGTGGTGGTGGTGGTGGTGGTTTAGGGTAGTGGCGGCGCTTGGTTGCTGTAGCACTGAAGTGTTTAGGCAGCTGAATGAGCAGCTTAACCAAAGCGTGTGGGACTTCCTGAGAATCGTCAAGCATGTTTGTGTGTTGTGCTTTGCGTACGTTCATAATTAAACGAGAAATTCCCAGAAGAAACTTGAAGAGCCAAGCAAATCTGCCTGTGCCACTTGGGGGGGTTCTGCCTAATGCATGGACCGTGCAGAGACTCCCATCTCCCGCTGTGCCTCCTCCCTGGCACTTTTCTGGAACAAGTCTGTTCAGGCCGCTCTGCTTTTGTGTGCGGCTCTTCCCCATATTTGTCGACTGTGGAGAACAATAGCATTTCCTTTAGTGTGCAGTGGTCTCCATGTCACTAAACAGAACAGGATTGCTCCTTAAAAACTAAAGACTGGAGAGAGACTGGAGCAATCAGAGTTCTGTTAACTTGGCATGCGATGCCATTTGTTTAGATCTCCGTGGCAGGACTGGTCAGTGCGGAGCCCCGGTGTGCTTCAAGCAGTAAAAGGACACAACGTGGACTTGTTCACCTTGACATCCGATTTTGTCAACTTTTGTCAAAAAGAGGGGTTGATGGTGGTAAGCAACTGTAAACGGTGACGAAACCCGCGGTCATATTTTAATTGGACTCTCTTTGCTAGAAGGAAAGTTCGCTTCATTGGTTTGACCGAGCACTTGAGTGAGTGGCGAGGGGCAAAAATGGCATCGAGATTGAAGCAAACGCGTAAAACAAAATACTCCGTGGATGATGTTTTGCATATTGTCATTGAATTGGACCCTAACTTGTTGGGCTCCGATTTTGATACAAGTGATCGAAAACGAATGTGAGGTACCACATCAGCTGATTGTGGTGCTGAACAGGGTTGTGTAGCTGACGCATCTACAGAAACGTTCACCTGGGAGGACCAGCACTTACAATGACAAGACGTACAAAGCACCGCGACCACCTCTGCCATCCCCGCCACGTGAACACAGCCTGGTAGCCAACCAGACTGCCACATGTTTCTTCCAGACTGGAGGCCACAGCACGCAGCAACAGACATTTTTGTGTTGATTTGTGTGTGAAACTTGTGCTTTGTGTACTTTTCAGGAAACTGTTTTTGGAAAAAGTATTCAGCCATCAAAGAGTTAAGAAGGATGGAGTTTTTGCAGTGTAACTAGCGATCATGATGATGATGATGAGCAGGCCACTGATCAGAGGTTGCAGGTTCGTCATGTGGTGGGTCTGGCAATGTGCTGTATCAGCGTATGCTCCTAACCTTAATCCAACTCGGGATCACAGGGGAGACAATCGCCATCCTGGGAGCAGCCGATGTATTGGCAGAAACTGAAATTGGGATGAGACGATAGTTCTCTGCAAGATTTGATTGTTTAAGAAAAAGTCACCAAGTACCTCAGCAGCACCTTTATGAGCTGTGGGAGGAAGACTGGAGAACAAAGAAAAGTCCCACACAGTCATATAGCATTAACAAAAACTAGAAAATACACAAACCAATAGTCCCTCCCTCCCAAGACCAGCGTACAAGTCCCAGCAGTTTGCTGCACCACATGTCTTTGATGCTGAAGCTCTTCTCCTTCTTCTTGTTCTTCTTCGTAATTGGCTTCTGCCAAAACATTCTAATATAGTGCTGTAACTTTGCAAAAACCAAAAACATTTCCAAATGCCACATGGCTGTACGGGTGTCACACATTTTATCACTTGTTATAAAAGTTAGGATGATCTGTACTAACGGTTAACAAAGTCAATCGTTAAGGTTCGGGGTGTAAAATTCAGGGCACCTAAATGTCGGTGTCAGAATTGGGTCAAAATAATTGAGTCCGACGTTGTGATGGTTAAGTGTCCAACTTCTGAGTACGGGTGTGCCCGTTGGTGACGGACCACTTTCTGCTTTGTGCGACACACGCTTCTGCTCTCTGTGACCCACAATGTAATTTTAAAGGCTTGGACCACACTGACCTAAATCCTCCAGCCTTTTAAGACTTAAACGAAGAAATGGCAAATATTTTTATTTTTTTGCCTAAAATGTAAATAATTTCATTATTTTGACAGCTTTTGTTTTCCATCCTGTCGTGTTCTGAAATATTACCTTTTGCTGTCGACTAGGTGCTTCATGTGAAGCTGTCTTTTCTTTGCAGCATTTCCAGGAGTCCAGCAGAAGGGAGAGAAATAAGAAATGAGCCGGAGTGCGAAGTCCGTGTCGAGAAAACCGCGGAGGGATGGCTGTGATAACATCTGAAAGTCCTCCTTGTTTAATTAACGGCGCCCATTGTGTGTTGGCTTCTTAAAGGCGAGGTGGGAGGGCGACTGAGCACACTTGGCAGCTTCTCCTTTAACACTTTAATTCCCTAATACATTTTGGACATATCCCTT